>SJOL01008537.1:94876-112791 GCA_004794785.1 Opisthorchis felineus
TGAGAGCAGCCATTGACATTGAAAACTGCTCCGTTATGAACGAGCAGTAATCACCTATGACCGTGAAGATAACGCATCTTTGGGTGAAATACACTTAGTAGACCTGGCCCCCAATAAGCAATTGGCTACACGCTCAACTAACAAATGTCTGTCACTGTGGTGTAATGGTGGTAAATGGGAAGAAGTTTCCATTCGGCTTCGGAATGTGTTCCCACGCCAAAGCCCGCAGTTACATTCAACCATGAGATCTTTCCTACCAAACTTGTCATCAGTGGCCCAGTGTTGCAGATCCCAACGTTGAATAGATCACTATCGAGCATTTTATCCAATTTCACCAGAATGTCCTCTGTTGTCGCAGCAAAGCGTAAATTACTCGAAGCACATGTCCGGTCAGATCTGTGCCATATTTGTCTAAGTCGTAATGCGGTGATAACGAGCGGTTTATTCGTTCTGCTAATTTGCAGGTCTGTCATCCCCACTTTGTAGAACCGAACTACTTATCAGCAGAACACCCTGAAAACGAGTGTATTTCGTCAACCAAATTCTGTTCCTCTTGGCTTGGAACTCAAGCACTTGTTCGTCTTAATCCTACAAATAAAATGCACCAAAACTACAATTTTGACTGTAATGCTATTGTTATTCCTGGTCACATCCTTCTTACGGCTCCGACTAGTTTTGATCCGACTCCATTCGTTAACTAGGGCGGTTTAGCCTGGTGAAGCAACTGTCCGTTGTGAAAGTGCAATATTTATTGAAGACATCTTCTAATAGACGAAGCACCTACATGGTTTGCCACGATGAAAAGCGACAATTTAACCTGCTGCTGAGCGAAATCTTGGTAGGTCAGTTTTATAGATGGTTGTCGTTCTGTTTGCTCAGATGATCTGGGCAATTTGGTTGCAAGCGTTTCGTCACTAACCTAGGTGACATCATCAGTCGTCTTGGTGTGTCACTGTGTAGGTGCTGAACACTGCCTTGGTTGTGCTTATATATCTCATGTGCATATATATCTCTTGTTACAGCGGGTAGCCTCTGATTATGACTGGGAGTTTGGATGTTCGGTACCGTTTGTTGGATGGTTGGCTAGCTTTCTGATTGATAGGATGACCTCTGAGTCTGAACCCTTCGACACAGTCCGCGTGACCTTTGACCTTTCGACCTAGCCAACCATCCAACGAACAGGACCGGCCATTTAAGTGACCAGTCATAATCAGAGGGCTTCTCCCCGCGTCACAAGAGTATATATTAGCACAAGTACAGTATTACTCAAAACCTACACACTGACGCACTATGACGCACCACCAACTCTCTACGCAGTGATGATGTCACCTCGGTTTGGTGAGGAAACGCTTGCATTCAAATTGTCCAGTTCACTGAACAGAACAACCACCAAAATCTAACCACTCCAAGATCTGTAATGGGACTGTGAAAACACAGATCAACTGACCATTTGAACCCTGGTCACCACAAGGTTTCAATGGATAACTCGACCTCAGTTGGAGCTCTCTGCGTCAACAGTAGTCTGTCGTCCTTTTATTTAAATTTGTTTAAGCTCGGCTTAATTCACTATTTTTTTGGCCCGGTTTTGTAATATGCATGAGACTCAGAAGATTGTCACGGTGAAATGAATCCTACTGGGAAAAACGCAACTGCTCTAATAGGAGTAACAAAATGATGAACTAGTAATGTTTGTTTTATAATGAGCAGCCAATCCGAGAAGCGCGCATACGTCCATATCCGCCTTCTACCTGTGTTGCTGAGAGTAAGAATGGATTCCAATTTTCTCTGTTCGATACTTATGAGTGGTCTTACAAACTTTGTGAATGACCTGCCATGCCACACTGATAGCGTTGCAAAGTGGGAAACAGATGGATGACCACTGCGATAGCTCGGCACGCGCCGTTTGCAGAGGCCGACTACAGGGGAACTGTGACATCGATTGGTGTGGCCTAGATGGGGGACATCCACGCCGCTGACTTGTCCCTGCGCTCAAAGTAGGCTGGCAGCAATATGCACCTTCGGGGCAGCTTTGTACCTCAACAAACGTCTTGTCATATCAATACGAAATTCCGCAGATGAGCAGGATTAAACCACATTCATAATGTTCTAAAAAGGCGAGGATTAATTGAGGTACGCGGAATGCAAGAATACTCATAAAATTCCATTTTCTCCACAACACACACTTTACCTGTTCCCACGGCGCCGATTCCAAGAGAACGTTCGTTAACCACAATTTCTTGCTCAAACTGTAAAACTGAAGCGGAGAAAATTTCTGAACCATCATACACCACATCCTACCACAAAATGGACGATAAAGCTTTAATCAATAAATGACACAATCAATTCTGAGTCCCTAGAGGAACTGAAATTTGTACTTTCCTGGAAGAACAAGAAGCAAAGAAAGGGCGAAAACCTACCAGCATGTAACCAAAGGCAGCGCAATTTCCGTAAGACGAAACAAAAATTCACCTTCAAAACGAAGAATTTTAGTTCTAGAATTAGTTAAAAGGCTTCACAGATCCTCATCTCAAGTATAATTCCAGAAGTTGCGCCGGATACTCCACAGCAATGTTCCTTTGAGGATTGGATCTGCCTGATCTTTCCCATACTCAGAAGGAGACACTGCAATAAGTAGATGTGAAATCGTGTGAGTAATGTCTGTGCAAGTACTTTCAACCCTGATTGTATTCTCCAATGTTGTTAATCAGCATTAGTTTCGTACACCCTCATTATGATCTGTTTACTACAAACCGGTCATTCCAGTTGTCGCTGCGTTTCGCGATGGGTCAATTGGGAACAGCAGTTTGTCTTTCACATTTTATCGGACTGAAGTTTTACACTGTATCCGAAGCCTGTGCAACGATCTAGTCTGAGAACTTTGTTCTCAAAAACAGTGTTCAGTAGAAAAAACGCTCTCGTGATAGTGATTTTTAGGACACCGGGTATAGCCGAATCGACGCCTCTTCTGACAGGTCAGGCTGTTTGTCTCTTTTTTGAACAAGCCCAACTTTTCCAGTTGTCAAGATTACTCTCCCTCACAAACCACATGAATAGCGTACCCCTATTTGAAACGGCCGATTTTATGTGCAATTTTATTAGCCGAGAGAATATCACCTTACCTATCCAGTTCTTAAATTTTGAAGAGTTGGCTTTACGATGTGCATTTATCATACAAAATTGTTCAGTGGCTCTCTTTTCAAATAGAGAAGTAGTGTAGCAATAGGATCCCCACTTGACCTTGTTTTAACTGATATTTTTATGCGTAAAATTGAACATAACACTTTAAGACCCATAATAGAATAACTTCCACATTGCTAACGCTCTTTTGATGACAGTTTTGTAATCTTGATTTAACGGTTACTGCTAATACATGGGAACTACCCTGCTCTGTAAGTTATTAGTGCACTAGTTATGATAGCCATAATACAATTCAGAAGGTGTATGCACTAATAACAGTCTTTACTGTGGTTGACAGTAGTTTACAGAAGCCAATCGCACCATGTATAAAATGAAGACAATATGAAATGTGGAACAAGTCAAAAGGGGGCTTATCTTTTGTGAGAATCCCTTGGTGAAAGTCCGGACTGCGGGAACGTGTTTTCTTCGCAGTATAGCTGCTACACGTGTTCCATAGTTGACCGTGGACTTGTGTAGTTTGGCTGACTCCTTGCTCCCTGTGCGCGCTCCCTGCGCGCGCGCGAGTCTGTGTTGTGTGGACTATGTTGTGTGGGTGGTGTGTTGAGTGTATTTAGGTTGGCCGAGTTCTGCCCTTATATACGTCTAGTGGACCGTGAAAAACAACAATGTGAAGTCACAATGTGCCCTTAACGAGTTCATGGAACCTATTGTTGGCCAAAGGTCGTATTCATTGGCACGATGTTGACGCGTGATTGTGAGCCAGGCAAAACAAAATGTGGATAGTAGGTGCAGGTGTGAAGTTGCTTGGAGGAGTAATTAAACGGAAGGGTAACCGTTACAAAGTAAGCACACTCAGCAATCCAGTTTATTGCAGAAGGCAAAGTCAACAACACGCTTCAGTTTTTTGACTTCGCATTAACTCGGAGACTGGAGGGTAGGCTGTAGAGACAGGCACACCGAAAGACGAGGGGGTCGGGTCAATTCAAAAACTTCCACAGCCTTATGGATATTCACTATAAACGAAAACTAATCAAGTATCTGCAAAAGAGGGTCCACAAAATTTGCACGGATGATATTAAGACTCACTGAGTTTTATATCCAGGACCCTGAAAGAAACCAGTTCCCAGGATAAATTCACATAGAGGCATCTAAGGCAGACCAGCGCAAAAGGAAGAATAGGAATTTCGCCAGTCCCAAAACTGCACATCAACGTCAGATCACCGTTCAGAAGCGATAAAGCTCCGAAAAGGTCACAATAAAAAGAAAATTTCGTGCCTCACAGTTTAGGCTTCGTTTTAATAGTGGTATGTTGTATCTAACTGCTGTCCCCGCTCCAGTACTTTAGTGTCCGAAAGAGACCTGTCAGTAAAGAACACAACAGCTTTATTGCTAACAAGCGAGTGCAAAAGTTACAAGGGGCCTCACGATATTTAAAGCGCACTTTCGAGCTTGATTCAGGCTGTCTGATCAGCGTTTGGTGAACACTCATCATCATCGGCCATGCTTCTGCAGCATCCTGAACACTCATCATCGTCGGCACTGTTTGTGTGGCATGCCTGAACACTCGTCGGCCACTGCTGAATTGATTGACTGCTTGAGCGTTCGGTCGGAAGCTGGCTTTTTTGGTCTGGATGCTTGACGGCTTCCCTACTAAGATTTTGGCAGGGTTTAAGTGCCTCAGTAGGTTTCCGGCATTCTGGGATGATTTTCAGGAATCGGACCTTCATGACATGACACCTGCTGAATACCAACAGTGTAGGGGAAAGTTAGCAACCATGATCCTTGTCTTGTTATCTGTCCTTTCTTTCGTCAACGTTGCGCAGACTACGTGGGTCGGGCAATTCTGCGCCTGTCTCGGAAAATGTCTGAACACCCATCAGCTTGTAATAAAGTCTGCGAAACCGAGCACAAGGGCAGCTGCGGCTCAGTCGATCGATACGGTTTGGTGTGTCAAACCGTCCGAATCGTCCCCTGTGATTTACCGAGTGCGACCCGATCGTTCCAAGGTCATCCACCAAAACGCACTCTCAACGGCCGAAGTGATGGCTATCGGACTACATCATCCTTCCCTGTGTGGCCAGAAGCGTCACCTGAAAGCATCGATGCCATGCTTACCAACCAATCACTCCTCTCCGACAACTTCAACGTGAGTCACACAAGTAAACTAGTATTTCCACACCTCTACACGACTCTTCTGCATCTCTATGTATCATGTTTATTCGTATTTAAAACTGCACTTGCCAGCTGAGACCCTGTCGACAGCAGTTGTTCAATCGTGAATGATTGAAATGGCGCCGCTGAATTTGTTTAGATAGGCTATCGAATAACCTCACTAAGGCTGCTATAAACAATAATTCCTTTTCACATACCCGCGCATGAATAGACTGATATGCCATAACTCAAGAAGATCAGAGCGTTAAAGTGTGATAGATGCGACCATTGGAGTTACCAGCATTTGCGATAAACATTGGAGTTTAAGTAAACGTGTGAGACAAGTATTCAACAAGTATGTGACTAGAGGCATTCGTTCTGGTATGTCAGTGTGAATCTTGAGAGGTGGTTTACACTTCAACATCGGTTAAGATAAGATTCAGGTATTCACATCATTATCATTTTAAACAAAGTACAGAATCTGTTGAAAATGTCCAAGAGGGAGTACTGTTTATAGTGGCTTTGATGAGGTTATTCGACAGCCCAACTAAACAAATTCAGTGGTACTTTTTCAATCGTTCAGGATTGTATGAAGCTCTAACGAGCTGCGTTGTCATTAGATAGAAATAAATGGTGTTTCGCTACCGTTTTGGAACAATGCAAGCAGCGATCGATTTTATTGCCTGTGCAAAGCGTCAACGCTGAGTATCTTTCGGTCCGGTTTGAAGATTCCTTCTTCTCTGTCGTTCGGAGAACGATTTCGAACCTCGTTCCGTCTGAAAAGCTCCGCTCCGGTCTTCGTCGGTCCACACCAGATGGTGCAGCAACTTCATGCCATCCCATCTTCAAACGTCTGATGGGCCGGGCGTCATAGTTAAGCAGAATATCGGTCAAAAAGGCAGCGTCAAGCCATCTCATGGGTTTGCGCAATTTATTCGGTTTTCTCTAGTTTGTACCTTACTTTCGTTGGTTGGATAATCTTGGGCTAATAACCAGCCAAATGGGCAGACGTCGCGTTCGTGACATTGCAGCCATGACTGGAAATCAGAAAAATCTTCCAGTTCTACACATCGCTAACTGGCTGAAAGGAACAGGTGTGCTCTCTGTAAATCAGAGCTCGGAGCCCTGCATGGAGTGGCTTGAAGCTGGTAGCACGGGAAGCGAACAGGCCACCTCTGATCTCTACTCCCGACTGACTGACTGTTTGACTGATTGAGTGGATCAATACTTTCACAAGGTCATTGAACTCTGCGACATTTGGGATAAATCAAAATAAATAAACCACCATGCGGGTGTTTGCAAATCAGGGACGAGAAAAAATTCAACAAAATGTGACGTGACAAAATTTTGTTGGGCAAGTGTAAATTGATCGTCAAATTTTTGTCACTTCATTATAATCCGAAAATAGGGTTTTGTATCGATACAACAAAAGAGAAAACTTCAAGAACAACATTGTGATTAAAATAAGTTTAGGAAACTAGTAAGAAATCTGGTCTTTGGCTTCAGTTGGTGCATCGTGCGATACTCATGTACACACTGAAAATGCCACCGAAGATGTTTTAGTGAATGAACGATCAATCGCACAGTCTTCATTCACACACGCTACCAGTGTGTTGAGGTACCTGATACGGAACTTTGAGTCACGCATAGGTTCGAATATCAAAAGAAAGAATCTGGTTTGAAATCCTTTGGTACTAGTTTCACAAAAGTGAGCAAAACTACACAACAAGCCTCAGTTGTCCACGTTCGTGGCATCAACAAGTGCGCAAGTCTGCCACTGACCGGCACAGTGCAGTGTCAAGACCCACAGGCCAGACAACAGCGAGCAGAATGTTGGCTCGAGGTCCGTCTGGTGATTCTCATTGGCGGTGCCGCAAATCACGACAAAACAAGTCAGAGTAGGCCCAACAGACGGGATCACTTGGTACATTATACCAGTAGTTTCCTTGGGCAAATCGCCGTAAAATGACAAAACAGTGACATCTGCATAATCCAAGTGTAATAGTACTTTTTCAGACTTCGATGCAAAGCCTAGGTTTTCACTCCACTGAAGCGTTCCCTCAACGATGAAAACCCGTTGTATATCATAACACGACAGCTTTACTGCAGGCGTACGTCTTATAAATGTACAGCAGCCTACAGGACATTCGATTCACAATTAGACATGAATAATGAGGGTCTTCCCATCTCTTAGATGTCTAGGTTAAAAGAAAAGAAGTTGGATCACTAACCAGGTCTACATTCCGTAAGCCAACCTGGAGAGAAAAATGTCTTCACTTCAACAGGTTTTGTCCAATAAGGTACAAACGAACCTTGGTACAAGGTCTGTTTACCAGAGCCAGAAAAATTTGTTCTGATGAGAAATCGGCCGTACCACAGAAAAACAGTTTCAACAAAAAGTAAGGAAAGATTGTTGAACAGAAAGAGAAAAGGGAGGATGTCCCTAAAAAGACACTTTTCACCATTATTACCGTTCAAGGGAGAGCAGACTGACAGACAAATGAGTTAAACTCTCACAAGTGTATTCAACGCTGTGAATTCAGTGGTGTTCAATAAAACCCAACTAATTTCTATAGAAACCAACCTGGACAAACCAGACTCGTTGAGTATCTCCGCCTGTGTATACCGTTTTCAATGTACTTGTGGTGACAAGTAAGTCCGAAGAACCGATAAACGGTTATCTGCGACGATTTCTGAGCATGTCCAAAAACTTATTGCTTAACAGCTTGAAGGTCCCGTCCAGCACAATCACTCGCCCCCTATTGGATTGCAAGGAACGGAAAGAACCAACAAAGTTCCACGAATACACTCATTTGCACATCAACTGAACCTCTCCTTTATGGTATTCTTCAACTGAATGTGCTGCACAAAGGCTCCGAGGTTCCGTCAACCTCATGTTCATAAACGAGAGATTCAGCTGGATTCGGTTGAGTCTCCTGTCAAAACCTGTTATATCTAACTGCTGTCCCCGTTCCAGTGTCTAGTGCCGGAAAAAAGACTCGACTACAAGGAACACAACGGCTTTATTGCAACAGGCGAGTGTGAGTGATAAGGTACAACAGCCTCGCGCTATATATTGAGGAGGAACTGTCTGACCTTTATCCAGGGCTGTCTCGCACTGTCCGACCTTGATCCAGAGCTGTCTGATAGGCGTTTGGTGAAGTTGAGGGTCTCCGTAGGTTTCGGGTATTCTGGGAAAATCTTCAGGGATCTGACCTTTCTGACAAAATCAAATTCGCGACCGCGCCTATCTGATGAGCCCCGAGAAGAGCAAAACCGGTTGTGGGCAGTCGAAGTGTTTTCAGCAACCTTGTGAGTAGTTTCCTTCATGAAAACATAATAGATCCTCTTTTGTGACTTTGGCCCCTGTGAATCCGTTCACCTTTACCCATTGTGTTTTAATAACAAACCAAACCAGTAGAACCATCCAAATTGTAGTTTTTATCGTCACTGAATACCACTCTTATTTCATCAGAATGAAGTGAGGTATCATCTGACCTACACTTCATTTGCATTCTGATCATATTAGTTTTTCAGCCGCGAAGGACCTCAAAGTATTTGATAGACACCCTGAAATCCATATGCAAATTGAAGGACCTGTTCAGTATTCGAGGTACACCGGATCTAGATACTTACTGACCTTAACAACTCCCACCTCCATATTTTCGTATGATTTTGTTGTAAACCTTTTGTTATATCTGACTGCTGTTCCCGCTCCAGTGCCTGGTGCCAGAAAAAGAACTCACCGACAAGGAACACAACAGCTTTGTTGCAACAAGCTAGTGCGTACGAGTGCCAGTTACAACGGCCCTGCGCTATTTAAAGGACATCTTTTGACAGTGATCCAGGCTGTCTCATAGGCGTTTAGTGAACACCCATCAACATCGATCGTGCCTCTATGAAATGCCTGAACGCTGATCATATTCGGTCGTGCTTCTGTGGCGTGCCTGAACACTCATCGGCTTTTTCTGAATTGATTGAATGATTGACTGGCCTGGACGCTTGCCGGCTCTCCTATTGAGATTTTGGTTGAGCTTTAGGGTCTCAGTAGGTTCCAGGCGATCTAGGGTTACTTACAGGAATCTGACCTTTCTGATACCTCCCCCTTTTTGCCGTTCAACGTAAGATTGTCGGCGCGGGTCAAGTTGAAAAGGTCCCACCAGTCTTCTGGTGCGACCGGTACGGCATCTCGGTTGCAGCAATGGATCCGTCTTGGGCGGTACATGTGAAGCGGCTGCTATTGGTGCTGATCCTGGGGGATCAAAGATTTCAAGCAGCAAGTTGAGGTCTAGTAAATGTTCTTCAGTTTTTGGGATCTGATAATATCAGTTTTTCAGGCGCGAAGGACCTCAAAGTATTTGATGGACGACCTGAACATCATATGCAAGTTGAAGGACCCGTTCCGTATTCGAGGTACACCGGATCTGGATATTTACTGACCTTAGCAACTCCCACCTCCATATTTTCGTATGATTTTCTTGTAAGCCTTTGGTTTTCTTGATACCCCAACCAGGGAGACTGTCAAAAAAATTGCTCACCAATTATTTTAACAGAACAAGGTCCATTACATACATTATTTGGTTCGTTTGGTATCCACCTGAGCACATACAATTCTTCTATCCACGAATTATGACGAAGTGTAGTCGGGAATCGATACTACCGGTGAAAGGAGGAAAAACCTTTGCTGCGAAGTTGTTTATTAGCAAACATCAACTAAACAGTTACTAGCTATTGGACAGGAACGTAAACGTCCCATATGCATATAGTTTTTAAAAACTAAACAGGCTCACGAGTCTTCTGGAACTTTCCTGGATATTCATTCACTATTACGTAATTATAAACGAACACTGCAAAGAAGTTCCACAAGTTCCGCAATAAACTTCACCTTCCATTAGACGCGGGGCGGAGCTTCGACATGACCAGGGACTACTCGCATGCCTCACCGGTAGTATACGCCTTTACACCGGTATCAATCTGGCCTGGTCTGCTCGCACTAATCTCGGAATGTTCCCAGAAGACCTGGTAATAACGTAACTTTTGTTGAGGAAATTTCATCGTCATAACGGAGATGTCTTCACAAAAATGAGGGAAGAGGAAAGTAGACCTCTGGCGCTTTAGTCGGGTTGATAGACCATTGGCGGTTTGTTGAGGTCTGGCTTGGGAGTCGGCTTTTCACTTACTCCAAGACCTCCACGGATGGTTCACGGAACATCTGGCCACGTAGTAAAAAATTGACACCCCACCGTTCTGTTGTCCATTCGGACTGGCTAGTGTTCACCGGTAGGCCTGGACCGCGAGTGCCATGGACATTCTGGATGGTTGGCTACCATCAGAAGGGCGTTCTGATGAGAAATAGTCACCAAACTCCAGTGAATCCTGCTTCTATAAGTCAAGCTCCGTCTTTCGGTTGGGATATCATGTTGATTGAAGGTTTCTAAATAACCTCCCTAGTATGAATCCCCTCCTTGCTTTGGCTATCATGAATGTATTATGCTTCTACCACAAACAGAAGTTATTACATGGTGGTGCACCCAGCTGGATTAAAAACACGAGCAGTCTTCAAAGGTTCAACATGCTTCCCTAAATATTGGCAATAAATTCACTTACACTTTATGGGAAGCAGAGTTTTCATGCTCCCGTTATATTCTGGGTACCTCTGAGTAAGCAACACCTTGAAGTGAAAACCCAGGTTTGTAGATGTACACGCTGTTACCCTGCTCCTCTTAGTTCACATCCCTTACAGTACTTTACAAACCAACCCGATATTCACTGTCGTGTCACCACTGATGTACGGCCTATTTGCTTACGTTACTACGTACGCACAGCAACAATATTCTAGTAAGTTACATATAGGTGAATGGTGACTTACGAACTTACGCAGTGGTATTTCCATGATTTTCCCTACAGAAAAAGTCTGTTTAACTTGATAAGTTGTATAAATCGGAACTTATTTAAAATTGAACTGGACATCGGAGGGATTGTTTGTTTACCGGTATTCTAATGTTAAGAAGTCAATTACAGTTTTTCTATCTGCAGTATTTGTCAAAAATGCACGCAAAACGTTCACCCGTGATATGGACATGAAAATGAATGGCACATTTCCATTGGAATTTGAAAGTATATCTAGTATTTCAGTTTAATTTTGAATTTCACTGAAGGTCATTTGCGCCTTTTTCGTGGCAGACAGTCCGTAATTCTAAATTAAAATCTATCCATCATACACTTCGATCGACCCTTCAAACCAGGGTTATCCTGCGATTTGGCATCGCGCCGCCTGGTTGAACTCTTCTAGTTGAGGTCAAGTTGTAGCTTAGTTCTGGTATTTGGATACCTTCACCAGCCCGACCACTGAACCGATTCGGTGAAGCTTGACTGCACCAATCAAGCGTCTACCATCTTGAGCATCACCCTTCTAATATCTCATACTAGCAGGTTGTCTGTAAAGAGCACATGCTCACGGAAATGTGAGTAGCCAACGAATTGCTATTTATGACAGATATATGGGTAGTGCACTCAATCCATATCGGCACATTCCAGCAGTGGTTCGTAAACTTGCACACAAGATGCAGTATTTTGGTTTTCACGCTTAATGACGTAGGTGGCTGTGTTTCTCTTTACACCAGTTCGGTTTGGTGTTTAGCTGCAATGTGACCTTGAATAGTGAATTGCGGCTAGGCAATCAGTAACACGGTTTGGAACGATCGATGGAAACACAATATTTCATGGTATATGATAGGGTCATTTGTTGTGTGTATGTATGTTGTGTTCCGAAAATTCTGCGAAAGATTATCAGTAAACTGAGCAGACGTGGTTTGAAATGTGTTCAAAACCTCAAAGCAATTTAAAACTCACATTCTCATGCTTTTCGATAGTGAGCCGCTTGCACGCACACTGGAGCTAGATGAATCATCCCACTTGACAGACTGAGTGTTATTTTTCTCTAACTACTGTGCTGAACGTGTTTCTTTTGACTTGTGTCAGAAATGCCTTTGCCCCTGGTGCTTGTTCTACTCAGCACACCATCAACTCGCATGTATTAACGAGTCATGATAGGGTTAAACATTGATCCGGCGATCAATTTTACCATGAAGTTTGACTGCACCGTACTTCTTCTGCTGAAGTAGAAAACGTTTGGCACTCTACTGGAACGGCGACATCTGACACTCGAAATTCGGACCTCCATAGACCAGAAAGGGGACTTTGGGATGTTAAGTAAGCAAGCCGAGTGATCTGAAGGACAACCGGATGACCAGACGAAGTTAAAAATCTGGATGGGTTGGCGACAACGTTGGACACAAATAACTGAATGTGTTGTTTCGAATAGGAGTATTCTCAACCTGTTTGTAGTGGTTTTGAGTCTGTGCACCATTTTCTTGTTGAATTCAACCTTCGCGGATCTATTGGTTGAGTTTTCGCGATGTTTGCATCAGTTCTAGTGCTTCAGCGATCCCGTTGGACTGTCTAGCTATCGTATTTGCCCACCTTAGCACATAGATAGTCACGATGCGACAGACGCTAGATATACAGTCGATCGCTTTCGGGGAAAACGTTGGTACCGCAGAATGCGTAGATGGTAGTTGGTTTGTTCGCTGAGCTGAGAAGTTTGATTGCAACAAAGGTCACAGAGTGGAACCCGGAGAGGTCAGGGACAGAGGTCACTCCAGCACTGACCAGAGGACAAGAACAGGAGAGGCCAAGCCCACAGGTCACCTGGGCATCGACCAAACAAGACACAGAATAACAGACCAACCAATGGAGCTACCAAACCAGACAACCAATTATGACCAAATGTCAGCACGTATATTAACACACACGCACCACTACTCAACACATCCACTGACTTATCGCTACGCTCCACTCCGCTGCTTGACAATGCGCCGATGATATCACCTTGATGGGGCTCCTTGGCCGCACAATGCTCCTAGCTGCCAAACCTTTCCGGATGGAATAAAACTTTTTACGCCAAAACGTTTCGTTTTGTAGCGTTTGTGCTCAAGCCAAAAACTACCCTAATCTATATTCATATTTTCGCAGCTCACCAAATTTCATTGTCCGCTAAAGCAATCATACCTCTGGCGGAAAAATTCTGGTGGAATACTTTCCTAGCATCACTAGGGCCCCGGGATGCGCAGATGGGACTCAAAAGTTTGGACTGCTATCCTGAACTCAATTTCCTGTCCGTTTTAGTCCATCAGAGAAATGTCGCAGCTTTCGAAAATTGAGTTCCATTGTGCGAATACTGAGTGCCCACCTTAATTGGTGGTGCACCGCTTTCAATCAAACTGCCCCGCTTAGCGAACATACCAACGACCAAAGTCGGTCACAGCCTGAAAATATCGCGGCAAAACTTATTGTCCGAGTTATTCACTTTCTGCTACTCTGGAGTTCTCATCACTGAAGCAGGCCACGAAAACGAAGGATGTAGATCCCGAGGTTGACGATATTTCCCCGAATGGTCTAAATTATCTTGAGAAAGACAGCTTACACATAGGTTGGAAGCTGAACACTTTCTCCCATTTTTACAGTATTTATTGTAGAGAACCAAAGCCGACCTCATTCAGAAATGGTCTTTTGAACCGTGCAGTGTCTTCCACTGTAACTTCAGGTGCTCTGATTACCTGCTTTCAATCAGCTCATGCTAATAATCAACCACTCCATCACGACCATCAAGATTGAGCTTTTATTAAGCATTTTCAACCATGATTTGGAAAAATATGGTCTTCTGTCGACTTGGCTCTGTCTTGCATGACCTGTTGTTATTTTTTTCGCGAACCAAACTACCTGAAACCCGAAGCAATTAATGGGTGCGACTGGCACTTACATCCAATTTGATAAACTCACCAAATTCGCATCAGTCGTTGGCATTTTGCAAATTTGACTTTGCTTCACCAGACAGCTTGTCGGCTCTGCATCCCTGTCATTCGTTGAATCGCACGTGGAACACGTGGTCACGAACATTGTTGTCTACACGTATCACACTATCCATAGGGTTGCTGAAAACTCTTCGTCAAGGATAACTTCACTGACTTATTCGATCGGACAAGTTGTATCGTGGCACTACTCCAGATTGCCCTGGGTGGGGACCATAGGCCACACCATCGACCACGATGGGTGTTGGAAAGCGACTTGCATGTCCGTGTGAGTAGTCGAACTGATTTAAAGTTGCACAAGATACTTGTCTATCCGTACCACATTCCTCATATTTCAAACAGCCCGTGATTTTTAGTCTAGGCGGCTTTGTTTTAACGAGAGTTACTTTGTGCTTGGCGAAATGCTGTCATCTGCAAATCAAGTTGACGCTAACAGAAGACTCAACTGAATTCCAGCTGAATCTCTTCTCCAACTGAGTGTGTTTCACAAGGGCTGCCTCATGTTTCATTTGGGTACGATATTCGAGATATCGCATTGTATTTTCTTGAAGGAAGCTATTCATAGGGTTTCTGAAAGCTCTTTGATAGCCCACCACCTGTTTCATCCTTTTTCAAGCTCTTTAGGTAAGCGCAGCCTCCGATTTGTTGTCGAATTTCTGTTTAACTTGATCACCAAACTCTCCTCAACCGGCGAAATGCATTCACTTACAAATTAAATTGGCGTTTTCATCAACCTTGCCGTTAGTATATCTTACCATGGAAAAATACCGCTATATCTCTGTTATCGTTCCAACTGAAACATGAGGCGGCCTTTCGGTAGTACACCCTTTGAAGAATATCATAAATGAGCGGTTCGGCTGGATCGAGTTGAATCTTCCATCAAAACCAAATAAGTGTGCGAATAAGTGCGCTTCGCGAATTGCGTCCAATTAGGGTTCAAGCAGAACATAAGGTTGATGGAAACTCGGGGATTGTGCCTACATGATGAGCCCCAAGAATGGCAAAACCGAGTCTGGTCTGTCGAGAAGTCTTCAGAAAGCCTACGGGCAATGCAATGTACACTTTCACATCTGACCACCTAACTGACTTTTATTCGCAGTCAACGTGTCCATTTGTAGGACCAGGTATTGGAGACGCCATTGTCCATCCACTGAGTAGTAGCAACACCTGGTCCCGGAACCAATAGTAGCTCCACTCAACTGTTCCCTTGAGCTTGACTACTGTATTTTCACCTCGAGCGCTTCCTATCCGGATTCTTCTGCTTTTAGTTTATCTTACATGACCACCTGCTTTCTGTTACCCTTTACTGTTGAAGCAGTGGGCAGCTTGGCGCGTTTCCATTTAGAGAACACCCTATACTGCTTCCAATATTTTAGTAATGGGTTATTCTCTCGTTGTCCGCTGTCAGTCTTTTAGGCGGTTTCTAAGCTGCTTCCGGATGTCATAGGTTGGACCATTCAATGGAGTGAGGTGACCCGTTTGACAAGACTTGTAGAAGACATGCGCTGTGGGCTCAGAAGAAAGGTGATGATGCAAATAGATCTGCGTATTTTCTATGATTCAGCTGGGAGAACTCCCAGTATGTTCCAATAAAACCTTGAAATAGAATCCCAGAGTTCATCCTATACGGAATTGTTATATGTTGAATAGCACTTGACACCGACTGGACGTCTCATCCGGACATTTTCACCTCACATAGACTCATGTGGGCCTTTCCATAAACATGATTTAAGATTCCTGTCGGTTCGTCTTTCAGAAGTTAGCAAAACATTCCATGAAACGTCGAAGCGTTTCCACTCGAAAAGGTGTACCGACTGGCTAGAAATTTGGAGCTTTGTACCCATGACATCACGTACCATTCACTGAATGTAATGAAAGTTTCTCGAAAATTCTAAATGCGCGTGTTCGCATTCTAAGGTTCGTTAAAACTTGATTGAAAATCCGATATCGATAAATTCCAGTAGGACTTGCTGGCCACATTTCGGAATCAGCAAGTTCAACTTACAGTGCTTTGCGTTTGCCTAGACAGCTTGTGGCTAGGCCGAAGGTAGCCCGTTCTCCGACCCGGAAGCAGCGATGCGTTTGGGGCCTGAATATGCTAGTGCGCCGTGTGCTGCGAAGCCAGGCGGTAACTGTGGCAGACACACCAAATTAGACAGCAGCCAGTAAGCGACCAGCAATTTCGTTCTCACTGTGCTTGTCGCAACACGCTCCCAACCTTCAGTCGACAACCAATCGGCTGTCAACACGATAGGCCACGCTAGCGTGTCGTGTTCACGCCAAATTATGGAGGCGCGCTGTGGTCATTCGCCTCCCAAACACGCCCGCTGTGATGATCCATCATGCCGACGCGACTGCGAAGGTCGCTAGAAAGCCCGTCAAATACACATCAGATGAACTGAAGCTATTGGTGAAGTTGACCACCCAGGCACGTGACCTACTTCAGCAAGAAAACAAAATCAACTTGTTCATGGAAAAAGCGGTCTGGACTCAGATAGCTAATCATATGCATGCAACTGGATTTCCGAAGCGATCGTGGGTCGTGCTGAGGACGAAGGGAGTGCGCATGTTAGCAGATTCTCTCGCTGAACGGCGGTTTACCGTTTCTGCTACCAACTCATTGGCGGATTATTCTCAAGTTTCCGATGGTGTTGGTACCCTTTGTTCAAGCAGCTCGAGGCCACCTTATCACATGGGTGCCAACGACTTGGAATGCCTGATGCAGCGTGGTACTCAGGTAACTACTCTATCATCTATATCCTACACACAGCCTCCTCCGTTGATCCATTCATCTGAGGCATCTGCAACGACGTTGATGGCTTTAGCTCACAGTGACTGTTTCCCCCATGCATCCGTTTCATCCACTTCACCCAGTGCTATTCCACAAATTTTAAATGTCCGCTCAACGGCAATCGCACCATCTGCTAGTACCCCGAGCTTGTTAGTACAAACAGGTGGAGATTATTTTGTATCAACACCCGCCCACGTTGCCCCAGTCAATCAATTCCGATCGCCTGTTTCGGACTATCCACGTCGTATTCATTTATCAGTTTCAAGTGATGAAGATGACAAAGTGACAACCGCAACTACAACCTCACGGGGAACTACTGTATCCTCGCTATCGACGCTACCGTGTGTCGGATCCGGGTAGGTTGCTGTTTTTAGGAGACGAGTTCATTTAGCTAGTCAGTTTTTGGGGGGCTACCTGCTAAAATTGCAAGTATCTTGCTACTATATATATATATATATATATATCGCTTAGGATCCTCCTCTTACGTCATACGTGATAGTAGCAGCCCGGTTAAGTAAACGGAAAAGAACTGTTTTAACAAATCCAGATTAATATATTTAGCGAAAAATACATTCAGGAAAGGTGTATGGTTTAAGCTGTGAGCTGGATCAACCGCTGCAGAAGGCTGTGTACGAAGGGAGTTTGAGTAGAGAGCAACGCAGCAGAGAAACACAGCACGTGCTCCACTATTTGCTGTGTTGCGCCATCGCTTGAGATCAGCCGGACTCAATGAGGTGTACGTTAACTACAGTTCGTAACAGTTTCAGTAAAAACTGAGGAATTCTCAGACGAACTACTTTACCAGGGGTGGTTAGCAGTGGACAAGGGTTTCCACTTAGTGGGACACAAGGGGAGTTGGGACCAGAGCTTCTGGTAGGGGGATGATGACCAGCATAGCCCCGAAAGGGATAGGAGCTGGATACACAATTTCAGCTGTTTTGGGATATGGAATATTAGACAGCTGT
>SJOL01008537.1:113510-128673 GCA_004794785.1 Opisthorchis felineus
CCTCGAACCCGCGACCTCTCGGCTAGTAGTTTGGGCATTTAACTGTCCGACCACGAAGGGCGAGTTGTCAAGTTTATTACCGAGCCCAGCGAACAGCACAAAAACCATCTGATCAATAACCAGTATTTCGACACGGTCACAACTTCTGAAAAAACGTGTTTTACAAATGTACAACGTATTACAGCATCCAAAGGGACCATTTCTATATCAACTAGATGCGCTTATGACGGTGCACATTGTCCTGCATGACGGAGTTTTTTCAGTGAACTGCGATTAACAGCCTTTGAACATGATCTACAGTTTTTATACGATAGTTTTTGCATGACTGGCGTGATCATATTTTGCGACCATACGATTCTGCTTGTTGCTATCAGGGTGCTTGTTCTACTTCAATTGTATTTCCAGCACTCCCTCCACTGGGGTCTCGAAAAAGCCAGGTAGTCGTTGTCCCCTGAGGGAGGTGTTCGCATTCTCCAGGGCAGGATGGTTTAACACCGCGATGACCGCGAATAGTTTTCGGTCGTTACAGGATATTGGTACGGGGATTTAATAGCACAGTACAGGGTTCATAATAGCTTAGTACAGTAATTATGAGGGCACACAGAGATGTGCATTTTTTCCACCCAAAACACAATTTGGTGTGACTGCCCACCAATACGGATTTACCTGTCGACAGGGCTTGGACGACTAGACGCCTACGCATACGTATGACAACACAAGCGGTTTGCGCGGAACCGCATGTGCTGAGGCGGGTGGACCTGTGAATCCAATGTAAACCCAATAGAAACTCGCCGAAGCCCAAACATGGTGCTATTACAGTCGGCACTAGCGCTGCATCAGAAAATGATAAACTGTCAACTCGTCTACGTTTCAGTACACTACTGCACTTTCTCCGCATAGCACCATGCAATCGTATCCGCTGGGGCTGCTCAAGCTGAACTATTTTGGTTCTCAAAGCGAAAGAGGTCGTACAAGCCCAGTGGGAACATGGTTTCAATGTTGTGAAATAGGGCAGACTTACCTCAACTGAAACATCGAAGCATCGTGACTGCTACAGCATGGGAGCGCTCGTATTCCTGCGCCCACAACAACCATATAGGTTGACTGCCACATAGTACAAATTGTCGGATTTAATGCTGCATGAGGAAAAATGAATGGGTTCAACTGGACGTAGAATAGTTGGCACTTGTCCTGATTATTCCGTTGGTAGTTTTTTCTGAAGTGCCTAACAGATATTCCGCAAAGGTTCTCAGCGAAAAAATCACCCTTACATGGCGGATGTACTTGATAGTTTCCAACCCAAGGGTCCAAGAGGTTTTCTCTCCTAGCACCCCCTTACTTGGTCCCTCAATTCTAGGCGTGCAGAAGCGACTGGTAATGAGGAGAAAAGTGCACATGTAAGCAGTACAGTAGTATGAGTTGGCACTGGTTCATTACAGATGCCTAGCTCATTAGGTGAATGAGACCCAGTCCTGAATTTTCATGAAGTTTTACTAAACGTCAGTCAACGAAATGGCCAACACTAATGAGTTTCAGGATTCAAGAAACTTGGATACCGTGATTTTTAAAAAAGTACATATTAGGGTCTATTTGTTTGGTAATACTGCGAGGATCCAATTATTTTAATCCAACTCTGATTCAGAAAGAGAGTTAGAAATGGATGTCGCTTATTGGTTCTTCGTCTTCCCTAACAGTTGATCAACCTGAAAACCTACTTTCTTGGCGTGACGAACTTTTTTGTGTCAAAAGCCAATCATTGTCCAGCAACCGTTGCCAACCGTCTGTTTACCAATCCAGGCTCGGATTACCTGGTGTAATTTGGCGTTCAGAGTAACCCGGCCATTTTTTTTATCTTAGCCGGGGTAGCTTCATGCTCCCAGTCTTCAATGAGGATTAAATTCACAGGCATCTGTGTGCTGAAGCGTCGGTGGTTAAATTGCGCTCCCAGTGTCGATGCGTGCCAGCTATCTGGTCGGCACTGACAACCACACTAGCCCATCAGGATTAGGAGTTTCGGGTCAAATTCGGCTCCGATAGTGCTAAAAAGATTGAGCGCCATGTGATGTGTAATATGGAATTTTTAAAGTCAAAACACAGTGTAATGGAGTAAGATGTCGTAACCCGACGTTTCGGTTGCCGTGGGCCATCTTTGTCGAGGATTTCTACGATCAATTGAATACGAATCAAATGCAGCGTCGTTTGGGTCCACTATCGTGTCTTCTGGCTGGTGTTCCTGTGATCAGTTGGCAGTCACGTGCGACCTGCGTGTCTGAGTATGTGCCAGCTCTGTGTGCGCAATTGTGTACGCGTGATTGTGTGCACTTTGAGTAGGATATGCCTCCGTTTGTTGTTATACTGACTGATGCGTCATTGTTGAGATCCCTGTTGGATATCTGGTTCCTATGCCTGTTAAGATGTTCAGTAATTCCAAGACATACACGGGGTGCTGACGCCATCACTACTGCTGATGCAGTTCGGTTGTGTTGCTTCAACGCACACCCGTTCCACGTGCGACTTCAATCCTGATTTGATGGCTTGACTCAAGTGCGTGAAATGCAATGGCTGAGTCGCGTTCACGTTTTTTTAAACTCTAATGGGTTTCTTGGAAGAAAGCGTGCAATTGTTTGTGCTCTGTGATTCGCACATGGAATTGTCTGGCTGTCTGGCCTATACATTTGGCCAGACATTCTGCACGAAGGATTTGGTAGAGGCAGTTTGTGCGGTATTTCGGTTCGATAGGGTCCTCAGCCCTTACGAGGTGTCTTTGTAAGGTGTTCTCAATTCGGAAAAGTTTTAATATCATAATCTCGAAGCATCTTTCGAATGGCATCTGAAGGGCCATTTCTATAGGGTATTCCCACGGTTATCATCGGGTTTTCGTCTTCCTGCCTCACCGTTCCGAGTAGCGTTCTCCCCATTTGTTGGGCAATGAGCCTCATGGGGTACTTATTTTGCTGTAATACCCTACTGGTTCACTTCAGTTCGTCTGTTCGTTTGGACTCATCCGAGCATAGTTTCTTGACGCGATTCACCGGCGATCCGACAGCTGCGCGTTTGACGCAGTATGGATGCGAAGACTCAATGCAAATACCTGTCTGAATGTGTGGGTTTTTTGTGGATTCCCACTGAGAATCCATGGCTAGTGCTGACAGAGGAACTAATGGTCCTCTGCTCGTTCTCAATTTCCATCCTGAATTTTATACTACTGCATTGTTCGTTCAAGCAGTTTAGGAAGGCTTACCGCTGTGTGGCTGATATGATCGCAAAAATGTCGTCAACGTACCAGTCAGGTGTGTGGTGGATGGGCGAACTCATGTAAGGCCTTAGTTTCCATATGGTGCAAGAAAAGATTAGCCACTATGGGTGATACTGGAGGGCCCATATCGACACCGCCAGTTTGTCTATAGAGTGCGCTTTGGAAGGTGAAATAAGCGGTGCTCAGACCAGTAATAATACCAACAGGGGATAAGGTTGTTCTCTGCGCTAGGGATGTATCGTCGCATAAAGTAAAGGGCAGAAAAGATTAACAGTCGTCAATGGGTACACTAGTATAAAGAGCTGTTCAAATCAAAAAAGAGCTGTTACATCAAAGCTGACTTCTAATTCGTTATTATCGATGTGGATAGCTTGGAGGATATTGACAAAATCAAAAGAGTCATTCACGTGACTTACCACCAGTTGATAATACGGTCTCAACAAACTGCTTAATTAAGTTGATAAAGTAATATAGTCCACGGTGGGACACTAACCCACACACGCTGGTCGAACCTAACTGTCAACTGATCACAGAAACAGACCGAGTAGAAGACACGATAGTGGACCCAAATGACGCTGCATTTGACTCGTATTCAATTGGTTGTAGAAATTCTTGACAAAGATGGTCCACGGTAACCGAAATGTCGGATTACAACATCTTGTTCCACGACGCTGTGTTTTGACTTTAAAAAAATTCCATAATAGCCCATCAGGATATTGGTACGTGACACATCCCACATAGCACCTCCTGTCTATTTCTCTCCATCTACTTATACAGATCGCACAAGATAATTGCGTCTTGATCTCAAGCCAGCTTACCCCAGAAAACACTGACGTCGGATGATTGATCTATGTTTGCTGCTCCTTGAGTCTTTGCCCTGTACCATTCCGGACAGTTAACGGCAGCTAGGTGTTTAGGAAACATGTTTTTTCTTTGCTGTTGAACCGATACCAGTTTGTCGCAAAAATCTACCAATCATGTGTACAGGGCGCGGCAAATGCTTTCATGAAGCCGAATTGGCGCGAAGAGTCTGGTCTACAGCAGCAAGGGAGTGAAAATAGAGTTTACATGTGTCAGATATGATGTAGCAATCTTCAGAAGCGGAAAACTTGAAGTGTATTGTTTCCAGAAAATTGAAGAGTTGACCATTTCACAAAAATGGCTGACTTGCAGCTGACAAAATGAGCGTGAATGTAGAAAAAATTCGCCAAGCGATGATCGAACGCCCGTTTGATCTATTCAATCCAAAGGTCCCCGTGGATCCCGTCATGACTGGCTACAATCCACGTAGGACGCTGCAGAGCCAAGCAGAAGATGGACCGATCGCAATCAATCACGTTTGAGTAACCAATGCAAAGTTTGGAACTGAGGTTTACAATAAAGTTCCCCTAATAAATTGAGATTTTCTTGAACGAACTGAGGATTTTCTCTTGGATTCCTCAAGCGCGATAAGCGCCACTGACGGCTACTCATCAACAGTCGAGTGGTTCATACCGCAAGTGGCCTTGGGATGCTCACTAGTCCAACCACTGCGCTGCGAATGAAATTCGTGTTCACAATTCTGGGTCGTAAAGGCGAAGGACAGTTGTCTCCACTATGTCTGGCAGTTATAGTTGTCAAATGTTTCCTACAGTAGATCATTTCATAGATCTCGCAGAAGATAAGTTTCGTTTGAGAGCGATCTGTCTTTCGGCGGTTCGGCGATTAACAGCCAATTTGTGAGCAAGTGAGGCCGTCACTTTGGTAACACTGAAACTGTTTGCAATCATATCACCAACGTGGCGGGTAAATATCTCACGGGCACAATTCAGTTACAGATGGCAGACAGATAAGTGGGCCATCACGATCGTAACAACTAACTGAGTTATGCGCATGCCCTGTAACAAATGTCATGTAACGTAACACCTTCCGGACTAGGGCAGTCATTTCATACGTGCACACTTCCTGTACTTCGAATGATCAGATCGTTGGTATTCGGAGTTATCGTTGTGTTTGACACCTAACCAATGGTGTACCTCTTTGTCGTACACATTAAGGTGCATTTTCAAGATGGTTGCTGGGTTTCTAGTACGATAAGTTTAACTTTTACTTTATCAATCCATTGGGCACGGTAGATGTTTCTAACCTATCGGTAGCAAAATCACGCTGCACATGAAAGGCAGCGTTTGTCGTTTTTTGCACTGTCTATCTACTGCTTTAGTTTTCTGTAGATAAACTATCACAGAGTAACAATTCCATCTCACTCTTATTCGTTCCTACAGATGTTCGGATGAGTTAGAAAAATGCACACAGAGCTCTCAGTTGCAGGTGCAAATTTGCCGGAAACAACTTGAAATACTGGAAATGAAGAAGATTTATTGGATGGAAAAGCTAAAAAGGTTGCAGAGTCAACTGCCGCACGGTTAGCCCACCGTTTTGCAAGCATATCTGCCCTCGTGATTGACGATAAGTTTGCAGTCAGTTTCTGCACCTCCCATGTAAACTTTCTGTCCCCCCTCCGCACTTCACAAGCCAGTTTCCTAAATTTTTTATTGTACATACGCTCCACACCAGATCATGAATCCAGAAGGTGCTGTCCATTCTTGTACTACTGATATCTACTAACTAATCACTCAACACCTGTGGTCAAATCCAGCTAACTAACAGGCTTACGATACTTTCTGAAGAAGGCATAGACCGAGGTGTGTTACCGGGATACTAGATGTAACCAGACGCAAGATCATAGTGTCCGGACAATACACTACGTGGACAGGCATGCGTTCTGCACGAGGTCGAGCGGTAATAACTTATCCTGTGTTCGATATCAGATAGTATTGCCCTATAATTTACACGCCATCATTCCACTCCCTTGCATTGGGTCTCTTCGCCAACGCGGTTGAGTTTCTGAGCCTTTAATCAACTCGCAACATTCTGAGATAAGGCTAGACAATCGTGGCGGTGAGATGTCTAACAAGAACGTGTGGATCCGTCTTATGAACTGAGTCTTCTTTAACGATGTTTATTTCAGTCGATTTGTTGAGGAAACCTTGCCGTTTTCAAGAACTAGCATAGCCTTCCACGGACAGTTCGAGCAAGTTGACCAGTTGACTCAGTGGAAACCTGCAAATTGAGTCATGAACTGATTCCTACCAGATGAATTTGGCTCTTTTCAGTCGTATTCCGTGCATCCCGGAACAACTTACTGCAAACACCAAATACCGAGACACTTATGCATGAACCTTTTGTCAGCCATAGTATGACAAAGTTGTTCAGTGTCCAGCACAGTGTATTATCATATATACGTCAAATACTAATTCATTCGGGGCCGAGATAGCTCAGTGGTTAGAGTGCGAATTTACTGACCGGAAGGTCCGTGGTTCGAACCCGACCTCTGCATCTTGATTCCTGTCTAAGCTTGGGCAGCATGGCAGTATCCCAACCCTCGTGCTTCCTTCGGGTGGTATGGCAGCTAGGCACTGAAAGAGTGTTACAGCTGAACGATTGTTTTTTTTTTAATTATTACTAATTCATTCGACATCGATTCACATAGCCTGTCGGCGTTTTCGTGTTGTGGTGGCCCTCAGTTCTTATTGTTTCTGTAAACGAGAGATTCGGCTGAATTCAGTTGAAACATAATTCTCATGCAAATGGAAGTATTTGGCTTATTGCCTTTTATTTGTTTGAAAGGTGAGACCTCAGTATTATCATGGTGCTTGCGCTGCTGCAAGCCAAGTGCATGCACAACTGAGTTGCATGTCCCGTTGTCTCACGCCCACGCAATGTGTCGTAGGCCTATCGCGCTCCATTGATTTCGGGGGCCATCGCTGTCTTTTCAAATAAAGAAATTACCCATTCTCTCCAGCTGTTGTCGTGATCTTGGGGTCCTGTTGGACAGGTAGCTTCAACAGACTGTCTTTGCTGATGGGTATGATTGATTGTTGGTGCACCCACAGGATAGACTGGTCTGAGAGCTGTAATTTCCGGTTTTCAGAACCTAACCAGTTTTGGTCCGCTGTGATTCCGCTGCGTCTTCGTAGCTCAAGCGCTTCCCTCAGTTTTCTAACCATTCCACCCTCACATCACACGAATGTACACCGTAAGCATCTGCGTCTGGGGCAACCATCATTGTATGGAGGACAATGGAAGTCGTTCTACTCCTGGGTTTGTGTGTGTGTGTGTGTGTGTGTGTGTGTGTGTGTGTGTGTTAGGCAGACGCACATCATGAGCTCATTCCTTTCCGGAGATGACAACGCACCGCTGTGGTAATTCAGGCGGTCAGGCCTTCACGTTGCATCTGGTACTCCCAGGGGCGTAACACAGGCAGACCGATCGAGCGGGAACAGGCAGAATGCCTATTTGACGGTGGGCGCGCACGGACAAGCCTAATTGCAGAACCCGATTCAAGCTCGCCAGTCGAGCGGGTTGGGTTGGCTTAAAACCATCAAGGTTATTAATGGTCCCACGAACGCGAGTCTTGTCAGCTTGTTTGTCTTTCACTTTCAAGCCAACCTCAGATGATGTAACTGAACGCCGATTGAAGCCAAGGCAATAAATGATTGGTGAACAGTATTCCTTCTGCTGCGGATCGCCACTCACAGAATCGGTAGGATCGAGTTCGAGTTGTCTACAATAGAATTCCGCGTTTTCCAATATGAACTTATATTGAAGACGGATTTCGGTCTACTGTTCTGTGGAGTAGCAGTCGTTTGTCTGTCTGTCGTTTGTCAACCTTACTTTCATGTGAAGCTTAATACCTGGGCAGCAGACCTCAGTCAGCTAGATGTTCAGTCTGCCAGGGTACTGTGGTTCCCGCCGCTACAGTTCTGTCGACTATGGATAAGAAGGTTAAGGGAAGGATTCATGTGCGTCCGCAATGTTTTGCATGGCTGTGTAGAAATATCCTACTCCCGCATGACTGACCTTGCACCCTTTGTTCTGAGACATCGCCTGGACAAAAAGTGCTTCATCAACTTGTTGGCAGATTTACTGCGATAGAGGAGGCTACCGTCCTTCCAACGGCACGCTTAATTGAAGATTGCGTGATCCTTGGTTCAAGCCTCGAGATTGCTGTACGCAACAATGTGGAAAAAGCTCAATATCCTGAAGGAGGAGTATGATTGAATGGACGACAGGATCACCACGTCCCTGTACAATTCATTACAGTTTTGCTTCTTAAAAATGTCGAAAGTACTGGAAAAACCATACAGATTATTTGGAATGATGAATATAGGTGATAAGCGGAAAAAGTGAGAACAGACATTACTCATAAGGTTGCTGAAAGCTCTTCAACAGCCCAAGACCGGTTTCGCCCTTCTTGGAGCTCACCAGGTAGACGCTGTCCCCAAGTTTCTGTCAACCTTATGTTCTACTTGAACCCAAATTGGACAGATTTTGACAAATACTACCATTTGTAAATCAAGTTGGTTTTCACGGGAAACTCAGCTGAATCTCGTTTATGATATTCCTGATGAGCCTCAAGAAGGGCGAAACTGGTCGTGGGCTGTCGAGGAGTTTTCAGCAATCCTGCAAGTGGCGTGTATGTCTAGTCCGAGTTTACCTATGGATTATATCGAGTTACTTTTAGAAATATGACGAAGCGAATTATCACAACAGCCTTGGCGCATGTGATTTCTGATGGCTGAACAGAATGATGAACGCTCAGCTCAATGATCTGACACCGCAAACTGTCTGCTAATTGCTGTGGAGTCTATTTTGACCATCAGTGCCTCTGAAGCGTTGCGCGGGTTTGGTGGGAACATCATATCAATAATACTCAGGTACGCCAGATAGCTTTCTTCTGTATAGCAACACTAGACGTCGATATGGGACTTTCTCGACAAGTGAGTTTCCTGTACGTAACCGAAAGTTAGCTAGTGGTTCGGGTTGTGATGATGATCACTCAGACAAACAGTCCATATCCTTGGATTTCCCTGGATTCAGACGGATTCGGACTAAAATTATCCAGCCGGTCTATCGAACGTGGTTTGTAGTCGAGGGTTTATGACCCTGTATTCGAGATAGAAAATCAAGTCATTGTCGGATACGCTCATTTGCACACCAATTTCATGCAATCTGGGTTCAATTGGAACATAAGTATCAGGAACGTCAGATTCCTGAAAGTAACCACAGAATGTCGGAATCTACCGGGACCCTCAACTCCACTAGAGGCCGACCAGACAGTCCTGAATCAAAACCAGACAGGGCGAGACAGCGTTGGATCAAGGTCAGACAATGCCCATCTCAATATGTAGCGTGAAACAACCTTGTATCAAAGCCAGACAGCGTTGGGCCAAGGTCAGACAATGCCCCTCGGTACAATAGCCTGAGACTATTGTACTTTCGCATTCGCGCGCTCGCACTCGCTTGTTCGCAATAAAGCTGTTGTGTTCCTTATCGGTGAGCCTTTTTCCGGCACTAGGCACTGGAGCGGAGACAGCAATAATGTATAACAGATTGGTGACGCAGTTAGATATAACAATAAAGTAGGCGGAACTTCGGGACAGCGTCCACCTGATAAGCCCCAAGAAGGGCGAGGCCGGTCGTGGGTTGCCGAAGAGTTCTTTGCAAGCTTCTGAATAGTTTCTCGAATATCGTACCAAACGAAACATGAGGCAGCTTTTGTGTGGCACATTCGGGCGAAGAATATTATAAACAAGAGATTCATCTCCGATCCAATTTAAAACGAAAATGGCGTACAAATGTGTGTATTTGGAGAACGTGCGGTTTTTACCGATAGGTTCATCCTGCCTTTGGAATATTGAAGGCAATGCTTTGTAATACGCTCTTATGACGGTGTCCTGTTGCCGAACAGTGCTACGAAATCACGTGTCCGGGGACTACACAGACTGTTTCGGTTGATAATCACCTATCCACTGAAAGACATTTCAAAAAATTACCTGTGATGATGGTAACGTGCTGTAAACAAAAGCAGTCGAGTCAAATAACTGAACACAGTGGCACGAGCATGATGAACGGCAGTCCCTACTGAAATGAAAAAAAGATTTGATGGAGGACGCTGGTGGTTATGAACCTAACAGTGGATTCGGTCTTCTTGAGTGCTTCTTGACAAGTGTTTCAACTGGTGTTTTCAATTCTGTTCATTCAGAACTAAGAAGAGAGGTAATACTGTGTGATAAACCACGAATTGTGCTGCCACAAGTGGTAGACATAGACATCAACGTGGCTAAGTCGTAATTCAGCCTGACTTCTCTCAGTTGACTGGCAAGGATTGCGATTAGTCATGAACAGACTTCCAACGGCGCCCCAATGATCCAATTTCCCAACGAGTTTTTATGCAGAGGCTGACGACTGTTGTCGAAGTGAGACCTTGAAGGTTTCCAGGGTTTCGCCCAAACTGCTAATTTCAAAAACTCGGTTTTACAAGTGCTTCACTTTTCGCAAACCTTTTGTTGTCTGCAAACAGCGTTGTTGTTTGGTGCTTTGCGTGGAGTTTTGCGTAAAGATACAATTTAGGGTGGAATCACAAGGGAATGCGGACCGTCCACACCTTCCGTACTTCTCAGGTCTATTTTTGACTCGGTATATCCAACTGACCTGATTTTTTGGTGCTTGAGCAGCGTCCTATGTACCTCTTGTGAACAATTTCGATTTTCCTCGACTTAAAAGCACCATCTGATCTCCTAGATAGGTCATTCCTTCTATCCACACTTGGCCAATATATACTCCGTGCTCTCTGTTCCGACGCCTCTTTTAGTGTTTGTAGAGTTTATAATGAACTGTTGAGAATTTTCCTACAACTCTTCGGCTTTGGTAAGACTGCCCTCTCTTTCTTGTCCACTTTTGCCGTCGATATTGTCACACGCTTCAAGGGACCGAGGCCTTTGACATCGAAATGGCATCCAGTGATAGACTTGAACTGTTCAGATACCATTGTCTTGTTGCGTGACGATCATCACAGTCTGTTCTAAGCAGTTTCGAATATGAGCCCTAGTTTCGGTTTGCCTTTCGCACTAATGGGGGGTGCGAAGTATTGGTTCAAAATTTCGAGTCTTTCAGTGTCCCTGTGAATCCTCAGAGAAAGGAACTTGATTTTGTTGGCCAGTTTGCTTATCGGGGCACCTGCATAGGACCTGAGTGAGTGTACCGTGACAGAAGAGGTTAATGTACACATTATAAAGGTGCGATCGGCGCCGGCAAATTTGCACCATTTGTAGTGTCAGAAACGAATTTAACTGAAATTGAAGGACGGTGTGTATAATGCAACTGTAGAAGCAGTTTTGGAACTTGACTCATCCATAGGTTTTAATCAGATTCAAACGTTTACTCATCGATATGTTCTGAGCAAAGTAGAGGTTGCGGCGTGTTCGGAGTGAACTGGTACGTAAGCCAGTAGGCGCTGGTACAGCATAATCAATAGAGCAGCAAAGAAAGCCCACAAATATCAGTTTAGGGTGATTGGGCGTACGCCCAACCACTGCCTACGAAAGAAAATACTGCTCTCTACTCCGAACACTTGTTGGTAAACAGCTTGCATGGCACAGAGGACGTTGGATCTACCTCACTGATGGTGTTTTACTCCGATATGAGATCTCGGTGGTGTTCCAAGATACAAACACCCTGTTCTTGATCATTTTTCACAGGCATGTAGAAATGTTTGTGCTAAGTCCCAGCCATCCTCCTTTCTTCCCACTCTTTAGGTAGGGTATTCTTTCTCGTGGTTGTATGGCAGCGATGCATAAGTACTTACTATAGTTGTATTGTAGTTGATGCTGATGACGCTGGCTTCCCACTTTTCGGTGGTTCACCGCCGCACAGGAGTGAGGAATGGAGGTGCATCCTCCCCAATATTGTTCGTCATGGCCGTGAATGAGGTCCTTGGACTGTCGATGTCGCAAGTGGGCTATCAGTTCCACGACATCTTAGTGGATGACTGAGGACAAGCAAATCTTGGAGATCATTTCTCCTGTCTGAAAAACGATTGGTGACTCGCCTCCCCTCTTTTTTGCTTCCCCCTGAATATCATTCCACACCTATCACTCGACTGTTCTTTTCATAAAAGAAAAGTGTTATGTAATAGTAGCATATATTGTGTATTAAACGTGAAGTTCACAGTCAGGCGCAACTAACCGTGCGCGAGCGCTTTTACTCTTCAGCAGCGTGCTCGGGCTGAAATGAGATCGCAACCACCTTCTCGTGTTGAAATAACGGTTAGTGGAATATCTGGACAAGAATGGTCACCATTTCGGCTGTTACTCTGTGCCTGGAAAGTAAACAAATTACGTGGCTGTAATCGAACCAAAGACGACCTACCTGAACGACTCCTGACACCCTCTTGTTTACCTCCGTTCTCAAGCTTGACCGGAAGCCAGTTGAATGCAAGCGCCTTCAATGTTTTGGACAATGGCCGAAAGGTCTACCGCGCGAAACATCTACATAAATGGTGTGGCAATGGGTGGATGATGCGCAAAAGGATATGCTGATAAAATGGACTTGAAATTCGTATTGTTCGCACCGTCCTACTGACTAAGTTTCTGACCTTCATCTCACCAGCTGGATGTGGGAGAGGGTTGGGCTACAAGATACATGCTACCGAAGTTGTGAGTGAAAGTGGGTTCCCAAAGGTCTTACAGATACGCTAGCCACTCGAATCTTCAAACCATTACTGGCGACGGGGTTTATTTTAGTGGTGAGGTTCGCTGTGATCGTCGAATTTGTGGTTCTTTCTTTTAAAGACCTCTCATTCAAACTACCAAGACTCTCTGACGGAAATTTTAAAGGATTTCGACGAAAACTTAAGCAGGTTCAACCTCTGTTATGAAGTCCGAAGTGTTTTGGACCTCCTCAGAGCAGCTTATTTTTGATATCGACTCACTTCCAACTTTCGATTGGGATACTCAAGGATTCTTGTCGAGTCCTCCTAAAAAATATTGTCTAGATATCTGATCAAATTTTCTGATATTTCCTAATTCGAAAAGAGCACACATCATTTACTGAAACGGTGAAAGTACCATATGCATATCAGGCGAATAACGAAGCTACAAGGAAGTTGTGGTTACTATAGCTCAGCTTGCCGGACCATTGACAGACCGAATATGTGCGAACACTTAGAGCTCACAGGCAGACATTAATGGGTTCTTTGGTATAAACACATCTCGTTCGAAAGCAAGATAAGGGACAGACTGCTTTTTCGCAAATCTTCGTCTCCCAAACATCACACAAATGACACTCCTCGTGGTACACATACCGTAAACCAGACGGGAAATAGAAGCAATGTCAGAAATTGACCTTTGAAACGCCTGCTTATCTAGGAGAGACACTTCGATGTGGGTGGGTGAGATGAGATGGATCAGTGACGCATGTTTTGGGGTAAGATATTTGATAAGCTGCTAGGTGAAGTTTCTGGTGCTGATGTTTGCACACGGCCAATCAAGGTCAAGGATATAAGCGAAAAACACCCCGTTAGATGACTGACTATTCTGTACCGTCTAACTGTTTTACCACGTTTGGTGCACACATTTGCACCAAACCCTAGACTTTTCAAAACGTGATGGAATTTTTGCCCCTAGACCTTGCACAGAAATGCTTGTCAAACGTGGCGACCGATCGGATGGCACGGGGATGTCATTTATTTTGAAGGAGATTTTTCAATGAATCCTTATCAGGTCGTGAGCGCCAGCGACCGACATCCTAGCACCTATCTATTGGGTCGTCACATCGCGCATAGGACTGGTGCAGTCAACAGGCGAAGAAGATTTTAAATGATGCCTCGTGTATAAGAGTACCATGCTCTTGAAAATAGCCTAAAAACGCTTGGTTGTAGTTCAGATTGCTGTTGGTCGGTTCGCCGAGACTGGCAATTTGCTTGCTGCTGATATCTGCATGATTTGTGACGAAATATCTGCAAGCTCGGTGAACAGACCAACAGCTACCTGATCTGCAATCAATTGACACACTCGAGTCGACAATATTTTAGTGAATCGCAAATAAAACGCTATTCGGGTAAGATGGAATATGACATGATCCGTTATAATTTGATAGATAAATTATATTTAAAAAGCACGGTTGATTTGAAGGCCCCATTGGATCGAAGGTTAGACTATGGGATGACACAGTGAAACTGGTCTAACTGAAATGGGGTATAAATGGTATTGGCTCGTCCAGAAGTTATGACTGACCATATCAATCCAAGGTCATCCCTGGCGACTGACGTATGAGGCTCCTGAGTGCAATCGAATTTTTGTTTGTTTGCTTTCCCTCTTGTAAGGGGCACTCAAAAAGAGTACAACCACTATAAAGGGGATGCTCTCTGGTACAGAACGACTTCGGCATATCCACATTTGATTGTTAACCTACTGGTAAACGTGTACAGAATGACATCTGGAAAGAGGGCATTTCTCGGAAGGCCCCCCCCTTCTTGGGCGCTACAACAACGCCACAACGCTCACTTTGCAAAATGCTTGTTTGTACCAAGGCAATAGGCGGTCGTTTAGTTTGAATTTGGAGGGTTAAGATACACAGAGTACGTTTATCCCCAGCTTATAAACCATGGCAAATTGCACAGGATAGGGAACGCGGTTTTAAGCAATAAACCAGAGAAATTGTTTTTTAAAGACTTTGAAGCTGCCGGCATCCAAGGTGCGTCATATTTCCATTAAGTTCTTTGACAAGTCCACCTGATATTCGTCCCAAAAATTCTGGTAGCATGGAGGAGCTCTTTCGAAAGCTTGCTTGGTTTCAGAAGGGATTGATAAACAGTCGGTTGTTTTCAGGTGGGCAACGTTTTGCTTTGAACACAAAAACTTCATCAGGCCAAATGAGCAGGTCACCAAGTTGGCCAGGTTTTAAGACAGATACAGAACTAATCAGTAATCAGACCTCTTCAGATTAGCACACTGGATCAGTCTTGAATGCCAATTAAAGGGACTTGCCGGTTTTCGGAAAAGTTTGGGGATAATCGGTAGGTTTATT
>SJOL01008537.1:134087-145569 GCA_004794785.1 Opisthorchis felineus
TAAGAACGAAGAGGGGAATTGAATTTGTGGCACTCCATCGAAGCTGGTCCCAATTATCAACCACCAAGAACAAGAGAACGCCAGAACCACAGACCTCTGAACTACGCAAGAAACCAGGTGCGGGGTTCATAGATAAAGCAGGAAGGTTCTAATCAAACGGAAAAATCAGTTTGTTTGGAGCAGCCGCCCAACTAGTAGATCAAAGAACCAAATCAGCTGGCGGACGCGAAGGCACTAACCATCACAATGGATAAAGTGGGACGGTGCAACTAACCAATCAACTTCGAAAAGGGCAGACCAAAACGCAAAGAATAGGCCGATCAAAACAAGAGAAAACTACGAAAAATAGAAGGTATGGGGATAATCAATCAAATCAAAGGAGGGAAGACCATCACATCACTAGCGGACAAACGAACTCACGAGAATGGCGTCCCGCAGTTAGCCAGTCGCGTTAAGAGATAGCAGATACCCTTCAAATGGTACAATTAGAGAGAGAGAGAGACAGAGTACCCACCCAACTGTGCACTGTTGAAGTCTCCTCGTTTGGTGAAGAAAGGAGGCAACTGCAGAAGGTCGTCAAACAGATCAACAGCCAACTGACCACCATCTAATAAAAGCACCGGAGCTATCAGTATTTCGATACATTACCAGCATCTATACCAACACAAGACCTTGTCATTTCTGTAATTCAATGCAGCTATAGTGTTCATCTTCCGTGCATTTTGGCAAAATCAGTGGTGATTGACCGCTCGACACATTTGGAGTTCGAAATAATTAGAGAATTGCTTCACTTGTTTGGTACCGTGTTTCGGGGAACTTTGGGCTTTTACGCTCGAATACAACACAACTGTGAGCTATACTCAAGGAATGCCGGAATGAGGTATTCTATCTTACCAGGAATTTGGCGGCTACCGTTCTTCGGAAGCTACCACATAAGGAAGATTTATAGACATACCCCAAGCAATGGAGTTATGGCTGTTTGATTAAGTTGCGCGTTGTATCAAATGATCGCAAATTTATATTTGTCCGACTCTAGTCTCACTGCCCCGGATGGTATCAACAGATTCTCGCGTAAATACGGACGTTTCCATGCGCAGTACGTGACCTCTTCCGTTTTATTTTCCTGTGTAGCATGTGGTTAGTTGAGGGCGATAATGCCAAAACCATAAATTCGGATTGTTTTAGCCTGCACAGTTGGTACCGTCCGTTAAATTGAAGTGCCGTTTCTCTAACAATTCTACGAAAATACTTAGACCAATCAGTAAAACGTAGCTAGTTTTGGAATGGCAGCAGGTGCTAGTGGGGCGGAAGCACTCCAGCAGTGCAGCTTAAATGCACAGTTTTGCTGGTACGCCACACAGCCCAACCGCGACTGTCGTAGGCATGACAAGGGGCCACCGAATGTGTTAAGAAACGATCAATACGCGATCTAGCATACCCGTTTCTCGGTCCGCCTGTCGCAATACGCCCGCAGCCTTCAATCAATAGCCAATTGGCAATTACCACGGTTGAGCTGCCCGGCTGCGTTATCTCAGCGTACAGCGTCCACACAGGTCGCACCACTGCTTTGATATCGACCGCGATGGCCCATCGTTCCGATGCAGCTGCCAAGGTCGCGAAAAAAAAACAGTCAGATATGCACCAGATGAGCTGATATTGTTGGAGCAGCTGGCCATCCAGGTACGTGATTTGGTATAGCGAGAAAGCCCACTGAACCTGTTCATGGACAAAGCGGTTTGGACTCAAATAGCTAGTCACATGCATTCAAGGGGATTTCCAAAGCATTCATGGGTTGTGCTGAAGACGAAGGGATTGCATATGTTCACGGGTTTTACCACCGGACAAGCATGTCCCCTCCTTCTACCCTCTCATCGCTGAATTATTCTCAGACAGTGAATGTTGCTGGTAATGTCTGTTCAACTAGTTCGAACCCACCTTACAACGCTATGGAAAGCGTTGTTTAGGACTGTCTTGCTCAGTACGGCAGCCAGACAGCAGCTCTACCATCTGGATCTTGCACACAACCCGTTTCGCTGATCCAGTCATCACCTTGGTGGTCGTAGCGGGCCACGACTGTCTCTTGCGTCCAGATCCTTCCCACATTCACCAAGTGTTGTTGCACAACAGAAATGTGCGCTCAACAGAAATCAATTCAAATGTTAGTGACTGGAGTCCGAATCCTCGCTTCCCAATACATTAATGAAGGGGTCGTTTTATGACAGCACTCACTGGCAGTGAAACGAAAAGCAACATTGATCCACTCAAGCACATCCCCATGGCTTGTATCTGACCATTCTTGTTGCATCTACTTGGCAGCTTCGAGTCATGAGGATGGTAAAGCAACAGCTGCAACAGCGGACTCATGAAGATCTACTGTGCAGTTTCGTCACTAATGAGGCAGTGAGGCGACTTTTGGAGGGTCTCCCAAACCCCACTGTTCATATCGCTCAGAGTGAGAACCTTGTGAACCTGGAATATGTAAGTGGAATAGTTCTCATTTTTGGGACGAAGGAAGAGGCACCAGGCTTACTAGAAATTAAAATGACCAAGGTTATCCCCTCTTCTAGCGTGTGCTTCCCATCCACAAACTCAGACGGAGGCATTGGAAGTTGAGGAACACGCTACTGACCTCGGAAGTTGTGTTCGGGCTGAGTATAGTGTGACAGATGAAGTAAACGCTGGAATCTCAAATGCAAGAACTGCGTTCGCCTATCTGCCTGCGGCATCACAAAGGCATATCTTACTGGGCATCAAAGGATACGTATATCAGACCACAGTGTGTTCTGATAGACGTGGTCACTTCGGGGTAGGATATGAGACATCTTCAGGTCTCTGACCGCAGATGTGTCAGACTTATAGATGGAATCGGCTGGAATCAGCGAATTCGCAATGAAGTACTCAAGAAGTAAGCCTTCAATGAAATAGAGGGTACTTCATTCAAAGAATGTATCTAGCATTGCAAGCTAAAGTGGTTGGGCCATGTGTTACCCGTGCCGAGTTACAATCTGCTAGAAGAATGCAGTTTCCCGTGTCTGATTCTAAGTGGCATAAACTTTTAGGTGGACAAAATATGGCACGGTGGAAGGGAATGAAGGATATTACGAAAAGTCTGGTTGCTACTAGTGCTGTTCACCTTCTAGAATGGGGTCCACGTGACTCTCTGTGTGCTAAGTTTAGGACACTCAGATATGGCATGCTGTCATGCTGTCAGGTTCTATCCAGATTGTCTGACTGAATATCAGAGGAGGATGCAACTCGGGTGTTTGTGGTGAACTGGTTGTAAAACACCATTGTTTCTCGCCGATGTTGCTGTCACTGATGATGACAACCGTGCATCTGTTAACTCGAGTTCTTTCTGTTATGTAGGTATCACAATTAAATGTTTTACCTTGATGTGAGGTATGCTGTAGCAGTATTACTCTCGTCATTGATAGTTGAATTTCATCTGTCACTACCAGATCACCTTCAGTGTGGTCTCTCGATCAACGGCTGTAATTTGGCACTGACGCACGATTGAGTTGCTGCACATTCGTTTGACCGTGGCCTCATGAACATGCGGCCTGGCCCTGTAATGCAAACCTGTGGTGCAAAATGCTGATGTAGGTAGATGAGGTGGTAGTTTTTTTTTAAATCTACCATCAACCTCATCAATTTGAAAGCGTTTGTATTTAGCTCATTCAGGTGCTTCTCTAAAAAGTTGCAAAATTGGTTGACATGGTGGAGTCCAATCAAGCTGGACGCCGTGCAAAGTGGTGTGGGACATCATTCTTGAGACTGTCATCAACTACTAACGTCACAATTATGTAGGCTGTTTGGAGACCTGAGTGTGATACATTGAACAGCTACGGAAATACTCCAGCAAATGGCTTCACGCACTTTCATTGTTTTGCTACAGTGCCCAGAATTGCGACATCTCGTCCAATGTCAGCTGAAATTTATATCTTTCGCAAACTAAAGGTCGAGAAAAGCTTAAATGAAGACTCCAAAAAGTTGGCAGAAGAAACGTTTACTGTTTACTGAAAATACCTTTTTTGTGATTAATTCAATAAAACTCACATGCATTGTTTTACTTGCATGAAATCTCCAATAAGACCTTACTAGGATTGAACATTTTTATGAAGGCACCTGCTTGATTGCATTTCTATAAAGCTGAGGTGCCGTTATAACAAACGTAAACTGCTCCACACATGAGCGGACGGTAAATGTACTCCAAACAGAGTATTATTATTTCAGAGAGGTTCGGTAAACAATCGGGGGATTTATTGCTGGGCAACGTTTCGCTTTTGACACAAAAGCTTCGTCAGGCCAAGTGAGTAAATAAGCAGGTGGACAAAATCTGTGAACGACCCCAAGAGGAATATTCCATTAAGGTGTCCTAGACAGAAAAAGCAAGGCCGCAAAATCCGGTTTCAACATGAAGACAACTCCACTCTGACCGATCTATCGTAAATGTTATTCATCCCCACTAATCAGCAAACAGGAACTTCAGACCGACACCCAGCACTAATCAAGTCGGCTAGTCATAAGAAATCTCACGGACTGGTTCCCTGACTGCCTTAAAACCCAATCAACATACTTACTTACTCACTTGGCCTGAGGAAACTTTTGTGTCAAAAGCGAAACGTTGCCCAGCAACAAATCCACTGATTGTTTACCAAACCTCTCTGAAACAATGACTACCCAATCGGTTCCAAACATTTTCCAATTGATTGAGAGTATCATTGTATTGACCCACTGAACTGTTTGCTAATTGTCGCACCCATATTAGATGTCACACCATCTCACAATCACACTGCCGTGATGGGTAGCGCGCGCAGTCTGTGCACCCAACTACCGTGGAATTCTTATCATACAACGGTTAACTAGCTGCAGACAGATTAGAACCAATAGAAAGAAGTCTACATTGTTTCGTTAGTGAGAGGAATCTGCGGTTGTTCCATCCATCGCAGAACATGTTCGGCACACTGTTGCTGTCCTTATTGACCGAGTGGGTTTGAAGTCACGATTGAAGTCGTGACGTATGATCCCTTTCGATTTGAAATGAAACTAAACAATGACCAACTGAGAGTGCATTTGATTCGTGTCTGCACCCTGGTTTTGAATGCGATATCGACTGTCTGTAGTGAACAAGTTGCTATCAAGGTCTTCTTTCACGTTATAATCCAAAAGTTTGAGTTGGCTTATCCATAACCCTTAGAGTTAATGAAAGTTCGAGAGTGAATCTACAAACATGCAAGTCTATGTTCCAGTCTGTGATGGCGTGAAGCGCCAGTGCGGTCACAGAAATTTGGAATGGTATTTCGGACACAACCAACCGCACTGAGTAACGTTCAGGTTAAAAGTTTCTTAACCCCTGAACGTTAACCTAGTTAAATCGGTGAGTTTTATTTTTACTCGGTCCAATAATGATGTTTTTTTTTAATCGTTTTATTGCGCAGTGGCTCATTTGTGAATCTGGCGGTAATCGAGTGTTTGAGCCTATTCGGGTTTGAGTAGTTGACTCAGCGACCGTTTCGTTGTCTCCATAATCGCATCCTCTTGACCCATGCGCCAGCTGTTATTTGTGACCGGACGATTCTGATCATGAAGCATGCTTACAGAATCACGTGCGTGAGCACACATCAGTTTGGGTGCATGGTGTGAGGTGTCTTATGCCAGCACTACTCGCAAAACAAATGGGGGGGGGGTGAGGGATATGCTTTGTGAGAAGAAATCGGTAATTTGCGAACACACAGGAATGCGAAATTGATAGAGTTCGATGTCAAGCTGAGGCCTGCTAATTGACAACACTTTTCAGGTGCCTTGATGGATGCTCGCTCACAGTTCGAAATTACATTCTTGATTTGAAACGACAAATGTAAGCGTTTCGAGAGTTGTGCCTGTAGGGGGTCAAGGATAGACTGGTCGTCTTGGCGGACGGAACAAAATTCAAACTATTTGGCTACCGAACCGTCTATGCCGTTAGGGTCAGCAGTGAAGGAAGGGACCTTCACATCGTTGGTGCAGTATCAGTTTTACCGTCAAAAGAGGGTCAAACACGAACGAATTCTGCGAACAATGGATGCGGGAGCTGCTCATTGGTTCGCATTTACAGGGTGCCAGCGATACTCCTCTGTGTCACTCGCCTCTAGAGCAGTCTTCACCGGGAAACTTTAGATCTGTGAGGTTGTTGCGTCCAGGGCCCCATCCACCGGCTCTCACTCCGATTGTTGTTAGGTATTGCTGTTAAGTTCATAAAAGGGTGTTTATTCTGGGTGTGTGGAATATACTGAAGTCACATCAAGAATTTTAGGCTACAAAAGTGTTGCAAGAACATCCGACAGGGCACACAGAAATATACAAGGTGTAGTTTTTTGGATCAGGTGGCGAATTTTTTCAAAGCTCATATCATGATCAAGAAATGTGTCCATAGGATTGGACACGTCGCGTATGCATGCCTATTTTAAACCGTGAGGAAGTATGGGACATAATTTCATGCTTGTTCTCTTAGAAACAAAGGGAGAAGAGTGTGGTAAGCTGTATTTTCGCTATTCACTATATGAACTGTAGCATTTGGCGACCATCGCAGCTACTGAGATGCTGAGGATATCCTAACATTTTTCGTCAGACGGACTTTTTTTTATCCCAATAATTAGAAATCCGGATAGTTGCGCGGTTGGGCACCTCGGTCGTCTGAACAGTTTTCCCCTAGTCTTTACGCGTTTATTTGGATTAGTCCACACTGAAAAGGGGTGGGGTGGGGGAGGTACAGGAATGGAGTTCTGCTCTTATTTGAGCCAGTCAGCAATGCCTATCTGTTCCTTGTCAAGGACCATCGTATAACTATGCTAGTCCGGATAAGTCAACAGAACCCCGAGCGCAACCAGCTTCTTGACTTATTAGTTTCAACTACGTACCTTACGCGTACTGCACCTGCGAAGTCGAGCTAACCAGTGTTCGGTTTCCCGTATCCAAATAGCATCTACTGGGCTTTTAGTATGCCAGTGTGGGTAATATTTGTTTCGAGTTCCGCCTCAACTGGCTGATCCGTGGGGCTCATCACTGGACCGGAGCTGATCTCATTTACGGACAGCCACATCCGAGCCATTCCCTCTCTTCAGGAGATGTGATCAAGTTAAGCCAGAATGCATCTACGGGATTGGTTGACAGTGTGGTCTTGTGTCATATCATCAGATAAAATATATATGTTGTGGAATACAGGTAGGAATACGAAGGTAGAATAGGTGCGTTTGATGCTATTGGATCTAACTTGACCTCATGATAATTCCCCCATTCATTTGCTTACTACGCCTATGTACTTTTGATCTCCACGTGTTTTGCTCATCTGTACCCGCCACTCGCCTTGCTGTAAAGACTGTGCCGTCCGATACTTGTGTATTGGCATGTGTTTCTGTGTTTGAATGTGCGCAGCCGACCTACTTACCCATGCGCGTTCGTGTCCCATTTTCCGAGCCTGCCTTGACTTGTTTTCTCATGAGTTCCGCCAATGGGAATCATGAGACTGTCGTCGGAAGAGGCAACCGCAACCCACACGACTGAGCCAACATTCCGCTCACCGCTGTTTGGTGTGCAGGCCTTGACGCTGCACTGTGCCGGTCAGTGACAGACCTGTGCACCTGTAGACGCCACGAACGTGAACAATTGAGATTTGTTGTATTATTTTGCTTACCTTTGTGTAAATAGTACCGTGGACTTTCGAATCCAATTCTTCCTTCTGACATTCGGGATCGTCAAACCTATGCGTGACTCAAAGTTCGGTATCGGGAACCTCAACAGGTACCTACAAATATTTCGACAGAGTCCTCCCAACAGCTACTATAGGCCGGAAAGTATCGCTTCCTAATGTATGTAAGTTTCTTTCGTTGTTCACTGTATATTCTATCCGTGTTAAATGAAAGTTTCCCGGTCGATAACGAATGGATAACAATATTCGGAAACATCGTGAGAGCAAGTGTGACATACGTAACTGGATGAAGTAGTGGGAAAAGTTTTCCGTATGACACATCCTGCTTTACACCTCATCGTGCCTCATTACTCCACTGAAAGCCACCACCCAACTTACGCCTACCCATCGCACACTTGGGTGACATCGCGCCACTCGAAGTCCGAATGTCTTACCGACGTGCTATACTCCCCCGTTGAAGGTTTGAAGGCAGATATTCAAAATACGGTTAATCGTCACTGTCTCTGTCCAAATGGACAAATTTTCACCGGAGAGCGTGTGAAGTTTGGTCTATCCGCCCCGATGATGAAATATTGCGGACTGAGCTTCTCTGCCACAGTAATCGGTCTCTCAACCTGTTGCAGAGTGGGACACTGAGCAGACCTGGTTAGTTAATTAGTTAACAATCATCCACGTCACCCAAACCTTGGACGAGGTTTTTCGAGCGTATCACCTTAACTGTTGATGCATCGCACTTGGTAACGTTATTATTACGCTACAGGTACTATCAAGACCAGCCTTTCAACTCCTGATAACAAAAAGTGCTAGAACAGGGCAGGCCCTTCGCTCGGTGATATTTCACATGAACATTTTGACTTCATAAGGATCGACACAACAGAACGGCGGGAAAAGTGAACACGAAGCTACTGGTTTCAGAGACCCCTCATCTCCGTCCAGCTAAAAATGCCACTATAGATCTGAAGTACCGAAAACGCACCTACTCGTGTTGGCAAAAGAGGCATACGGACAACCGTGCGGTTGATTGCACCGATAAAACTGGCCCGTTGCTGAATGAATGCTACAAACAATGCGAATAGCTGTTAAAAACAACGTTCACAAGCCAAACATATCAGGTTTGTTCATTACAGGGGTGATGAGTCTACAGTGAGTGATTTCAAGGGCATATGTTGTTGGTCAGTAGTCAGACGGTATTGAGGCAAATGAAGAGTTTGGCACTTAGCTGTGGAGACTTGGAATGTCCTACAACAGTGGGCTAATGGATCCACTTATTTGCGAGCTAAATTTATGTTTGTGTCATCGAACCAAAAATGGTGCTTGTGCGGGAAAAATCGACTCTTTGGTATCAATCTGCTGATTACTTTTTTCTTTTACCAAAATCGACACTTCACACTACGCTTTCCTTAAGGCTTACTTGCATATTATCGGAGCACGCTTAAGGGATCACTAGCACTATACTCCAACACAACGTACTACATATTGCCATCGATGAGCAGCCTGAATAAGTCCAGTGAAGTATGCATTTCAGTAGCACGTTTTCAATGCAGGGACCGAAAACAGTCCCTGCAGGTATCCGATGTTCTTAAGCAACTGAACATCACAAACCAGGGATTCAGCTGGGTTCCAGGTGAGTCTCCCGCAAAACCACATTTGTTTGCGAATGAGTGCATTTCGCTGATTTCGTGCAATTTGAGTTCAAGTAGAACATAAGGTTGACGGAAACTCGGAGACTGCGCCTACCTGATGAGCCCCAACAAGGGCGAAACCGGTCGTGGGCTGTCGAAAAATTTTCAGCAACCTTATGAGTAGTGTATTACATCTATGCATGTATCGCGACATCTCGAATATCGTACAGACTGAAACCTGGGGAGGCCTGGTGCAGCACATTCAGTTGCCTGAAAACATCATAAACGAGAGGTTCAGCTGGACTCCAGGTAAGCCTCCGGCAAGACCAAATTTGTTTGCAAATGAGTGTATTTCGCCAGTCAATCTTTGTTGTTCTGGTTTGGTGGATTCTGCGGCCTCTCCTTGGGGGATCAGTTAAGAATTGTATGATATGACAACCATTCAACCGATTGAGATGAAACGTGTGGTGTATGTATAGAATTAGATTTTGTGCATCGTTGTTAGAACACAAGCATCAAACTTCAGTTTGAAAGGACTTACAATGTTTGAAACGACCCCGGGAACGTCAAACATCATGCTGCAGCAAGAACTGTGTCGCAAGTCACATAGATAAGTGGTGATAAATGAAGTCGGCAAATAGCTCTCTAGTATCTTGTCAGTTTCTTCATTAAGTTGAAGACATTTTCCTGTCATTTCCATTAGGAGCCTGAAACGATCCAGATCGCTCTTTATTATGAAATTTCTAACGCCTGAGTTCAACCCTAATGTTTTACGCCCTCTAGACGCTTGTGTTTGTGCCGTTTTGCGAAGTTTTTGCAGGGGGTATTTCCTTCGACTTGACACGACAAAACAGAAAATAGCATTAAAGAACACTGCTCATAAGGTTGTTGGAAACTTTTTTACAACCCAAGACAGTTTTCTCTCTTCTCGGAACGCATCAGGCAGACGCAGCCCCCGAGTTTCCGTCAATCTTATGTTCAGCGTGAACCAAAACCGTACGAAATTCGCGAACTACACTCATTTGCTCACTAATTTGGTTTTGGTGGGAGGCCAAACTAAATCCCAAGCGAACCTCTGGTTTATGATACTTATCAACCGAATGTGCTACACAAAGGCCGTCTCATGTTTCATTCGGTTCAATATTGGAGATACTGCAGTGTATTTTTTTGAAATAGGAAATTACTAATAAAGCCGTTGAAAACTCCTCAACTAAACCTTGTCAATGAGTTCGAGAAGGGCGAAAGTGGATTGTCGAAGGGTTTCCAGAAACCTTATGAGTAGTGTCCTCTCAAGAAAGTATACCGCGATATCACGTTCACACCAAAGGGGGGGGGGGCAGCAATGAACTCGAGTTTCGCGCTTAATAGAGCTAATCAACAGCGAATATCCTTGGCATTGCCGGGGTTTGAACTCCGGACATCAAAAATGCGAGGTGAGTGTGTTACCACTAGTTCACCAGTGCACGATGGACGCTTGAAACATGCTGGTTACAGTACTGTCCAGGTTGTGTCAATCGACTGGCCTGTTACATTTCTAACCAATCAAATGACCCTATCGGCGTGATGAAAGATATTTCTCTGCTCTCTTTGTATCGCCTTCTACGCAAACGAGGTTGGTAAGTGAGCAAACTTTTGCTTCCTTCTACTGCTGTTAATTACAGTTGTTCTGAGTCGGGGCGGAGAAATCCTCCTTCCGCTTGCTGCGAACATGTTAAACGCTACATTGAGGAATGGATGATAATCCAGACTCGAATGCGCCGCTAACCTATCCTAATTTTGTGAGTGGCTCTTTGGAAAGGAAAGAAAATCGGTCTCCCTAGTCTGACTGGGTGTGAAGACAACCACGCTGGTGCGTCTGATCGATGATAATCTCAGGCATTGCACTTTTCCCCCGTCAACCGAAAACATGCTCGGGTTTTGCAGCCTATCGGAGCATGGCTGGCCGCGACTTCATTTATCCCAAGGCCTCTGTTATCATTAATTACCAAGGCTTGTCTGTTCACGCTGAATCAACAAACAGAAGTATGGACGCTCTAAGAGGTCCCCGCCACAAATTCGAATGACCGTAGTCAGTCGACCGAGATCCCCTCTTCTATGTCCCAGAATAAAACAAACCGAGTGAAGCATATATTTTAGATATCACTTCGTCAAACTCGGACACATACATTGGAAACAA
>SJOL01008537.1:157445-175082 GCA_004794785.1 Opisthorchis felineus
GCTGTCGAGATTCTGAAGAAAATAGTTGCGAGAGTGCCATCAGACTGGGTACGGCAGTGCCATGCCATTAGTGCACTGACATACTTTGGTTTCTGGACAGCACCGTAACGGTCGTCATGGTTGCCGCAATCGGACAGAAGATACGCATTTCCGTGGCAGCTGGATGCGGGTTAGACGAGGAGATTGACACAGATAGAGTCAGGCCAATGCAGAGTCACGGAAAATTTCCAATCAGTAGGGGGACCATGTCAGTGTAGACCGCGAACAGGCCAGATTGAATGAATAACGGTTGTAAGGGGTGTTTGCGCAACTATAGCCGAAGTTTGAAGCTTGAGAAGGGGGGAATGAAGAAGGAATAGGATGAGAGCAGTAGCGTCTTGTGAGTGCCAGGAGGCATCAGATAAAACGGTGCCAATAGAAGATAAATCTAAAAGGAGATGACAACAAGCTAAATGAACCCAGGAGGAGGTGGATTTAGTTGGCTGACCTAGAAGCCAAGTACTAGCTGGGTCAGAGTAGGTGCCTAATTTTGGAAAGATAAGAACTCAGCCGCTGAGGCAGGGAGGCTAGCCGTTGGACTAGTTGGAACCGGCGACTACATGGTGAGATTACATGGCGGTAGTTTTTAGCTCAGCAAAAAATCCAATCGTAGAGTCTCCGTTGTTCAAAGGGGGCGTTAATGCAAACAGGGACAGCAGACAAATAATAAGCGGTTGGGCAACACCTTCCGGGATAATGGGTAGGAACCGTAATTTAACCGGAATCTACCAAGTCAACTAGACAGGAAGGTAAGAGTGTGGGTCACCAGTCACCGAGTCACTGCCGTCAGCTCCAAAAAAACGAATGGTGCAGGGCAAAAAACAGCCATTAGGCGCTTGCTGTGACTGCTGGTAATCAGGAAACAATGGGGAATTTACTTCTATGTGAATATGTTTGCTTCAGAGAACAAGAGGGAAGAACGTGTGCGTTATATCTGGATGATGAAGTGGAGTTGGGGTGGTGCAGCCCAACTAAGACGAAGGTGGCAACTCCTTGCACGTCGGTGTTAGCCGTGAGCCTCGCACAGTACCTTTAGGCTAGCCTAACCATCCTGTTTGTCGTATTATCCCTACTGAGCCCAGATTGGAGCCCTGCCGCACGCACTAAACCTTCTTCCAAACGAGCTGCTTGCGGGATTTTGAGTAAACCTGAGTAGTTCTGAGATAGGATAGTGCGATCGCTCCCCGATATAAAATCTACCCTTAAGGGACGTCAAAATCTGTCTTCGCTGGGAGGTGGTTTTTATCCCGAGGAACAATTTTTTTAAGGATTGAACATTTAGCTTTATTTATTTTGAGTGTTCTTGATGATTGGAGTGCTCAGTTGCCGAAATTAAGTGAAACCACGTTATTTATACTCAACTGTCGCGTGATTATTTAGTCGCTCCCAATGCTCTTACAAATGAACATGGCCTCCTAGCAAAGATAACGTTTATCACAGTTATCGCACCGAAATTGTTCGTTATTAGTGCTCTGATTATCGTACTTTTGTCGGGAGAATATCCGTTAGCGAATGTAGATAGTGTTAACCCACATCCCCTGGTCAATTACAATTGGCGCCTTAACAGTTCACTTAAAAAAGTAAGTAACACAACCGACCATTTCATCAAAAGACGGTTATTCACCTTTGTTTCCTTGCGTTAGCCACCATCTGTTAGATTCTGATGGCACTTGATTTTCGCGGGTTTTCAAACTAGCCTAACTGACCCCAACTGAATTACTTTCCATCTATTTGAATGAAAGTTACCGTGATTTCCGCTGAACATACTGCTCATGGAATTGCTGAAAAGTGTGCGACTGCACACGATCAGTCTCGCTCTTCTTAAGGCTCACCAGATGTTTCACTTGGGTACTAACTTGTGCTTACTTAACAAAGCACTCTAATTTTCAAATTAACTTGGTGTTTACGAGAGACGTAGCTGTATTTGTTGTTTATGCTATTCTGCAACTACACAAAAGTCACCTCATGTTTTAGTTGGTACGATGTTCCAGGCATGGACATATCGACGGAAGACACTACTCATATGGTTGATGAAAACCCCTCGACGGTCGAGAATGTGGGTACTTTTCAAGAATATTGTAGACCAGGGATTCAGCTAGGATTCAGCTGAATCTCCAGCTAACACCAGCTAAACATGTTTTTACTGCAAGTTGTCAGAGAATTGCAATCCACAGTTCTACGCGTCCTCACCTGCATGTGGTGTGTGAGGCTGTTTGGCGTTGCACCTGCACTACTTACAAGTAGACGAAAATAACGGGTCATAGGATATCACACTGCAGTGTCGCCACGACCAACTTATGGGACCACCCAGTGTATCTGTGCAACATATTCAGTTGAAGAACATTGCAAGAAAAAGAGAGGTCCAGCTGGGATTAAGGCTAGTGCCCAATTAAAGCTGGATTAGTTTGCAAATCGGCGTATTTGGCCGACTGCTTCCAATTTACGTTCAAGCAGGGGACAAGTTTAACGGAAACTCTGGAAACTGCACTCTAATACGAGCCCCAAGAAGGGTGAAACCGTTCGTGGGCTGTCGAAGAGTTTTCGGTAACCCTGTGAGTAGTTTCCCTTATGAAAATACACTGCACTATCTCAAATATCGTACCAACTGAAACATGAGGCGGCCTTTTTGGAGCACATTCAGTTGAAGAATATCATAAACAGAGAGGTTCAGCCGAGTCTCCCGTGAAAAACAAATTGATATTTAAACGAGAATATTCGCTGGAATATATGCCACCTCTTTTTTATTGGCCGATCTGTCTGTGACCACATCACTAACCATCCTTTTGTAGCAACCATAAAAATTTCGCTATCTTGTTATTGATAGTTTGGTGCTGATGAGCCAGTGAGTTGTTTGCATCTACCAGTTTCAGTCTTTTAAATTTGTCGTTTGAATTCCCGTTCCTAAATAAGGATTTAAAAACCTATGGTATAAGGTTGTGCAAGCTGGCACTCAGCAGTACCCCCAAGAGAGACCGGATGTGGACCACTCTTTTAATAATATGCGACATCAGATCTTACGAGTTCTCCAAAGAATGATCCACCTTTCGAGAACTCCGTCAGTTCGTTGTAAAACAGTATTCCACGTATCACGTACATTGGCTAACACCAGTTGTCCTGAGAGGGTATACATTCATACTATAATTAGTTCACATACTACAGGTGGTGCTGGTAATAATTTTAAGGCTTCTAGAACAAGGACTTTTAATTTTAGACAGGTTCAGGTAACACGGCACACGCAAGAAATTCTACAGGAGTTGACATCAGACGAGATTGTCGCTCAGTGAACTAGCGAGTATAAGATATTGGTAGGGAAGTTGTTTACATTAGTGTAGCTTCACGCCAAGTGACTGTCTGAACAAATGTGTTTGGAAAGTTTGGATCGGTAATACGAAAAGCGTATGAGCGCCTTCGTTATCAGACTGAGTGGCTGATGCGTTATCCATTCAGTCAGCTATTGTTGACGGGTTTTCACGACAGTGGGGGCAGCGCAATCACAAGGATCTTATCACGGCCTATTCGGATAAACAAACTAGCAATGCTTACGTAGCGTGACCCGGAAAACTGAAACCCTTACTGAGAATTAAGTGTTTCGATAACGGTTGAATTAAAAAACAGACTTCCTTTTTCGACGTTCCGTTTACCAGACTACCAATAATATCGTGCCTTGCTTCTCTATAGATAAACCTGTCCGAGTTGGATAGTTCCTAAACTTTGCTAGCTTAGGTCCTGTGCAGCGCGTGCCTTGTTCTAGACCCTATTTACTAGAGCAAGGCTGATTTGCACTCCAGATTGATCTGGTCAGGAGATTGGATTGCCCAAAATTGTACCGTGGGCAAACAGGTATCCCGACCGTTTCAGTGAAAACATTTCAGAAAATGCAAGTCCTAGTATCGAAGAAGCCTATTTACCAGGAGGTCTTCTACCTTGATGGCTATGCCTTCGGGCACTTTTAAACGACTTTAAACGTGGTCCTACGCCGGGCATATGCCTCGGAAAAACTGAAGGTTAAGGCATACACGCTATGAGTTTTATCAAGCAATTATTACGTTTATTAGTTCACTTGCGGTTGAGGTGGTATACTGACCTACTGAACTGATCAAGCAGACGCTATCGAAGGAGCACGTGCCCAAACGATCTTGTAAAATCTATACTGAAAAGCACAGAAACACTTTGCAGCTGCTTCGTTCTTATTGGGAACCATCGGCAGTGCGCACCCTGTTTAACCCTCAGGGTGTTTCAAACTCCCGACCCCCAGCCAGCGGTCTGAACTCTTAACCTGTGCGCCAAGAGCGACTGATAGACACTGTAATCAACTCGCAGTTAGACAGGATATGGCGCCTTTCACCTTCCAGTCACAGGATCGACATCACATGGCCACATGCTGACTGGCTGCTCGAGTGACGGCTTCTCAATTGGAATTTTTACTCATATTGTGAGATTATTCGTTATCTGGTCCATTCATAAATTGTTGGTAGTGTGAAGATAATTGGGACTTCGTCCTGCAAGTGAAGACAAACTATGCTGTACATATGTACAAAGCTTCCAGGCTTCTCAGCATATATTGTCTTCACTTGAAATCTCCACCGAGAATATCAAATATGCCTACACTGCCAATGACCTTATACGATGCAAGTTGGTTGCTTGCGGTTCGGCTAGGATGACTTTAAGACCATGTCAGGATCCTGCATACGCCAATGAAAAGCTATAGTAATTCACCCTTCGCTTGTTTCTCGTGCGGTCCGAATCTCCACGAAGTGCTGTTATGCTGATCTTCAAATGAACGCAAACTAACGGGGCTGGTGGGAAGTAGGAGAGTGGTTTTTGGCTTGTTGCGGTGTTTTAAGTCGTCCACGACGATTCGTGACTAGGCCCAGAAAAACCATGTGATGATTTTACTGTTCTGCGCGATAAGCTACACCGCTTGGACAATCCTTTTTGACACCCACAGGGTATCCACGAGGCCCCACGCACACATATTTCCGTATGACGAACGGTTTAGGCATATTTTTTCGGACGAGACTACAGACAGTTAAAACCAGGCCAATAAACGCAACTTTTGTGACATTGAGATTCATTCTTTAGGGTTGCGGTACAATGACTGGCCGAGGGTTAACATTTTTTCTAATTGATGGTTTTGTCAGGTTTCTGCCGGGGACAAAACTAATTGGTACCTTTATTGGAGTTGTCCCTGTCGCAGCGAAAGTTCGGAAGCGATGACATCCAAGTTGGCAGATTTTGATGTAGGTTTAATCATTCACCACAAGACCATCCAGTGCACGCTGTGAAGCCTGTGGACGTACTTTATCTGCTTTGAGTATGCACATTTGTAGTGCGGCAGCTTCATAATGGCCGGCTCCCACGTTTCCCCTGCTACTAGTCAAAAACAGTGAACTTCGTCCCTTTTTCCCATGAATTCGTACACAGCAGAGGAAACAGACGACTGCCTGACTGATGCACCACATTTTCCGTGCGCTATGCATACGGATACTTCATCTGCTCAGAACAGATGAATTCAATTTTTTAGTGAACACGATTAGTAGGTGTCTTAAGGTGTGAAAACACCAAAGGTATACGCTGAGACCAAACCTCATCCGGTCAAAGTCGGTGGGTACCAGCAGTCCCACAGACAAACGAGGCAAAGTAGAAGAACAGGGAGTCATTACCTAGAGGCGGGGATTTTTAATTGAAGTTCCTTACTTAAAGGAGTGACTTTCAGCAAATTCCCAACGCCGGATCCCAGTTATCTCAGGGAGTCGACAGAATTTATCTCCGCAGGGGAGATATCTAATTGTCACGACCTCCCTGTCGCTAAAAGCGTACTCCATGGCAATAACATGTTTCCCGCATTTTGTCTGATGAGGTGAACACGGAATCCGTGCATTCCTCGGGTGTCTCTGTCCCTTGCTACAGTTGCCTGCATACCTCCTCGCTGTGACTAGTATTCCGTGGATGAATGTTGGAGGCGGTATTATTCTCTGGTGGCAAGACAGCTGAGGGCTCGAATAATCGAAAGATTGTGTAACGCAAATAGTGAAGTTGGCGCCCTTAGGTAGCGCGTTCAAAGTAGACGAAAATCAGCAACTGTCGACGCGGTTCACAAAGTTCTAATGCCCCATCCATGCATATATGTTTGTCACTAGTCATGACCACCTGATTGTGGGAGAGTTCAACCTTCCTGAAGACGATTAAGACTTGCTTTGTTGTTGCCTACGCGTGGCCCTGTCTGGAGCCCATCTTGAGATGACTACAGAATGCATTTTGACCCAGCATGTTCCACTGGCTACACGGATATGTTCTGGGAAATCTTTCGAAACTCTTAACTCAAGTTGGTGGTCGTTCATCATGGATACTTTCGACCATTTCTAAAAGTTGTCACTGCACAATCTTCGTCTTGTCGACCGCCTGTGATTTAGTTCACGATCCACCGAAGGCTGGAGTAAACACCTGGTGGATCGACTTACTTAAACACAAGCGGGGCGCAGCAAGTAGGACCAAAGGAGTGGTCGTTGTTCATCAGTTTCAGACAGCAACGTTGAGGCAACATGGAAGCTGACTAGATCGGATATGTAATACCCAACTTTTTAAGATATCGAACTTGAGCATCAAGATAGCAATGATTTCCTTCTTGGACCAAACGCAAACTTATCATCAGACCCTAAAGGCATCAACCCTTGAATCTTAGAATGCTACCTAAGTTCACTGATGCTCACGTCGATCATGTTTATCGTCTGTCTCTCGAGGGATTGCTTGCTTGCTGAGTAAAAGCCTGAAGTGGAACGGAACAAAATGTTAGCGTGTCAGGACGTGGCGAAATGCTGACTTGTATTATGCTTAGATCCTGTATAAGGTGAAAGAGAGAACAACCAAAGACTGCGTACAAATATGCCCAAGATGAACTCGCGTCCTATCCCCAATTCGTCACGATTTTAAAAGTTTTTACCTTAAGAAATTTCAGTTTCGTCAGAGTGATATATGCTCGATTGCTCGATAGTGGGGAATCTCATGACGTTAATTTCGCGGACTGGCAGGATCGTTGATAAAGCGCCTCATGGACGGAGAACCGGGGCGCTTGGGAGGATTTTACATTCAAGTATTGAATTCCTGGAAGGTCCCATTGATCATACAACGATTGTGTCAAGTGACTGATGTCTGGTGAACTCCCCCAAGGTTCCGGCCCCGGCACTGAACTCTTCAGGTTAGCCGTCAACAACTTGCCCAGGACGATAAATTCCGACTGCCCTCTGTATTCTGAGATGTAGGATTCATGCACAAACGAATGCTTTGGTAGTCTAACTTAACCAAATCCAGGATGAAAGGGCGACTTGACCGAGTTTAGACGTGACACACCACTCATAAGGTTGCTGAAACTCTTCGGCATCCTAGGACCGGTTTCACTCCTCTTGAGGCCCATCAAGCTGGCTCATTCTCCGAGTTTCCCTCAACCATATGTTCTACTTGAGCCCAAATTGCACGAACTCAGCGGTACACACTCATTTGCACACCATTTTTTCATGAGCGAGAGATTCATCTTGGTCTCCCGTGTAAACCAAATTTGTACGGATCGAGTTTAAGTACGAACAAAGTTTAAAAATAACCGGGAGTATATTTCGCACAAAATAAGGGAATACGTGTAGTAAAAGCATGCAAAAAATAATATGCTGTGTTTTGAGGGATTTAATCTGGAAAATTCCAAAGTCAATCACGTGTGATACGCACATTTTAACAACTCATACGTGTGTCAGCTGCCAAAACTAAACTGACACCAATATGTCCGCATTCTGCAAGATTCGCTTCCTTACTCTCTCCCACTTCACTCAGCCTTTGTCGGTCTGTCTATGTTACTTCCTCCATTGCAGGGCTGGAAAGAAAAAAGCTTTAGTTTCCGATATCTACGACCGAGTGACCTGATTGAAAATCAGGTACTCATTGAGGAAAAAAAGCGGACAAGGGGATTAACACCTGCTCATTGTCTTCTCCAAGCAACATAATTCCTCCACTTTGGTGTCCCGCGTTACACTGAGTGTCCACAAAGGTTACTTTCGCGTTTGCGGCATGCAAATTCTGTGGCATTTTGATTAATCCATTCATGCCCTTGCGCCCCACTATAGGCGACACGCACAAAGAATTGTAAATTTCTTCACGCGCTAAGGCATCCGGGCAGCAACCCCGAAGTCCCCCTCGGACATGTGATCTCTAGTTGCACGAACTACGACCTCACGCAGAAATTGGGCGCCAACTACCTTCTACTTTCTAGGTGGCTTCGCCAGTCCCAACCACGGATCCGGCATGCTTGGATCTTATCGAGACAGATCATGTTAATTTGCCTCAAAAACGTGCACGAAAAAATCAGGCTACGATCTGACAATCGTTCTACGGCTTGACCGCCAGTAAGTTGACGGTGGATCTAATAAACAAAATGCGTTGACCCTACACTTCCAAGTAGATCCTTAACAGTTGCCTGGTGTACGGCGTCAGCTTAGTTAGAGGCTTCAGCACTTGATCGATCTGTTACCAAGAGTTTCAAGTTTTCACTACACGAAAGGCCGGGGGCAACATTTATTCCACTTACAACCGGCAATTCGGTTTGCAGATCACCAAAACATAATCGTAAAGCAATAAGTCCTCTTTTAGGTTCATTCTGAGGTGATCAGTAGCCAATATGGTCGTGTTATTTGTTCTGTTCCTAGTGTTCATGGGGCGCAGAAGCCCTGAGTTTGCGCAAGTAATCATGCATCTCCGTGTCATGCCGTTGCAAATCGACTACGGTGCTGCTGACCTTCATTTATGAATAACAAAAACTGACTTACGGCGTACGTCGCCAACGTCCTCCTTATACCCACAAACGGGCTTCGTGAGATGTGCCACGATTACGGCGTTTACCTAAGCCGCATTTTCATGTAACATAATACATATTGAGGCGTTGTCCGCAAACAGTCTGGCGGCGCAGCTGCATGACTTTTTGAGCTCCTTTTTTTGTGAGGGAGTGGTGTACACCACTCCCTGCTCCGCGACGGTTGACTACGACCACCAACCACAAGCGGTAGGAACTATTATTGATGTGGGATGCGATGGTGCTAAACAATCAGCGTAGATCACACCATGCAAACTAGAGCCGCTTTAAACCCCTGCTGTCCCTACGGCGGCAAATGGATGTGCGACCAGACTGACTGGTTATTCGTTGGGTATATTCAGAGGCAGTTAGGGACGCAGGTGAATTACGCACCACGTTTCACATACGGTGGAGGTCATCTGTTGGTGTCACTAGACCGTAATTATCCATAACAAGGTGCCAAATCCCACAGGTACTGTAAAGGCTCCCCGTCGGGGGTTAACATTAATTCTCCGAGAGCGACCGCTCCAGTAACGCGTTTGCCGAGCGACTGCACCAAACGTGGTGTAATCGTAGCACCACATCCGTGTTTAGCACTGGCGCCTCGCTGCCGTACGGCCATTAATAATGTAAGGGCTTTATTGTAAATAAAAGAATAGATGTTAACGAGGAGGGTCCTTGTGCAAGCCCAATGTAATTGTTCCACAGTGTGCAAATACCAAGACACCCGTGCAAACAATCTGAATGGAAAGTGACAGCAAGGACGCTACTGACATGGATTAGCACTCATACCTTTCAGAGGCTCTAACCATTCATGTGGGAATCGCACGAACCCCACCCGGAAAGACGACTGGTACCAAAAGTGCCCAGACTTTCCATGAACTGTTTCACACCCTTCTACCCGGCCTAAGGTTGACCATCGCCCTACTTGTTCCACTAGGGACTGGACCCGAAAACGTCACACTTTTCGGTGAACGATTTTCCGACACGCGCGATACATGACCGAACCACCATAGCTTTCAATGCCGGGCCCTCTAATGAAACCCGTGCTGCACAAACGAATACCCGTTCTCCAGCTAGTAACATTGTATTTCCCAGGTATTCCCGCCGGCAAGCAAGGAGCTTATGCGCGGATTTTGTCGAAATAACAGGTAAGGCTCAATGAAATGCGCTTACTGCAAGCACTGTCCATAACCGGTAGGATGAGGTCCCAAAGGAAGAGTTAGGTCTGTGAGGTAGGAAGGGGAAAAGAAACCAAACTGAGGTAGCTGGAGGCCTTTGGCAATTGAGCAAGGACTCGTTCACGCACATGAGTGCATTCTCTAAGGTTTTTAGGCTGTTGCCGCCCGAACCAGGATGGGATTTGGCGATTTTGCCGATAGAAAAAGCGATCGCTTCAAGGTCATGCGGCTCTTGGTATCGTGGATCAGTCTGCTTTGACATCAGGGTTTAGACTTTGTCGAAGGCCAGAGCTGCGCCTCGTTGCGTGAGCGTGAGGTAGTCATAATAAGGCCTTAGAGGCAATGTGGATGGTCTGGTTTATCTCAGAAAACGCTTCCGCATCGTAGTCTCTTCCACAAAGGCATTCATTTACAAGGACAATCTTAACAAAGGGTGAGGTAGGCTTCGACGTACCTACCACGCCGGGTCCCGGATTAAAGTGCTCACAGCTTTTGCTACGGTCCAGTAGCCTACGGATGCTGCTGGGGTTTTCCTTTCCTTTCACTGGGGACGGAGTGTAGCTTTAAATTAGGCGCTTCCGTGTTTCGGCGATATAGAACGATGTCTTGTTCTCCATGTCACTTGTGCTGAGATGATTCAGAGATGACCACTCAACATGTCCCAGGTAGCTTCTTATGTCAGCTCGGTTGTATGCAAAGCGCGGGTTAGCGGGTTCAGAGAGAGAAAACCATTGGCGCATGAGATTCCAGGAGAGTATCGGGTTTTGGTTCTCCTTCTATGGCTAAAGGATGGCATTCTGACTTATCGGACCTTGTTTTGCTGGTGAAGTAAAATTCGAAGGCCGATCGGCGCTGATCCATCCGGAATCTCGTTGAAACACAGTCATTGACCTAAAGTTTTGCACGCTACTAAGAGTATAAGGGCAAATCCAGAGGTGTGGGCCGACAGCTTGTCGGAGTTAATTGTCGAACATGTGAAACACCCCAGTACCATGCAGTGGGTTTTAGATCGGATGATGATAGCAGAAGTATGGTCAAGAAAATATCGTCTTCCTCCGCCAGCAATGAATGGTGGTAACTGAGACTTATGGGCGGCTGATCCTGTCCTATGAGGCGCACAGTAGGCAAGATTGCATCAGTAATTCCAGGCCAAAGACGATCACGGCGATTGTAGAGAGGAGCAGGGTGTCGGCGGCAGGGGAACAAACTTTTAGTTGCGGGGAGGGCCAATCGATGGGTACTCAGCGAGGCTAATCCATCTTCGTAAACTTTATGGATGAGCCAAGTTTCTGTTAGGAATATGGGATGTAGGGGAACTTAGGATGCCAGATCGCTTAGTATAGTATATTTGTTTGACATCGTGAGGCATTCGGCCTCGGCATCACTGGGCGTCATTTCGTCGCGACGGCCGCTCGTCCACCGGAATCACCCCCTGAAAGCCACTGTTCCCACCGTGCTGCCTAATACCAAAATGCTTCATTTTCTGATGGCTCGAGAATTATCTTTCACCATAATTGAATTTAAATTGTTTGATGGCGTTTTGGCGTCAATGCGATGACTTTTCCAGTAGATTTAATGTATGAGGGGAATTTTCACTCTTCGACCACTTCTGCTTTGGAGGATGTTTGTTTGTTGGGGCCATTCGCGAGTTCCAGGCAGCTGAAGTTTTTCAGAAGGTAGAAAAGCCACTTTTTGCCTCTGCGGGCGCACGCTTTGTACGCTGAACACGCGCATTTGGCAAAAATATTCTAACTGCCTTTTACAGTTTGATCGAGCGTTATAGTGGTGCAGGCGGCAATCATCTGGTGTGGGACGTAGAATACGGTGTAGTTGATAAGTCGTGTTTTCAGACGAGGATATGCTGCGTCAAATACACGTTGTGGTTACTTTTAGCAGAATCAGATTATATTCTGTTGGTTAATTATTTCCCTTTTCATATGTTTACCGGGTTATTCAACGACCAATCGCCGGTAAGCAGGCAAACAACCACAGAGGACCTAAAAGGCCCTCATCCACTACTGCGATACCAAATGCTGCCAACTGGAGTAAAAAAGTCATATAATAACTTGGTAAATGGTTCGCCACCGAGGCCTCATGGAATCACATGCTAGGTTATTGTTCTTCTTTATCCGATATCTTATCTTAAAGCACGTACTGGATTAAAATGACACGAAATCTGTTTTCAGCCGGTTACGAGTCTGGTTGCGTCGTTCAGCTCGATAGTAATAACCGACGTTGTCACAAATTTTTGTCAATCATCAACATACTGCCTTACCTTGAACGTATTTGGCACTGCCACTATATGGTATAAATCATTCCAGATAAACTATTTGTTTAAATATAGCTCTCAAACCTGGGTACAAGCAGTAAACTTTCCTGATGATGAACGACATGGGCATCGATCAACGCGTACGGCTTCGTGAGGAGCGCAAGAGTTGCAAAGCGGCAGACGTAATTTCACCTATCTCAGGGCGTGACGGGGGAGAGACATGGAGTTCAGACTTTGGTCACGAATTAGCGCGCTTTTCAAGTGCGCGCAGCCCTTGTGGACTTTGAGTGTGACTTTCAGGCTTGTTGGTTTCATGTGCGGAAAGCCACGAAGCAGCATGTAACTACTGAGTGGCTTGCTTGCCACCCTCCTCGGAGAAGATAGCGGGTCAGCAAAAGCCTATTCAGTTTGGTGGTGGTGACCCATCAGGTTGACAGGGTTCTCACCAGCAACCATTTGATTACTAGGATTTTGAGGACCTTCGAGTCCGCTCACCAGAACTAGACCGAGAATGCTTTTGCCGGGAGTATGGGGTTTTCAAAGTTGCGAAGTTTATGGAGCTTTAGTCTCATCCAGTTGCACGTTTTGATGTTATGTTGCTTATGGAATTTTGTTTAAGTGAACGAAAGTTCAAGGCCACCGACCACCACCGGTTTCAATTTTCTTATCAGTTTAGGGCGTGCGATTCATGCGCAAGCCGGCATTCTGATTGATCAGTTGTCCACAAGCCAAGAAGCGCACGCATTCAAACTGCATTTGCGTACAGGCTAAGAGATGAGCGATTTCAATGCTTAAAGCGAGTAAATTAAGGAAGGCTGGACTGCTAAAGCAAGCTAAAAGTAGTCTCAAACAATTTCAATTATTTATTGTAGGAGAGCACTGCGTGGTCCGCGTGGGATCTGTACAATTTGCCGTTTATCAACGAAATAGTTTGACCTGACATTACAAGATGTTTCCGCGTTCCTTAAAATGCCCTTCACTAATCTCTCTTCCTTCACGCAACTTTTTCATGACTGCCCCTACCTCTTTTTTCAAATTAAGGAAGGCAGGAAATCCACATTATTGTTTTCAGATTTATCAAAATAAGCTTAATCCCATGCCCGAGAGAAACTTTCCGCACTCGGACCTTTTAGTTGCTTTCGTTTTGGTTAATCACACCTTATGCTGTGGATGAGTGTCAACGAAAATGAATGATATGTAATCTGCGTAAATGTAGGAAACCGAAAATAAATGAGGCGACGGGGTCCGGATTCAAACAGCTATCTATCAAATCGTAGAGTACAAGCTTACCCCACCGCGCCATTTAACCACGGAAAACGATTGGTGGAAACCTTTGTTGAGCGGCCAGGCCAATCGTATGTTCGGGTTTGGCTTGTGTATGAATCGACTCTCCCAGTTTAGGAGATAGGACACGAAATCAAACTTTCCTATATTTTAGCGTTCCGCGGTGTTCTTTAAAAAGTGGGATGGCATCTACAGAATGTCAATGCAAATTCCGCCCGTGTAAATGTGTGAATAAGCCTTGTATGCTTTACACTTCTCAGACGTAACAAATGAGATAAGTTTGTTCGACAAACTTCGGCGTAACTGTTTTTTAGGAAGATCACCTTCCATGCACTATAGCAATGAAGACAACTTGATGCATTACGCAGTAGTGATGCGTGCCTCATCTCTGTGGATGGTTCCCAGTCTCAGATATGCACAACTATCTGGTAGATAATGCAACGTTATGAGAAATCTACATGTAAATCACCAACACAATGCTATCTTTCCCATTGGAAGTAACTCTGCTCCTTAGCTGGAGCGCGTCATAAAGCCCAAATACATTGACGGAAAATAAGGCCAATGGTTGTCCGTCATCATGATAGCTGCACGCGTTAATGTCTGCTTTGGTTACTTATCGTAACTGTTAGGTCCGTGCCTATGTGTGAAACCGATTGGGAGGCCTAAACTATGCGCGGTGGCCTGATCGAATGGCCAACGACGGCCCTTCATAATTATAGCTTTACGCGTTGTCGCTTATCTTTCCTACGTCTGGTAAACACTGGGCCACTATCTATGCGGGCCAAGGAATACAAAGACTCAGCTATGCGTGATAGCCCAATATACCGCCTAAAGACGGCCCGTCATACCCATAACTGAACGCGTTGTCGCTTACCTCGGCTACTTATCATAACTGTATCTGCATATGTCTACATAGACTCTGATTAAGAGACATAAAATATGGATATTCACCTAATTCAATGGCTAACAACGGCCCTTCGTCCTCTTAGCCGTAGACTTTGTTGTTCAACCCTACCAGCGCTCGAAAATTATAAAACAACCAAGGGCAATCTTTTATTTATTGAATGGTGCAACCATAATGTACAGCACTCCGTTTGTTTTTCAGTAGATTACTTTCACTCGACGATGAATCTGAAATAAAATATCTATGTTCAGTATAATCTCGTTGAGATGAGATTGTTCAGATAGCTTACTGTTACATAGGCAAACTTACTTCTTGGCCAACTAGATCGTTGTTGCTAATAAAGGATCCAGGTGTACACCGAAGTTGGACCCAGCGAATTTCATTCTAAAAAGGGTTGTATACAAGGCAGTCGTAAGATCAAGTGGTATAGGCTTGATTCCTAGAAGTTAAAGACCTCACCAGTCTTCACAGCTTAACCCAAAGGCTTACCAAAGATCTAGTGAGCGGACGGCTAACTGGTATCAAATCTGCTTCTTCAGAGCGCTAAAACCCGACTTCACTCCACTTCCGCCCCTGGACAGTTATATCCAGTGTCTTGATGGAAACAACAGTTCCATCTTCTTCATCATAACTTGTGACCATCTCATGGTCGTCCACAGTAGCACTACCATTAAATAGTGGATTTGTTCTGGGACTGCTTATCAGCCCCGTGACTGCGTTCTTAAACGAATCTTCTGTAATATCAGGCATCTGCCAATGGCTAAAAAGCCCCCACATCTCAGAAACACACAACATATTTAAAGACGCTCAATCTTTTAAGCAGCCCTGAGGCACCTCCCCATGCCTGTCACATGGGTTTGATCCTCATCTAAATCATCTTCCGTGCCAAAGTATTGCTACCCATTTCCATTTCCATTTCCACTTCCACAATCTTATCTTAACCGCCCGAATACATGAACGACTAAGTCAGCCACTCCTCATGTGATCTGTCACCGATTATGAGGATGAACTGGCTGCGGACTTCAAGGTTTACTCTATCTCTTTGCCCCTGGAAGAGATATCATTCAACTGATATCCAGGTAACATACATCGCCACAAGTTTGACAAACCTGCCCTTTTTGTGGTCGATGGATCCTGCTTAGACATACCACACAGAGGAACTGCTTTCTGGAATATGAGTGTAAAGGCAGTGAGACGTTTCTCCCAAGCAACGAGTTTGTCAGTAAATATGGAAGCAGTGAATATCTGCCCCGCAGAGCCCTTTTCGCACAGACCTGTGCTGAGCACATGCGACGTGGCTACGAAGCATAAAAAACTAACCAGTAAACATAGTCGGGTCGAAAACAGCAGCCGGGGTGCCGGGGTCCCCATCTCTCGACTATCCCTGTCTAGGCGTGGGCAACCTGGCATTATCCCACACCTCGTTCTTCCTTATGGCTCATATCCGTAGCAGAATCTTCCTCTGTTTCTGACCCATTCGCGTTAACCAGACGCTTTCAAAAAGCAGTCACCAGCACAACCGTGCATAAAGTAGCCAGCCCACATCAATGGTAATTGACTATCTTCATTGACTGTTACACTGACTACTGGGCATCCTCTGGCCAACTGAACGGATCCAAAAGCCTTTTCCATTACCTTCGCTCTTCAGCAGTGATCTAACATTCCTTACGCTGGATGCAGCATTCAATGCTGAGCTGGTCTATGTGTGATAATTAAATCAGCAAAATAATTTTGCCACGTTTTTATTTGGTTGGGGAAAAGAGGGACAGTTTTTTTTTTCATTCCATCAAGGCGCCTTCAAATAGACTTGTCAAGAAGCAGTGGTTGCTTAAGCAATCCTATTCATTGTCTTTTCGTGACATCCTGACTAGAGTGAAGGGACAAGGCCCATGTTGGACACTGTGATCTGACTGACTGGCTATTGTCCGTCTAGAAGCTAAACAATTCCAAACTAACAGCGCCAAGAGGTGCACACACCTTGGCGGACTATGGAGATTAGAATAACTTCAAAATCGAGCAATCATGAAGGCCATGTTGCCCAAAAGTCGCCTGAAAACTCCTCATACTCCCCTCACTGTATGCGGATCGTTAATTACCACCAGGTCTACCACGGGGAATTACGTGATAACATAAGCTGACAAGGAGCCACCACCTCTCTAAACCAAGCATACAAAAAGGGCCTCAAGTACCTGGATGCCCATTTCACTCATGCGGACTTTGACACGCTTCAAGGGATAACTTCTCGAAATGATCGCTACTATCATCTACACACCAACTTTATCCTGACAAACCGTGGTAAATTACGTGTATTACGACCGCCTTCACGATGTGATCCCACAGAGCTCTCGAAAAATTGGCCAAATTACCGTTGATTGCAATACAAGCCCCACTGACCAAACTACTTTACACACGCCTGGAAGGCCTCGCCTCTGACAGGGCTAAAAATGGGAGGACCCTCTGATGGGGTCTGTGGAAATCGCAGGAAACACCTACTGACCTGGTGAGTGGAACATGGATGCACTAAAGAACAAACTGACCAAACCCTGGCCAAAATTAGCAACATGTCAGCAACCGCGCAACACGGTGTGAAGCAGAAACCGGTGACAGAAAAGCTGTACATCAGATCCTTGTTTGCTTCAAACCCCAATAGCAAATGAGAGTGAAGTACCGTCAGAGGATCGATGTATTAGTCATCCGTCAGAGGGAAATCATGCAGACGAACGAGATATCCCCTCCCGCGACAGAGCCAATAACTGGGTGGAAACGTGCACCTTTCGGTATCAACTAGAGCTCGAACGTGGATATGGTGTGTACGGTGGCGGGCATCAACATCAGCACCATATCGCAGAGACGGGACCTTGTCGTGGTGCGGCAGTTTCCGTACCTACATGGTTCACTGGTATGCTTCACGGTGTTCCACCGTGACACCCACAGAGTCTCATGCCTAGCTGGTCCACGAACAAAGATCCGAAAAACACAGCCCCTTCGCCACCAGGCTGACGGTTAAGACGTGTGTGGACTGCTGTCTACAAACTTGCATTATTATGATGTTTTCTCTAGGAAAAACCGTCCAAATTGCTTCCTCCAATGAGCTGCTTCCTCGTGGGAGTCACTCTAGTCCGCGCCAATA
>SJOL01008547.1:0-23651 GCA_004794785.1 Opisthorchis felineus
AACACCTAACACATTAAAAGGCCTGTCATTTAAATCGGTAGAATAATGTTTCTTGTGACTAGAATCAGAGTTTGTGCAAATTGTCCATTCAGGAGCCTGAGGATCATCGGAATCTTGGGCATCCAAACCGCTCTAAACTATCACCAAGATGGCACGGAATCCTAAGAGCAAGTTCCACCTATTTGCAGCCATCAAACGTAGACAAGCTGGTGCCTATCTAGCAAGCCTTTGAGTGTTTACCTATTGATTATATTCTACCGTTTTCCGTCGGCTTCAGTGGCTTTCACGCTACACCAGTTCCGGCTCAGCTTAAAAAGGGCATTCCGTAAGCGGTGATCCAACCACCGGTCATCCAAAACTCTAGATCCGCTTTGGATGCCAGGCGACCATATTTGCCGAGCGTTTAATTTCAATTGTTGAGTTTTTAGAACCGTCAAAATTAGGCTGGATCTTACCCCTTTGGGACGTTTTGTGCGCCTCTGACCCGGGCAACACCAGCAGAGTCTCTCATGCTAGGTTAGTCGATGTACTGACCAACGCAGTCTGCTGCCCTCACCATACTTCTAAAGGTTTGGAAGATGCGTGCAGACTTGTCCTTTAAAATGTTATTGCCCCTGCATATTTCAGTAACCACTGTTTCAGAGTTCGGTTATTCAGCCAAAGGCTTATTTCGGGAATTCTGTTCAGGTCATGTAGCCCTGGCAGCATTCCAGCTCAAATAAGACCATGATACCCACAACGAAAAATACTAACATGCCAAATTGGTCTTCGCTAGGAGTCTTCAGCAAGGTCGGTTTACTCGCTGCATACATCAAGGCAGGTATGTAGAATGTGAGAATCCCGCTCACAAGCAATCATTGTCCAAACCTCTTATTATTCCGCAAAGGAACGTTGCAAAATTTATAAGATTATTATATTTTGGTTGATTACTAGGGCTTAGTTTCACTAATGGACCGATGGCAAGGTACTTACCGTTAATAACGGTGTCTGTGAATGTAACACATTACCATGTTCAGCAGTGTTGGCGCAATGCAATGAGCATAGCGACAAGGGAGAATAAGCCACATTATCGTGACTACGAGAATCCCTATCCAGGTCCACCATTAACACGAAAGATCTACAGAATGTTCTGCGCATCGCCACTAGACCCGACATGCAGCGGGTTTGCAAAATGAGAGTTTTGCTGTCGATTGTTCAAGTGACATGTCCAAATCGGTACAGGCCATGAGGTACAGGCAAATTTTTTCGGATATATGCATCAACAAGGTGTAATTGTTAGGAGGGTCGAATGACGAGTGAACGTGAATGGTGATGGTGACAGGCAGCATGGATACGGGGCCCGATATATCAAACATACCGGGCGCAAGCCCTCTTTATATACACACATAGTGATTTCCTGCTTACTGAGACTGAGTCACAGGCGATGATACCATGTGTTCAGTGCCAGCTGGTTGGTGTCACGACGAATGTAGATTGATGAAACTCAGAACCACCCACTTTAAATGCCTAACCACAACTGAGGCAACTGCGATATGCTCATGCAGAAGTGTTATGTGCACTCAGCACTTTCAGCGCGCGTGCTAAGTCTTCCGTGGTCTGCTCACGTGACTCTCGTCCAATCAGGCCAGTGGATCGTGGCGGTACAAGTTTGCAAACCTTCACCCGCAGAAGCCGGTAGACTCCCGTTTTACTTGTATACGCTGCTTGCTGTTAGTTTCGTACTTCAGAGACATTCATTCACCGAAAGAAAAATTCGTGAGAAAATTATTTGCCGCCAATTTGTATTCCTAATGTTCAGTCTGTGTCAAATGATGCTTTCTATATACAAAATGTATGGGTAGCTATGAATCTCCACTAACAGAAACAATAGCAGATATATAGAAGGAGTATTAAACAGTCTTCTCAACCTGCCGCAAATCGTAAGCCTAACGCTGACGATAGTTTCATTGTTCTAATTGGAGAGATGTGCAATCAGTTATTTTATATCGTGAATTTATTATGCAAAGGTGTGGGAGATAACAAGTGGAGCTGTAAATTGCGACCGGCCAAATCTCCACCATGCCTAAAACCACCAGATGAAATTTGACGTCAGCAATGAACAGCATTGCAGAATACCCGAAATAAATGAACTCATAACCTCCGCATTTCCCACTCCTACTGCAGCATTCCATCGAAAATCTGATCGAGCAATCGATGAAGAAACACGGAGGAAACCTTTTTTTTCATTACAACACACAGGCCAGTGTATCAGAGATTACCGTGAATCTGAGGCTTGAAGCGGTAAAGCTTAGTGTTGGGCCTTTTGAATTATTTGAGGAATTTTTTCATCCTAGCTGCAATTATGAAATTTGGTTGTGGGGAAGGCACCAAAGTAGGAAATGTACGTTTAAGTTCATTACAGTGTGCCTCTGGGAAAGATTTGCCAGCGATGAGGAAACAATCCAATGTGCCATATAGTCTCAATCTTGCGGGCCTGCAAGTTGAGGGTGCTTTTCTGTAATCCATTGGGGCTTTACATGCCCTTTGGGAAGCACTTCAATCAAAAGGTTGAGAGCTCATGTGCCACATCAGGAAATTTTCCATGCGAGTGAATAGAGGGTTAACACCTACATTAGCACACGGCGACTTCACTCTAAATACTTTGGCGGATACACAAACGTCCAGATATACTAAACTTGATTGCCGGGGTGTCCAAATATTTATAGTTCGAATATGTTTAGTGGTGGTTGATCAGATGCACGTTGATCTAATCGCCGAGGTTGGCAATTGGCTTTTGAACGTTTCGTCCTCATTCGGAGAGACATCGGTAGTTCGCAGTCACCTGGGTGCTTTCAACGTGCCTAGGTGCGCACATATAGTCTTCTGAAGAGTATATTTTATCCTCTCATGTGATTGGTTAATGGATATATACCTTCCTTGCAATACCGCTGGCCTGACCGCGATTTGCGATGCGTTGTGGTCTTTATACCTCGTAATCAATTGTTTGGTTGGCTAAAGGGCTGCTTGGAATGTTTCAAGTCCATTTTCGAATGGACGGTTTTTAATTACCATTGCGTTGTCTTCCTTCTTCCTTAAATTTTGTTGATTGTTATTGGCGATTTATATTTTGGGTTATATACTTCCCTCAGTCTGATTGGTCCGCTCTTTAATTGTATCGTTGTCTCATCTTCCTGAGCTTGAGTAGCACCTGCACTTTCCGGTTTGATTTAGTTTTTTGTTTTTGCTGCCTAGGCCGCACTTGTGCAGTCAGTATGTTCAAATGAACTTCATCTTTCTTTAAATTGCCAATTCAGTGGCGGTTCGGAAAAGTGGATTGCTCCCTCGGTTTTTATGTTTTGGTCTGTGTAAATTTTCACATATCTGGTAACCTTCGGTCCATAAGGTCCACGAAGTGATCCATATACTGGACAAACATGAATCGTCATTTAGAGAATCCTGAGGTGTTATTATTTAACCATTTGGGCGTTCGTTCCTGCAATATAACGACCGGATTACCGTGGTAGCGCTCATCAATTCCACATCTTCCCCCTTTGGAGTAGATACTGAAACTTTTGCATGGAACTGGAATTCTCACGAATACTGGTCCGCAGCTATTAGTCTTGCAGCCTTAAGCTTTTCCTGCGGAAAATTCCTGAACTCACGTGTATCCATGCTGCCGGTATAGCTTCATTATTGGCTTACATACCGTAGAAATACACAGTTGATGTTAAAACAGGCCACAATGATAGAGCAGTTAATTTGGGGCTCCGATCACCGGTGAGCCGTCACCCAAGTTATCAGCTGTAAACCAAACCACTACAAGTTTCCGCAAGTTTGGCCGGAAACCTTCGGATAAAACAATCTGATGTAGTGTGCGATAGGACAAATGTGGACGGTTTACTGATGACACTTTGCTTTAAATCGCGTAACTTCTATCAATTTCACGTATCAGTGGAGGAAGTTGTGAACTGTCAAATTTTTGATTTCCAGAAAATAGCCCTCGCCTACAGTCTATGCATTTGTGATCCGGAGACTTCTCATTCTGCTAGCTGTGCGTCAGTATGCCGTGCATAAATTCCAGGCCTCAGTTGACGGAACAAGCTTAGCAGATTTAAACTGGCCTTGTTTACAGGCATTATCGACAGATACACAAGGGAGTCCAGGGATCACCTGCTGGTGTGCAGCCCAAGTCGTTCTGACCCTCGTCGTACTTCATAGTAAGATCTTTGACAAGCAATTTTTGGAAGAAAGTTTAACTGGATACAACATCATTAGAATGTTCACGTTTCGGCACCCCACCGGGATAATCTTATACCTCACCATCTATGGTGTATTCACACTATTGTCGGTTATCACAAGTAGCAAGAAAGCAAACTGAATTCCCCTGGAGAGGCTAAGAAATAAGGATTATCAGGGGAGCATGCGCATTAAATGAAAACTAAGAAGACGAGCTGGAAAGTTCCAGTCGGAAGTCATGAAATGAAACAACAAAGATTAGATTCTCGCGGATAAACTATGGTGCCGTTGATCTCGTGTTTAGAGACCTAAGTTATGGCTATTGGGCGTGCATTCCTCGACAGAATGCACCGTAATGACATAACTGTAATAGCTGAAGTTTTTTAAGACGTATCCTAAAAGATGTTCCGTGCAAAGTGGACTGCACAGCTTGTATGATCTTCCGAATTTTCGCCCAGTTGTTGGCCCTAGGAGGCAACGCCTTATTGGTTAATATGTAGCGAAATAATTACGTCAACCAGCTTGGAAACAAATAATTTTGCAAAACATGTATTTGGGGTATCTGAAACAAACTGCAATTTCGTTCCTTTGTAGGCCAAGATGACTGCAGTAAACAGCTTCAAACAAAGTCAACCTTCGCAAAGCTGTGTTAATATGAACTCACTTGTCTCTCTCATAAGGAGTTGACCCTCTTAAGAAAGAATTTCAAGAAGTTGATGATGTTGGAGATCCTCATAAAAGTGAACAATCGGAGACAGTGCCTACCCTATCGGCTCCAAAAAGGACGAAACAGTTAGTAGCCCTTGAGGGATTTCCCAGCAACCTTGTGAATAACGCCTTATATCTAGACGAAGGACTGCAATATCCCTAGACACGGGAGAGCCTCATATAGCACACTCAGATGGAGTCAATTGCCACAGATCAGCGCTACGTTTGGATTTAGTTGAGTCTCCCGTTGAAACGAATATTCCCGCAGATGACAGTAACTGAGGTAGCATTCATCCATTTTCAACGCACTCCTTTGGTGGATTTGAGTGATATGCAAATGGCCATTGTGTCATAAAGGTTAACATTGGGAAGTAATGTATTAACGGACTATATATTCTTAATTTACTTCCTGCCAGATTGGCCATCACAATAGAAGCTGTATTGGAGAGATTAAAAAGAATTGGGCAATACACCAACAATGCCAATCTTGTGCCTTTGCAAAAGAAGTGAAACTGATCGCCCCAAGGTAGTTTAGTCATTCGGGTGGATCCAGGACACTTACCACGTCAAAATTACGCCTCTCTCTCGGGAGTTGTTTGAGGTCATATGTAAGAATCCCTCTAAATCACTATCATTGTATTTAAAAGCCATAGCGTGTACGTGGAAGCATAGCTTTCAAATCTGTGCACAGAGTTCCTAAATGCCTACCGAAATACGTAAGTAAACATATCCTGGAGACAAAAGAATCGTGAAGCATGGTGATGCTGACACAAATGTTCTGAAACAAACAAGGCTATTCATGACTTTATCGCACAACTGGCCACTTGTTGAGCATGGCAGGTAAAAGGGATTCCAAGGTTAAACGCCAGGGGTAGGCAAATAACCAACGATATTGAGGCTTAAATTGGACCAGGTAGTACGTTTCCTTTTAACCAACGTATTTAAACGAAAGGCACTGCCGGCCAACAACTTGGACCTCATTGGTTTACCCAGAACTGCACAGTTAAATATAGTTGTTCGATGTACGAAAGAGTTGTGATCTATTTTTGCAAACGACAAGGTGCGATATTCAAAACGACAATCAAATTATTTACAAAAGACTTATATTCTACCGTCAACATTGGAAAACCTTTTTAAAAAAAGCCAATCCCGTCGTCATATTACACTCACCTGGAATACCTGTTACGCAGGGAGAAAAATTAACGTTTACCGTAATGCTGACATATGCTGATAAAAGCTGATACACTGCTGAAACCCTGGTGGCGTAAAATACTTAGTACTTAGTCAGTTGGCTTTAAATTAGGTTTGGGTTCTCATGTGATAGGTTGAGAGGGCTTTATAAGTGTCTGATGAAAAACGATGACAGGCTACGCCTGCACAGAATGAGATACAATCCCGATTTCAATTACCGAAACCAAACGCCTCCGTCTCTAAAAGGACGACGCAGGCAGAGATATCACCAGAAACCGGAATAGAAGAGACGAGACGTCTGGGTTGGTTTCGACTTACGGGCGTTGAGGTCCGCTGTTGCGCATACTAACCACTAACGCCCTCCCGTTTAGGCTCGGGTAGCCAAATGTAAGCAATCTTCTTTGGAAAATTTAGCCTCGAGTTTGAATGTGCCCTGTATTTCAAGCGACTAAGTTTCGCAGTCACGTGTGAGGGCTCACTAGGATTCTTTTTTAAATATAGCAAACCATTGCCATCTTGTTCAGCATTATCGAAATTACAACACCAGTGTTTAACAAAAACGCTCCTATGTCGTGCAACTATGTTTTACTTGAAAGCCTTATTGTGAAGAACATAATAAGAACGGAGGGGGAACGGACTTATTCCCAGCCTACCACAGTCATCGTAAGGGACCTGCAACTCCAGACACTCATTCAGCAATATGATTGGAAATTTCAACCAAAAGATTATGGAGGCAGACTAGCAGCGACATCTTGTAGCGCCACTAACCCGGGCCATGTACTGTCATGCGGTCTCCATTTCGGGAGAGTAGTAACAGCTGCAGCACCAAAATGCTTCTTCATTTCCGTCACACCGGTATGCCATGTAAATGGCGAAGTGCCGCTCTAGTACCGCCTGCTTGAATTGGCCGCAAAAAGCAGCATTCTTCTCGGCAAAAAATTGCTTGGCATGTGCAGTACCCCGCCTTAACACCGCAGCTCGCAGCGTTGGATGTGTTTTTTCAATGGCTGTCCCCGTTGCACGAGAAAACACGCGCATTCTAACCGCCTTGCTACGGATTTATCGACGCCAGCCCACGAGAGCCATGATTCTGAGACACCGCCTTAAGAGGTCTCAGTTGCGCTAATGAACAGGTTAAGTCACATCCGTACGACAAGCAGTCCGTACTCTGGTCTTATTCACACGTCCTTGAGACCCAGGGGCATACCGCATTGATGGCATATTTGTCCCAAATTAGAGAATTTGAGGCCAGCCTTAGAGAATTGGAATAGTTGGTCACATCAGATTCGGATGTGACACAACATCCAAGATGCGTTAAATAACTTTGGGTGACTCTCCCAAGGTTGTGTTTGGCGTGTTCGGTGAGCATGTTCTTAAACTTGTTGGGTAAAAGGCGCATAATGAAGGACGGAGAAAAACTGCCCTCATATCCTTTTCGAAGACAAGATACATGTTTTCAATTTATTTCACATAGAAAAGCTTTTCGTCAGCAGATTTTTGAAACATGGTATTCTGAAAACCTTCCAGCGTTTGTCTCATTATCTCGTCAGTTAGGAAATCAATTAGAAATTAATAGACCAAGCTCCCCTAACGGACAGTGTTTCCTGTACGAAAGCTTTTGGAAAGCTCTCGGTATACTTTCACTCGCCCAGAAGTTTGAGAATAACATGAACACATTATGTTCACAAAGGTCCGGCGCGCTACTTGTTGGGCAAGCGTATTAGGAGAGGCAATAACCCAGTCAACTGAGTCTGGTACGACCTGGCAAATTAGAAGCACTGAAATTATGGTTCGTTTGTACGGATGTTGATGTTGAAGCGCATGACGGTGTGTGAACGTTTGGCCATCGCACTTCAAACCATGGCGGAATCCGACTCGATTTAATCAAGTTGATGTTCAACGAGCCGTCATAGGATGACTAGTGACTGGTGACAAAAAAACATGACTGAAGACAAGCTGATCCCCTATGATTGCCACACCCATCATGGACCCCTTTTTGAAAAATGGATGCCATCAGCCTCTCTGTCCAGTTTTCTCGAGCTGTTTCATATTCCCACCAGCAGCCAAATAAACCAGACAACATATGACTGAGGACTTCACCAGTCTTGAACGATGTAGAAGCCTGGGCATTCGGACCGGGAGGCTGGTAGAAATTGAGAGAAGATATGCAGTCGTAAACTACAGCGGCAGTGAGGGTATCCAGGCTGACCGTCCAGGGTCGACTTAAACTTTAGGATTCAAAAGAGTGGTAGCGCGTGGCTCAATGATTAAGGGGTCTCCTATTGTGCATATTGTCATTTCAATTTGGTCCATGATTAACTGAAATAATCTACGGGCACTTTCGACTTGTCGGGTCTATTCTATTTTCCTGTATTTTCGTGTTCACTAGACTTCACATTCGGGGCCCAAGTTAGCTTCTTTTGGACGTCTGACCAAATTGTTAGACCAAATCGCATCTCGGAACTGTTAGAGCTTTGTTGCAGACAATGTTTCCGACAAAGTGCAAAGATCTGGCAATACCGTTTCAGCGCAAATCTATATCCCACGGTGGAACAGTTGGAAGAGGTTCCACAAAGTGGTTCTGATAAATTTTCTGATATCAGGATCTGTGAGCTTCTCATTTAGCAATCGAGTTATCTGCAACTTATACAGCCCCATAAAACGATAATGAAATGATTCCGGATGAGACTGTGTCCCACAATGAATATAAGCCATTTTTTGATCCATGCCATTGGCATCTGATTGCGGTATGAACAATTTAGCTTCTCGCTAGCATGGTTCTGGATGACACGGTTAAGCTAAATGACTTCGGATACTTCGGAAGCTAGAGCAGCATGAACGATGAATCCTTGTACGCGAGCTGTTTTTGTTTCTGCCTCGGAAGTTCTTTGTGAGCTGCTCGTAAGTTTCTTTGAATGCTTCATGTGAAGTACAGTATCTCCAAAGCTTTGCGGATAAGCAGAAACCAAATGTAAAACCGCTAGGCAATAGTCTGCGTGTGTTAACTGCAAGTTTCATGACTTCAACATGGTAGCTGACTTGATCGAGAGGAGCCTGCAGACTTATGTTTTGGCCGAATAGGACAATATCATTGGTGTGTCAAAGGCATGCAATCAATACGCATGACATCATTCAGACTAAGAAAGGTTTCCTCAATGCCTCCATGGTTCCTTGAACTCATTTGAACTCAGGTCCTCTTTGGATAGCAATAGTCCCTGCTTAATACCTGGAGGTTGGTTGGTACACGATTAGTGTGAATGATATTCCGGACTGACTCACAGTGGATGGAGTCGAATGCTGTGCAAAGTCCAGCGCGGCTTGCAAGATTTTGATGCTGGCATTTGTCCCATGGTTCTGAAGGTTGATCTGGGCAAATCTCTTTTTTACCGTCTGATCTTCTATGCCGAGAGCTATCTTGATTTGGTAACTTTCGAGCATTTCGTACTTTGAAATATCTCTTTTGCAATACAAATGCAGAAATCCATTTGACGATAGCTAGTTGACTGAATCTCCCAGAAATATTACATTATGGTCCATGGGCTGTCTTGAGGATTGAAAAAGAACTCGAGACATCTGGGTCCGAGGAAATGGACTCCGCCCCCCCAATATCGATATTTCCAGATTGCTTGTAGGTGGGTGGGGGTTGGACGTTAGGGCAGTTGGCCAAAGATGTTTATCCAGTTTATTCTCTGAGTTGTCCGCCATCGGCCCATTCTTTCTGTTACGCGAAAATTACGCGTGTACCGAGGTAAACCAGAATTCAAATGCAACAGATGACAGCTCAGAAAGTCCACCAAAACAGCGTGGCTTTTCCAGTGATAACAGCTACACTTGACCATATGAAATACTGTCTACCCTAGTGCACCTGGCAGCTTCACATAGGAGATTTAAGGAGTCAGCAGCCTTGTTGAGACGCACCTGTGAGGCCGCCTTATAGTATAGTGTAGAGTTGTCTGAAATCATGTTTTAATTTTGTTGTGTGTTGCAACCAAGTCAGTTATTCGAGGTTTGTTTGATAGATGCATGATAAGGGGACCACTAGTCATCCATGGAGATCAGTTTGTTTCCAGAAAGGCTCGCGAGGTTACATTTTAGTTGAGTTTCTATGTTGTTAATGCAGAACCAATTGGGTTGAGGACATGCAACAGGCGGCTGTTTTGTTTCTCTCATAAAGAAGCTGATTTTGACTGTAACTGGCATCATGATGTGGTCAGATCCTCAACAACTACTCATTGAAGCCCTTTCCTATGATCGGCACTTTTTCACCGCGGGTGCCCATCTAGATTGCATCGGAACACAACCTGTTCAAGGTGCATTGAAATCATCATCCGAATCATCTTAGCAACATGAACCCGAACTGATGTTCAGTGATTTGCAAGTGTTTTTTAGCCCATCAGTTTGATGCGAGCATGTCGGTTGAGGTTCACACTGGTATCTTTTTTGTGCGGTCCGTCTGAATTTTGCAATCTGTGCGCAGACTCTATATAATTCAAACACTGGGAATCCGCTCACGCATTCAACGTTATCGTATTCGACGATCAGTATATCCTACGTGTGGAATTCGTTTGGGACTAGCGGTCCGTAGCGGGATTCATGCATACACACAGTCGAGCGTAAGGAAAGCGAGGGTTGCATAAGGTCGGTAGCTACCCTTTGTGAAAGTGCGTGAATGGATATTTCAGTCACAAACCTAGACCCAAACAAGCCGGCTGAAAAGTTGTTTTCAATACATGCAAAATTTTTAACCGCGGTCAGTAGTTACAACACTCTGGTTTGCCGATAATGGCTTAGATCGTTTTGCTATAAGCCTTCTACCGTTAACATGATAAACCAAATGCAACCCCGGTTTCAAACACACGCGCCAGCTGCGTCAGAGACATCTGGTGTGAGCCAGGTCTCAGTAAGTGCGATTATGGACGGCTGTTTAAGGTAAGCCGACTGTTTAATATCGCAAAATTTGTTGAAAAGGCTGATGCAGTTAGTGGACAAGCATTTCAACACTGTCTCTGCTGTCTCCGAAGGTGAGGAGCCGAGAGATGTGTAACAAGATAGGATAGCAGACTTAATAGTTGTACGTCGGGTTTGAGTCCAAGGCTTCGGAGGGGCCTCTGCGGCCTACTGGCTTGCTTCCCTTCTTGGCTATTTCGAGGGCTGCTTTTCATGTGCAGGGTTGTTTCGCCCCGCGGGGGCCCGATTTGCGAGGGCCTGTTATCTTTTGGGGACGGCATTTTTCCCCCGTTAGCAAAAATTTCGGCAGCTGCTACTTGTAGCACTTTCAGTACCGCCTTTTGGACGACCAGGTTTGCTGTTGTTTAAGGACCTGGGGCAAACTTGCGTCCGTTTGGTTTCTTGGACATTGTTGCGCGGTTTGATCGAAAAGGTGTCTCTGTGGGGCCCTGAACGCTGGGTTGAGCACCGAGAGGTAGTTCTTTTGGTGGCGCTCCCATGAGGCTCGTTTTCACAGAGAACTGCACCTTGAAGCCAGCCAGTAGCTTTCTGATTTGGCGAATCTTATGCGGCTTGCTTGGCTGCAGTCGCCTTTCTTTCGCGTTTGTGTGAACCCCCGAGTTGCCCGCGATCAGCGTCGCCAACTGGGTGTACGAGGGACTATCCAGTTCGTTGTGGTCAGGCTTGTGGCTTTGGCTGTCGGGGGCCTGGGAGACGACTGAGTCCACAGTTGAAGAGATCACTTTCGTCGGAGTGGAGCTAGAGATTGGCAGCTTCACATTGTCAGTGGTTCTAGGGTTTTTGCAGCACTCCCAGATGTCGAGGCCAACGCATGTGGTCGATCTGTCGGCAGGCTTCGCCGCTTGTCTCCGCACGTCTGACCCAGTCCAGCTCAGAAGTTGTGTTTTGGGTGTGGGATCACTGCTAATTCTTTATTGTCCTTTGCGGAACGAAGGACTGATAGCTCTACGTACTTTGGGCGCTAAGTCCTCGTGAGGCTTGACTCCTCCAGAGCATCGCTGCTTTGGATAGTCAAGGGGTCTTCGGTGGTTGAGTAGAAGCGGCCGATTGTGTCGGCGTGCTTTCCGAAGCACAAGGGGCTATAACTACAATCGGTTTCGCCATAAGTTTGGGGTCAACCAAACTGGCGCCAAGCGGAAAACTTTTCCGCAACTCTTCTCTGGAACTGCTGTGGCCCAGCTTTTGCGCCTCTAGAGGGCGATCCTGCGATATACGCCTAACCGTTGGGCAGGTCTTTTGAATGCTTATAGCCCGCTCCATAATTTTCTGTACGGCAGATGGGGAGGAAAGGGTGACCAGAAGCCCAAGCGTTCGCTTGCTTCCCTTCTGATGTAGCCAAACTGCGTGAAGCAGTTCGTGGTCGGGCTTCGTGATGACACTACCAAGGAACGACTTTGTCTGCTTCATTGGCGTGATTTTTCTAGAGAACGACCCCCAGATGATCAGCCTGCTCTCCCTTACGCATCTGTCCACTAGAGACGCCGTGGCGGTCTTTATTGCCGCATCAGAGAGCTGGAGGACTTTCTTCGCAGCCAGCGGACCCGGGATGGATAGCGCACGGTACTCGTTCAGCGAAGAAAGTTCTTTATCAACTTTCGTCCATGTCGCTGTATTCTTTGCATTTGCATCATCCAGAGCTTTGGAAGGAAGCTCCAGTTTCGCTTCGAGCGTCCCGAGTAAAGCAAAACAGTCACACTGGCCTATTCGATTTTGCGATGCAGATTTGGTTCCGTTTTTGGTGGCCGTCTTCTTAGTTGTGGAAAGCATTGCCCCCCTAAGGTGAAGGAAACTGGCGCAGACAAACGGGTCAGGAGAGTTGGCCAGGTGGCTCAACTGCTCGTCCTGCAAAGCTGTGCATTTAAAGTGCCACCAAGCCTTGCAGGAGTGGCATTGCATAGCACTTCTTACATTCGACAGACACCCGTTTCGTCCACATCTGTTGTGGTCCATCGATGGCCGCGGAGAGCAGCTTGTACTGATTTGGGTCGACATTGAGAATGAGTGCAAAATAGAAACTGAGTGAGAAATGACAGATGCTATAACGTAAATGTTATGTAAGAGTGAAAACATTCAACAAATGACACGTGTGAAATCTGTAAGCAGATTGAACAGTGAAAGAATACTTTCACAAAATTGCACGGGGAAAAGACGAAACCAAGTTTGAGCGTACCGCGCCATTGGTTTTCGTACCTTGCAATTGGTTTTCCTACGCGAAATTCTTCCTGAAAGTACAAGCCCAGATACACTCCATGGGTGATAATCCCGGAGCGTGCGCTACTGCAAGTTGAAACCAGGGTCCACAACATAACAGTGTCAAATAATTGACACAAAGTGCGTGGGTAAAAGACGATTAGTGCAATGCACTCGCTAGTTTGCGAATTGTTCCATGTTGACGATCCAGTAATGGTCGAGCGAGGTAGTATTCGACCACAAAACCAGGAAGTTGCGAGTTTTTATCTTCATGGGCAGTCGCAGCACTTGTGATTCCGAAAGCAAGTGGAACAGTTTAGCAGCGAATTTTGGCCTCACAAAATTGCTCAGCGTGCCCAGCTTAGGAAGAGCAACAACGTGGAGTGTCAACCACGTGTTCCTCCCTGGTGGCACTTGACACACTTTTAACGATTTATTAATGATAACACAATTGCCAGCATTTCACCTAATTAGAGTGCCCAGTCCCAATTGTTTTCAAATTTCGTTACAAAAGGAAAGGGAAGATTTGCTTGCAGGTATCTCTTGTGGTAGTCTTTTATTCCTGCATTGCTTTGGACAACAGTCGTTTCATGCTATCTATTTTTCTGAGACAGCTTTCCGGTTTTCAACTAGCCACGAGTCTCATTAAGGACGTTATAGTCGTACCGTGCTTCTGAGAATTCTGCTTGGAATACATTCATCTGCATGAATAATACCCGAAAAAAAGTCTCCTCAAATTACCAACAACTAAAAAGTAGCTCTACAGGAGGACCTATTAATGGGTACCTTGGACCATTCATTAGAAAATTCATCACTCGAGGATCATGAGGATTACTCGAGATGTATAATCACTGATTAAGTACTATGTGGGGATGAATTCCCTGTAAGTTACTCACAGTGATAGAAGGGTGAATCAGTGTAGCGACGGAGGGCCAGTTCAGCGTGACAGTTAGGTCCCAATAATCGTTGAGACAAAACAGTGATTAAGCCTTCATTTTTGTAAAGGCGTAGGATGTTCAAGCGTAGAAAGGGCTAGACTACATGATCATAAGTATAACGTTCTTAGCATCGTAGTAATATTGTACCATTATTTGTGCCTCTCATAGGTACATTTTCCACTATGCATGCGAGCATGGCAAATTTACTCACCATGCACTTTGTCCAGCATGTCATTTACTGAAATGGTTGAAAAAATTGGTGATTAACTGAAGCTTTGATCACATACAAGGAATGTTCTGAAATCGGAAGCCTTCGAATTTGAATCGCATTTTCAAGCATCCAACATGTTGAAGGGTGATGCAGACATATAAATTATCCGCAGATGTTTGCTGGCGTTTAGGCAAGAACCAACCTAAAATACTATTAAGTATGGTCAAATAATCCTCTCATGGCTGATACAAGCACATATTGCCATCTCTCCTACAGCACAATAAGAATAGGACATTTTCTGCACACCGGCAAGCCACATTATTGATCATGAAACCAGGGTGTTTCGCTGATAGGCTCAAACGGAGACACTTGCATATTATTATGTATGCGTCAACATTCAGACACCACATTTTCGTTTTATTGATCTATCAATATAGTGGGTAAAGTCTCACCTTGGCCCTCTTGATTTGAAAAATATAAAACGACATTTGAAAAATCGGAAGACTTTCGTGATGCTTGAATGTGGTTTCTGGAGATTTCGTCAACATACGTCATCAGCTTCTAACATAATTGTTGAGCATGTTATGAATACGATCAGTTCTCACGGCAGAGTATTTCAAGCAATTGAATGTATTCCATCTTCTATTCTGTTGAGCCGTTGTGGCCCCTATCACTATGTTTTCCTTTATTCAAAGTGGGTCACAGTGAGGATCAGGCTTTTAGGAAGAGAGGGTGATTTGAATGCATTGCGATTGGCAGAAATATAGCAACAGCAGCCAAGTAACTGGATCCAGCGTCAGAAATATGCAATCTCTTTAGAGTGCTGCATGACAAGCGCGTAATCACATAAGGTAAGGTTTGGTGTTTGCCACACAATATGTTCTGACATGCCCGGATAAAACCTAGCACATCGTCTATGGTCCCGTTTACGGGAATTTTAGTTTCACCAGCTTTTAAACTCTCTGTGTGATTTCAGCCAGTATCACCTTAATGTTTGGTGAGCACATGGACGCCAACGAAAACAAATCGGATGAAGAAGGAGCCAGAAGTAAAGGAAGTAACAGAACTGATTGTACAGTTGGCCCTCTGGAAGTTAAATTAGTTTATTCGAGCCATTCTGATTGAGGCAAGAAGGTTGTTTAGTCATCCAATGTTGTTATTGATCATACCTGATAATGTAGGATTTGAAAAGTTGGGGAAGAAAGAAAGAGGCAATAAACTGAATCAGTTATTTAATTAGTAACTAGAATGCTGATAACAAGGCCTAAGCTTCCAAATGGCTGGTTGCAGAATGACTGGTGATGCACGGAAAAGTAAAACTACAGATCTATAATTGTCAAACCTTGACGTTAGGGTCGAGAGGAAGCTTGCCTTACTCAAAGACGTCCTGCAAACATGTGGGGTGTTTACGTCCTAGGTAGAATTTCATATTTAGTTTCAGTTGTAAAACTTATACTATAAAAGGGACAAAATCAAGATAATAAGTAGAAAGATCAAAAGGTTTTCCGTCAAGATATTTTGGTGGAAATCCAATGAAATCACCTCAGAAAGGGACGTTGTGGATGCAATGTGTTTGCATGGATCAGATAAGGATTTTCATTTCCTATCCTGAGGAATTTGAATGGTCAACGGACCGTAGAAAGATTGGTTTAATCTTAGTCAGCCTCTCAATTATTTGGTTAGTATAGCCAAAATGACCTAAAATCTAAAATTTTAACCTAAAATCTAAAATCTAAAATCTAAAATGACCTGTGAGTTCATAGCTTGGTCAGCAATTGGTTTCTTCCACGGTTTTTATGTTTTTTTCCTAAGATGAACATCCCAAGAGTGCATTTTCCAGATGCACAAAAATGCTCAGTCTCTGTTATTTGACCAAGCGAACCGCCAAAATCAATCAAAACCTAGCTACCATTATTAAACGAGTCGATGATTACCAATATGAAAACATATTCTTCAAGAAAACATTTTTTCCTCTGTACAATGTGGCTCCTGCGCCCAAGCGCGCGAGGGGTGGAAATGAGCAAAATAGGATCAAGTCATGACTTCACGGGGAAGTATCGAAGCCAATACCAGCACACCCTGCTGTGATGGCCATCGCGATCTTCCTGGATGGAGGTCCTCTGGGGGTCACCGCAATGGAGTTCATACATCCATGTTGTTGCCTCCATTGCACAGATCTCCCCAACTATTTCCAATGAAAGTCAACTGACGTCCCTGTACTTGCGCATCAATTCGCTCAGCCCCCGCCAATAGAAGATGGTTATGTTGCTTGTTGCACAGATAACCAAAGCATTTCTTCTGGAGTCATCTGGCAATCAAGCAGACTTCCGTACATAAAATACCGTCTTATTTCTCCACTTCTATAAGTTGGAGCACTTTCTAAAACCATGCTCGACGTACTCTCATACGGACGGTAAATATGGCTCGCTCGCGCCTAAACGGTCGTCTGAATTTTTATGAAATTCACTAATGAAGGTAAAGAGCATAGAATGCTCAGGTTTCCAGCTTAAACGTCTACAGTGTGGACCACCGTGCGTGTAGAAGATCCCGCATAAGACTTTTAGCTCCTGAGCTTCACCTCGATGACTTCGCAAAAAGGTAAATTTGAAAGCATTACGTTATTTCGGATAACAGTGGAATTACTATTCGGAGGCATCACGTTTAGGATGGGAACCAGTTTAAACGACGGCACATTCCACACTATATTTTGGGTGCATGGGTTGCCCTTATCTCACAATTCAATTTGTTTAAATGAACACGCGGATTACGTTTTTATTCGATGCTATTCAAGTGTTGATTCCGAAAGTCCATAAAATAAATCGCGAGGGCGAAAGCAATATAGACATAATACACCGCTCATAAGGATGCGGAAAACGTCTTCTAAATAACACCATACCATTTGTGTTTTTCTGGGCTTGCCTTGACTTGCGAAGTAAACTGTTCAGAAGGTAAGGGGAATATTCTGTGTAATGTCACGGTGGCTTCCGTTTATGACACCTCACTGCTCAGGGGTCTCAAAAATGAAGCAATGCCTCTCACACTCTCATTTTATAAGGACCATGGTTTCTACACATTTTCCTTGTAATACCGATGGTAGAAACACAGGACGAGAAAAATAGGATCTTTTGGAATAAAAACCGCATTCTTCTCATTGGGTACCTGGTATGTGAGAACTTACACCACCATGATGCAACATTTTGTGCACCTATTGGACACACTAGGTAATGCTGCGGGGAGTCCGTGCGACATTTGCAGTCTCTCATATCAGAACCTTTCGTGCTCAGGCGTCTGACACGCATATCCTTCTGGTCTTCAAGGCTGGGTTGCAATTTTTGTGGCTACTTGTTCTAAATGCTGGTACCAAACCTGCATTTCCCGTCAAAACACGCTAGATTTTGAATCAACCTCTTATGCTGAGGACCAGCAACATCATCATTTCTGAGTGTGCAAGTCTTTCCCGCATCCCATCCCACCTACAAAAATAGATTGCACACATTGATTACGCAAGCGAAGCATCACTTTTTGTAACTTTGATGCTACGCTATAGCTGGTGCTGATGACAATGATATTGAGGATGATACATCACATGGTGTACGGCACCTGCTTGGCTATGATAGCAACCTGATGGCCAATTGACACGGATGATGTTGATGAAGTGATACAGTCAAGTTTTTTACAACTATGCCACGTAGCCAATGTTACGAAGCAAGCTGGAAGAACCTGTCCTCAGTTGACCGCCACTTGGCTTGGCATTATTATCCAAACTATGGCCTTTACAACTTGGCCTCATTTCCTCCGTTACATTACTCTGGCATGTTAACCTCATCTATATGAGGCCTCGGTTTTGACCTCGCCATCTGTCTTTTTCATCAAATAATCCGCTAGCATTTTCATGCAGTCGCCTAATAAGACCGTGTTTGCACAGGGGAGAATCATTCGTTGCTCAGAAATTATTACTCGAATTTTAATCTCAGAAACCCCGGCTTCACGATTCAAGACACAACTGTTAGCATAACGAAGGTATTGCATAAATATTGACGCCTGTCGGGAGCTGAGTAAGTGATCAGCTAGATGATATATATCCAAAATGAAAATATGTCACAGTATAGAGTGCGGTGGCCAAACGTGAGAGGTTCAACGTGCAGTTAGTTATTCGATGTGATCTAATTGCTGTGGGGGTGGCTGCACCTTATTTTTTGAATTTGGTATTGAATCCTGATCTCAAGTGCCCTAAATAGCTGCTTTTGGTAATGAGACCATTAGCGACAGATATGAGGAGCGATACATGGAAGGCATGCAAGTTGTTTGCAAACATTTCATCACCAATCAAGGCAACATGATTAGTGCGTAGTGGAGCGTAGTTGCGGTGGGTCTACGGTTGTGCGCTGAAATGTTTCGTATGTGAAACAATGTGCGTGCAGCTAGGCTGAGCTAACCTTGTACCATTATTCGTTGTTTGGTTGGATGTTTCCATTGGCTGCATGCAAGCCCTCTTCACAGTATAAAGTCACATCAATTGAAGAGTAAAATTCTCCCGTTAGGCCACCAAAACCTGATAACTATTCAACAACATTCGTCGCTGGACTGGAATCGTTCCGTGTGAGAATACGTTTGCCGATAGCAGTTACAAGAATAAGTGAAGTACAGCAATTCAAGTTAGTCCAAGGTGAACCTGAGGACTGAATTATTCCAACGATCTGCCACGTATATTACGGAGGTTCTGGACGAAGTACAAGTAACAAAAATTTTGAATGCCGCGCAAAATGAATGATATCTCCAATTACCCTGGGACGTTAAGACATTTTCGGAGATCACTGGGTGATGTAGAATCCGGAGAGGTACGACAAGTCCTGCAGCCCGACGCATGTCTTGCTTTCAGAATCGGCATATCGGCCGTAAATTATCTAATGGCTGTGAATATTTCGTCTAGAATTCAGATCCCGGTATAGCCAATTGGACCACCGAGCTATTTAAGGTAACTGTATGTCTCGCGGTTGTCCAAGCACAGTGCTGCACTACGTGGTTGGGCAATGATAAGACGGCGACTGGACGTGATTCGGTCGAACGCATTGCAGAATAAAGGTGACCCAGTTTGTCATGCTCAGCCCGCCCGACACAGGTGATTCTTCTCGGCAAATATACTGCTGAATAAAGAGCGCTGACCCACCGTGAAATTTTCAGACTCCACGTGGTAGCGAAATCATCAGCTGCTGCTCAGCTTATCCGGGAATTGAGGTTTTCGGCCTGCATTCCCAAGCATTTGGAAACTTCTTCCACTCTAAGGCACCGAAGAATCCGGTCCAACAATCCAAATGTCGACAGAAAATTAGTGGGCGACCAACCCTGGAACAACTACAAATGTTCGGAAAGACCGTCGTTGGGATATGGTCTTCGAACTGTTGTGGAATGTCGATCAGTGTACGGCTCAGTGTAACATGTACGCTGGCTCCGTAGATGCAAACAAAGAGCACGAGGTATTCGAGAAAGCTTAAGCTGGATTAACTAAATAAGAATACTCTCGTTTTTACGTTCATAACATATCCAATACAACCTGTAAAAAACTGCGGCGTGCTCAAGCAATCACGAATTTTTCATTTGGCTTTGAACCGCCTAATCCCTCCAAATCAAACAACATCTATGAACGAAATTCATGAATTTCTGGAAGTTACTGACGGAGGACACTCCGTCGATTTCCACTCATGTAATTCTACATGAGGCTGTCAACTGATATTCCATTTCTGTCTGTCAGTTCCGAGAGGCACCGTTGTTTGGTGGTATCCTTATGCCGTCTCCAATAATTACGGCGTACATTGTTTGGATTCCGAACATTCAGTAGCCGATTGGCTAAGTTCCACATCCGAAATAATCACACTCGTGCTAAGTGAGACGACCTACATAATTGCTCGATTTGATAGCTGGAAAACAATGACAATATTTTGCAAACAACAGAAAAGCCTACCGACTTGCAACATTTTGAATGACCAAATGAAGCTCTCCGTAATTCCGTAAACTGGTTAGATGGCTGATTACTCATTCTGACCAGCTTCATTTCCGTTGTTAGATGTCGCTGAAATAGACGATCATGGGGGACAGGTATCCGGTCACCGGGGACGCCAAGCAAGTAATTTTTGGTTTGGTAAACTTCACGGGATTCAGAATACAAATTTAGGTTTCCACATGCCTGTGCATGCATAACTGGGCACATGGCGAGTAAAGATTAATTAAGGCTCTTACGCCATCTTCGCGTCCTTTGTTTATTACCGCGCCAGATGTTAGCTTATTCCAAAAACCAATACCAAACAAATTAGAACACTTCGTTTCCTCATTTCCGTACAGATGGAACCTGTTTTCCATTTGCTGTTCTATGGAGATCTTCCATAATCATGTGTACGCCAGTCATTTTTGTAGGAAGACGGCTGTAATGCAAAGCCGCCGGGGATGAAAGACACTGAGTAACTCTAACCGGCTTGACTGATACTGCCGATGAGCCTGCGTCTTCCCATGGTACGCATAAGCAGCGTTGGGATCGTACCGAAATCCCGTGCTCGTCCGTGATCACCCACTGATCAACCAGCAGAACCTTCCTCGATGCTCGACCGATATATGCGCCATACGCTATCAATAAAATGGGATGCGTAATTTCCCTGTCAAATTCTCCTCGTGATTTTATCCTTCCAAGTGGAACATTCATTTGGCTTGCGAGTTTTTCCTCTAACTTGGCTACTCAGAAATGATGAACATCATCTCATGTTAAAATTGTTGTTCCCAGCATTATTTCTAAATAAAAAATTGTGTTTTCAAGAGAGCGAATAGTCCGGGGCCCCAGATTTTTATAATCAGGACTGTGGTAGCCTTAAACTAACTGTTTTATGGCGAGGGTTCATTTTCGGAATTATTGACTTCAAATTTGTTGGCTGAACGATTCTTGACATGAGCGCCGTAGAAAAAGATGCAGCGTTCGGTTACAGTTGTGTAATAGTCAATGAATGAAAGTTAAAAACAGGCGTGAGAATGCACAGATTTTAAAAATTATGAAGATATGAGACGTCTACTTTCCTCTCCAATATCCTGTAACAGCTTGGTAAGTGTTCTCTAATGGACGCCTTTGCAGCAACAAGCTTTGCTTCTTTCACCAGTATTAAGTAGGTCGGTGCGGTAGATAACCTATAAGTCATGTTTATGCCAAAGGTGAGAATTTGTTACTCATGCAGTTGATAACTAAGTAGCCACACAATCTGTACCCCGTATTTGGTCACTGTGTGAATCAACACATCATGTAAATGCGAGTTAACTAAAGTGGTGGTCAGCGGCTAGCACACGAGTGATCAATAACTGTCGGGCGATCGCCAGTTCGAATCTATCTGGAGATTCGTCTGATGCACCTTCCTCATAATACCGAATATGAGGAGAACCTCTGCAGGGTGCTTCTCTGCTTGACGTTATGATGTGATTTTACTTGCAACAACTTGGAAACTACAAAGACTTTTCATGCACCCGGTGATGTTGACTCCTCACATTCGTTTAGATTGCATCGCTACTTTTTTTGAAAATGCAAGGTTTCAAATGACCTTCTGTGTGTCTTCAACGCGGCACAACTCTGATTAAGTTTACTAGCTTCGGCGTTCCGGGCATTTGGTAAAGTTTTTGTAGCACTATCCACAATCAGTAGTTACTTGATTATGAATATCTAGGCTTCCTCCTCTCTGGAGCAGCCTCCCAGAAAACAACATCGCAAAATGGTTGAATGATGTGTTGGGCTTCTTCAACGGCAAGCCACAAGGTACAAAACTAGCTAGTGAAACTACACTCTAGTATACTATAAGCGCAACTTCAATGCCCAGGTGTTGCCGCATTTGTTCGTCAGAGTTTTTGGAACAATTCCATTGCCTTTCTTGGCCTATTTCTTTGTCTTGGTTGCCGTTAACATAAGATAGACACATGTATGCAATTTAAAATGACAAGCAACTGAAAGGCCCGACATGCAGAGGAAGAAATTCGTACGCATTCCTGTCAATCCCACAGTGCCCCCCAGTGTCCTCTTCTAGGTAGAATGTGATTTACTACTGACACTTAGCCTTCTATATCACAAAAAGCTGCCCATCGTATGAATGCCTATTACACTGATGCTATTCCCACACCGAAAAGTTAATCTGTCATCTGACCTGATCAACAGCAAGGCCAACGGACTGGTTGCAATTGATAGCTTGGTCACGAGAAACAAATACTGCCGTGTGCCTTACGCGTGTTATCTAACCTCAGTAGGTACATGAAGATTCTAAGCAGTTTGCAGATGGCAGGTGACAGGTCAATTTTTGTAATACCTTAAATTCATCGCCAAAATGTACCACTAAATCACGTGCGCCGGAAACACCTGTTGCCTTAAAACGCGATCAGCAGAATTAAGCGGAATCTCCCAGATATATTTACATTTAGATATATATATATAAGCATTAGGAAGAAAGCTTCCGTAAGCCTGCGGATTTCAAATCTTATCACATTTTTGGCACATTTATACTGTTACGTGATTTTTTCCGGTGCTTCGCAAACCAATAAATGTTCAGTAGATGAAAACTCCAACTGTCAGTAGCCGTTTTGGAAAATCTAGTTCTAATTGTCTGCTAAACGCATACCACTACAACAAACCGCATCTGTGGTCATTTTGCGATATTTTAATAAGCCTGAATTTCATTGTACACCATTTGCGAAAGAATATGGCAAACATGGTTTGCTTGAAGATGGTGCACCAAAAATTTAATGTCCGCAAAATAAACAAGTCAATGCCGAAAAGCACGCATGTATTGAAAGGAATCGTGTATAAAGCAGAGAATAAAACAGGCAGAGAGGCATGTATGTAGATATATGAGCAGATGGAGGAGACTGCCGTAGTGACAGAGAGCTAGAAAACTGGGTATATTGATGGCTAATCATCTTGATGTTAAGATGGACAGATCAATGTGCGGATGGATAGATAGATAGGTATACGGCTAAGGAGGCTGATAAGTAGAGAGATAAACAGTTAAATTGAGAGACACATCGATAGACAAATAGACAAAGAGATAGACAGATAGAGAGACACATAGAAAGATAGCGAGATAAATAGATAGATAGATAGATACATAGAGAGATACACAGGTAGGCAGATAGATAGATAGATGATAGAGAGATAGATAGATAGATAGATAGATAGATAGATAGATAGATAGATAGATAGATAGATAGATAGATAGATA
>SJOL01008547.1:31947-206296 GCA_004794785.1 Opisthorchis felineus
CTGTGGGAATTGCGGCATATCGCAGAAACGTGCAAGGGTAGGACTATCTGGACTGCCTCTCGGTGAAAAATTCCAGCTTGCCTGACGATCGCTTGTCGCCCATTGTTTGAGTAGGCGACCATCCTGATGAGCATCACGATGGTTTGGCGTGATTATTCGCAGAAACGTTTCACTCGGACTGACGAAAGACGAATAAATATGTTCCACTTGTTTAGCTGGAGAATGTGTCCGCACAAAGTGGGATTGTGAAGAAATATTTTCGAATACGAGAAAAGAAACATCAGTTACTAGCGAATAAGAAAGAGCATGAAATGTAAATTCCTTGTTGGATACTGATAAACACCTCGGTGAACTATCTTTTAAAATTTCAAATTTCTGGTTACAAAACACATAAAATTATACTGACGTAAACGTCAGTAAACGGTTGCTGAAAGGTCCCAAACTGATGGTGTTTGGAATAAGCTACAGTACATGCTTACTTTGTGTATCAAATGAACACCAAATTGTACGAAATTGCCCAGCTGTACTCAGTTGCAAATCAAGCTGGCCATAACGAGAGATTCAACGAAACAATAGCTAAATTTCTCACTTCCGATTTTATTCAAATAAGATACTGTCACAAAATTATTTCATATTATCCGATACTATTTAGCAAGGCAAATAGATAAGGTTCAAATAAACCAATTACGGCGGCGTTGGTAGCCAAAGAATTTGCATACCCTATTGGAATACGCGGGGACGTTCCTCAACGAACCATGTGGCTCCAAACAACCACCCGTGTACTGCATTCTCTGCGATCACCTTTCAAATTTGAAGAGCGGAGCATAAATCAAATTGAAGTGAACATTTTTGGCGTGCCACGAACGCCAGTTTTCGATATGAAAGAGTTTGCTTCGGTCGCAGACTAGCTGGTAAAGCAGCGAATCTCTTGCGATTTACTTAAGGAAGTCCACTGAACTTTCGGAAGAAGCAGACAATCGAATTTCACAACGACAACTGAGTGATAAGAACCGTAAATAGATTTGAGCTATCTTGGAGCTACATTACTCACAAGGTTGCTGAAAACTCCCCAACAGCCCACGACCGGTTTTGCCCTTATTGGGGCTCATCGAGCAGGCGCAGTGTCCGAGTTTTCGTCAACTTCATGTTCTTCCAAATCATTGGATGTGTTTGTGCTTGCTAATAATTGTCTACATCAAAGGAGGGGTCTGACATTTGATGCGAGAATGTTACAGAATAGAGTGACAGTTTTTGGCACGTTGTTCCCGAAAATAAGACTTTGATAAACATATCAGCAAAAACACGTTCGAAAATCATATCAGTCTCTCAGTTTTCAAAATTAGATCGCTCCTGTCAGGAATCGCATACAACTTTGATCTCGCGGAATGTTGTACGTGATGCCCTTGTTTCCCTGTATTTTCACCACACCGAGAAATTGGTTGCGTCAAGGAACATTGCCTAAAGTTGTAAAACACCGATGGAGTGAAGTCTACCTATCTGACACCCAGTTATTATAATAGGGCTGCATAGGCACTGTTGCACAATAAGTTCTTTCGTTGTCGTTTTTACACGTCAAAACTAGACAGTTCGGTGAAGAGATTTGCAATCTCGGTCCATAGCAGCGAATTACATCTCCGTCTTGATCTTGTTGTCAAAGTCTGGACAAAGACAAAGTCGCTGGCAGTAAACTAATGTCGGGGTGACGTTAGGCCTTTTGAATCCCGTTCTTGTTTGCGTTGTTAGGAGACCATAAGCCAAATGCTAATGCTTGTTTCCATTCTACTATCACAAAACAACGCTTTTGTAATTAGTTCTGAAATGCAATTCACCATCTGGAGTGTATACCCGAAGCGCTTTTCAGCGATAAGAATGGGACCTGCAACGCAGCGTGCATTCAGTGGTTGTATGGTGGTAAAGAACCAGTGTCCTCATCCGGTTCTCGATGATGGAATAGATGATGAGACAATAGGAACTACAAAATGTCCTCAGGTCTATATGTGCTAACCCACGTTCACCAATATTTTGAATGTGTGTTCCAGATGTGCGCTGGTTGAGGATTCGTAAAGAGTTAGCTCCGCCATTCGGTTTTCCGTAGCTAAAAACTCGAAAGCTCAAGTATGCGTGTTGTCAGTGAAATTTCATAACAACAAAACTGAAGTCCAATTTGTCCTCCCTGTTGTTCAAACTCACCAAAATAAGTGCCTCAAGTCTGGAAGAGGACTGCTCAAACAATGTGAATGTAAATTCCACTTATCCTACAGGTATTTACAAACCCGCACTATGGTCGTCCTCAAAGCGTGCATGCTTTAGTTCCACATATCTCATAGTCAGTAAAACTTGGCCATCTTTAAAATGAAAAGGATCCTGGCAGCAGTGCTACTGAACCGCGTAGACAGTCACAACATTGGGATGCCTGGAGGATTTCGTAGTCTGACTGTTGTGTTTCAAACGGTCTAAAGTGTCTTGGGGCGTAATCGGTTGAGGAGATTGTGCGCAACATGAGGACTACAAAATACACAAAGTTTACTAGGACGCTTCTGGTGTGGTTCTAATCCGAGCAGCAACGTTTCAATAAGACACAGGCACATTACTTGCGACTACATCCCGTAAATCAAGCGAGTCTACACTGGTTACTTAACAAATCCTGTACAGCTGACACATAGTTCTATGGAATAACCGTCAGTGAACAACTTAACAAACTGCGAAGTTTTTAATGTCTTTCTTCCAGGCTAGCAAAATTTCTTCGTATTTATTGATACGCAAGCTTGTTTTTTTCCGGGAAAAGCCTAGTTCTCCGAGTTTGAACGTGCTGAGTTGGCAATTAAGATTTGTGCCACAGTCAACGGGAGTCCCTGGATTTCCACAAGTCATTGGTTAGAAACCGGTAACCAGCCACCTTTCAAAGGCAGTTTATCCAATAGTTGAATTGCAACGTTAAAGCACTGAATAACTTGCAAACCTTTGGATCATAACTCATTTAACACATTTAAATTTGAAATTTTAAAAGATAGTTCACCGAGGTGTTTATCAGTATCCAACAAGGAATTTACATTTCATGCTCTTTCTTATTCGCTAGTAACTGATGTTTCTTTTCTCGTATTCGAAAATATTTCTTCACAATCCCACTTTGTGCGGACACATTCTCCAGCTAAACAAGTGGAACATATTTATTCGTCTTTCGTCAGTCCGAGTGAAACGTTTCTGCGAATAATCACGCCAAACCATCGTGATGCTCATCAGGATGGTCGCCTACTCAAACAATGGGCGACAAGCGATCGTCAGGCAAGCTGGAATTTTTCACCGAGAGGCAGTCCAGATAGTCCTACCCTTGCACGTTTCTGCGATATGCCGCAATTCCCACAGGCAGGTTAGCACGGCTCTACAAGCAGCTTGCTTTCTATGGCCATGAAGGCAATTCGTGTGTACACTCGCACTTTATATAGAGCCAGATAAAATAGAAATTACCTGATTAGGTTTATCAAATGAAACCCAATAAGTATTCGGCAAGTCTGCCAATATCTACGCACCATTCAAAACGTTGTTTTACAACTGGTAACAGGTAGTCAAATATTGCGTGCGCTTGCATTTGAGGTGTCCAAAATGTGTTCAACATCTGCAAGTGCGCAGAGCATGAGCAACAATACAATCCAAGAGGAAAAATTTCAGTGGCTACTGATAACCAAATGATGAGCGACCGGCTGTGACCGGCTGGTTGGCTAAGGTTTTGATTGGTCTATGCCCATATATACATGACTGCTCATCGGTTTCTCCCACGCAGATAAAATATTACGCCGTGCAACATTGAAAGACGAACGCAATCCAGACCGCCAAGTATACACAACAACCCACGGAAAGCAATGTTTATTCTTTTGTGGTAACTTTGTTGGTGAATCTCGGTATAAATTACCGTGTCCGTCAACCAATGGCGACGGGAAAAGTTAAGAAAATGCACATCCATTTGAATTTGTGTAGAATTATAGTAGAGCAAGCGCTCTCTCCTGTTGGAACTCAAACATATTTATGTTGGGATGGCCGAGCACGAATCCAGTAAGTTCCTTACTTTCATTCGCCTACTGAAAGCAACCTGAAAGCCAGCGTCGCAGCTTTGCAAATTTTGTCGAACTTCGACAGTTTCCATGCACGTTCTTCGACTTGACAATTGTTCGTCTCATCTTCCCTCAAAGCGTATACTGCCAGGGTATCCACCGAGTATTTGAATTTGTTACTTTTTGAAGTCTCTTCTTCACAAATTTCGGGGAAACACGAAAAAACAATAAATTGAGGATCTTGTGGCCAACCCATTTTGTTAAACATGGGGTGTCCAACGAGGAAGTCCAAGATTTTCTCTGCCGGGCACTTCAGACACAACTGATCTATCAGTCCATTAGCTAAACATTTAGTTTCGCCATACCCTCCTCTGGACAAAACATAGTTAATGGAAAATAGTAGGCGGGTTTCCGAGATTCAAACAAAGTGCGCTGATCAAGCCTGAGAAATCCAAAAATTAGATGATAAAAAATTCGCCGCCGCAGATAATTGCACAGAATTAAAGCGAGGACTTTGCCATTCAGAGCATACGCAATCCGCAACCTCCACGAAGGGAATTTGGAAAGGTGACGACTGGTGACTACACAACACCAGTATTAGTTGGTACCTCTTTCTACGTGGCACACAATATCGGAAAACCATCAATATATCTCCTTTTTGAATGTTACTGTTCGCTGAGGCTTCAAACATGTAGCTTGTTTTCCTCTGCAGCTGCCTCACCCACTTCTTTAATGGAAAACGTTTGGAAAACGGAAGCACAACGAATGCCGCGTGTCAAAACCTGTGCTAGGTGGTTTATACCAACATGTGTACACTTATGATTTTGAACAGAATACATGCTCAGCAGTGCACATAATCCATCACGTCCTCCGGTATGGTAAGGGGAAAGGAAGTAAATTATGAAGTTTACACTTTTCTTGTCATGTGTCAGGCATAAAGCCTCTTCTTCTGCCCTTCCTGGTTTTTTTTGACCGCTACCTTCAAATCCTACCGCTCTGATCTTGCTCGATGTTCTCCCCAGAAGAAAGCATGGTAACTGTGCCTACCTGCCCGTGCCGGTTTAGTGATGACCACGTCTACATCGGATAGTGCCCACCGCCTATGAAGCTGTCCCTTTTCCCAAAACCCCCTGTACCTACAATCCCCGCCTGCCATGTTTTTATTCTGACTGTAACCTTATGATCATGTCTGAGGGCAAGCCACTCACAAGTTGGAAATAAACATTATTGTTATTATTATTATTTTTATTATTATTATTATTATTATTATTATTATNATCTATCTATCTATCTATCTATCTATCTATCTATCTATCTATCTATCTATCTATCTATCTATCTATCTATCTATCTATCTATCTATCTATCTATCTATCTATCTATCTATCTATCTATCTATCTATCTATCTATCTATCTATCTATCTATCTATCTATCTATCTATCTATCTATCTATCTATCTATCTATCTATCTATCTATCTATCTATCTATCTATCTATCTATCTATCTATCTATCTATCTATCTATCTATCTATCTATCTATCTATCTATCTATCTATCTATCTATCTATCTATCTATCTATCTATCTATCTATCTATCTATCTATCTATCTATCTATCTATCTATCTATCTATCTATCTATCTATCTATCTATCTATCTATCTATCTATCTATCTATCTATCTATCTATCTATCTATCTATCTATCTATCTATCTATCTATCTATCTATCTATCTATCTATCTATCTATCTATCTATCTATCTATCTATCTATCTATCTATCTATCTATCTATCTATCTATCTATCTATCTATCTATCTATCTATCTATCTATCTATCTATCTATCTATCTATCTATCTATCTATCTATCTATCTATCTATCTATCTATCTATCTATCTATCTATCTATCTATCTATCTATCTATCTATCTATCTATCTATCTATCTATCTATCTATCTATCTATCTATCTATCTATCTATCTATCTATCTATCTATCTATCTATCTATCTATCTATCTATCTATCTATCTATCTATCTATCTATCTATCTATCTATCTATCTATCTATCTATCTATCTATCTATCTATCTATCTATCTATCTATCTATCTATCTATCTATCTATCTATCTATCTATCTATCTATCTATCTATCTATCTATCTATCTATCTATCTATCTATCTATCTATCTATCTATCTATCTATCTATCTATCTATCTATCTATCTATCTATCTATCTATCTATCTATCTATCTATCTATCTATCTATCTATCTATCTATCTATCTATCTATCTATCTATCTATCTATCTATCTATCTATCTATCTATCTATCTATCTATCTATCTATCTATCTATCTATCTATCTATCTATCTATCTATCTATCTATCTATCTATCTATCTATCTATCTATCTATCTATCTATCTATCTATCTATCTATCTATCTATCTATCTATCTATCTATCTATCTATCTATCTATCTATCTATCTATCTATCTATCTATCTATCTATCTATCTATCTATCTATCTATCTATCTATCTATCTATCTATCTATCTATCTATCTATCTATCTATCTATCTATCTATCTATCTATCTATCTATCTATCTATCTATCTATCTATCTATCTATCTATCTATCTATCTATCTATCTATCTATCTATCTATCTATCTATCTATCTATCTATCTATCTATCTATCTATCTATCTATCTATCTATCTATCTATCTATCTATCTATCTATCTATCTATCTATCTATCTATCTATCTATCTATCTATCTATCTATCTATCTATCTATCTATCTATCTATCTATCTATCTATCTATCTATCTATCTATCTATCTATCTATCTATCTATCTATCTATCTATCTATCTATCTATCTATCTATCTATCTATCTATCTATCTATCTATCTATCTATCTATCTATCTATCTATCTATCTATCTATCTATCTATCTATCTATCTATCTATCTATCTATCTATCTATCTATCTATCTATCTATCTATCTATCTATCTATCTATCTATCTATCTATCTATCTATCTATCTATCTATCTATCTATCTATCTATCTATCTATCTATCTATCTATCTATCTATCTATCTATCTATCTATCTATCTATCTATCTATCTATCTATCTATCTATCTATCTATCTATCTATCTATCTATCTATCTATCTATCTATCTATCTATCTATCTATCTATCTATCTATCTATCTATCTATCTATCTATCTATCTATCTATCTATCTATCTATCTATCTATCTATCTATCTATCTATCTATCTATCTATCTATCTATCTATCTATCTATCTATCTATCTATCTATCTATCTATCTATCTATCTATCTATCTATCTATCTATCTATCTATCTATCTATCTATCTATCTATCTATCTATCTATCTATCTATCTATCTATCTATCTATCTATCTATCTATCTATCTATCTATCTATCTATCTATCTATCTATCTATCTATCTATCTATCTATCTATCTATCTATCTATCTATCTATCTATCTATCTATCTATCTATCTATCTATCTATCTATCTATCTATCTATCTATCTATCTATCTATCTATCTATCTATCTATCTATCTATCTATCTATCTATCTATCTATCTATCTATCTATCTATCTATCTATCTATCTATCTATCTATCTATCTATCTATCTATCTATCTATCTATCTATCTATCTATCTATCTATCTATCTATCTATCTATCTATCTATCTATCTATCTATCTATCTATCTATCTATCTATCTATCTATCTATCTATCTATCTATCTATCTATCTATCTATCTATCTATCTATCTATCTATCTATCTATCTATCTATCTATCTATCTATCTATCTATCTATCTATCTATCTATCTATCTATCTATCTATCTATCTATCTATCTATCTATCTATCTATCTATCTATCTATCTATCTATCTATCTATCTATCTATCTATCTATCTATCTATCTATCTATCTATCTATCTATCTATCTATCTATCTATCTATCTATCTATCTATCTATCTATCTATCTATCTATCTATCTATCTATCTATCTATCTATCTATCTATCTATCTATCTATCTATCTATCTATCTATCTATCTATCTATCTATCTATCTATCTATCTATCTATCTATCTATCTATCTATCTATCTATCTATCTATCTATCTATCTATCTATCTATCTATCTATCTATCTATCTATCTATCTATCTATCTATCTATCTATCTATCTATCTATCTATCTATCTATCTATCTATCTATCTATCTATCTATCTATCTATCTATCTATCTATCTATCTATCTATCTATCTATCTATCTATCTATCTATCTATCTATCTATCTATCTATCTATCTATCTATCTATCTATCTATCTATCTATCTATCTATCTATCTATCTATCTATCTATCTATCTATCTATCTATCTATCTATCTATCTATCTATCTATCTATCTATCTATCTATCTATCTATCTATCTATCTATCTATCTATCTATCTATCTATCTATCTATCTATCTATCTATCTATCTATCTATCTATCTATCTATCTATCTATCTATCTATCTATCTATCTATCTATCTATCTATCTATCTATCTATCTATCTATCTATCTATCTATCTATCTATCTATCTATCTATCTATCTATCTATCTATCTATCTATCTATCTATCTATCTATCTATCTATCTATCTATCTATCTATCTATCTATCTATCTATCTATCTATCTATCTATCTATCTATCTATCTATCTATCTATCTATCTATCTATCTATCTATCTATCTATCTATCTATCTATCTATCTATCTATCTATCTATCTATCTATCTATCTATCTATCTATCTATCTATCTATCTATCTATCTATCTATCTATCTATCTATCTATCTATCTATCTATCTATCTATCTATCTATCTATCTATCTATCTATCTATCTATCTATCTATCTATCTATCTATCTATCTATCTATCTATCTATCTATCTATCTATCTATCTATCTATCTATCTATCTATCTATCTATCTATCTATCTATCTATCTATCTATCTATCTATCTATCTATCTATCTATCTATCTATCTATCTATCTATCTATCTATCTATCTATCTATCTATCTATCTATCTATCTATCTATCTATCTATCTATCTATCTATCTATCTATCTATCTATCTATCTATCTATCTATCTATCTATCTATCTATCTATCTATCTATCTATCTATCTATCTATCTATCTATCTATCTATCTATCTATCTATCTATCTATCTATCTATCTATCTATCTATCTATCTATCTATCTATCTATCTATCTATCTATCTATCTATCTATCTATCTATCTATCTATCTATCTATCTATCTATCTATCTATCTATCTATCTATCTATCTATCTATCTATCTATCTATCTATCTATCTATCTATCTATCTATCTATCTATCTATCTATCTATCTATCTATCTATCTATCTATCTATCTATCTATCTATCTATCTATCTATCTATCTATCTATCTATCTATCTATCTATCTATCTATCTATCTATCTATCTATCTATCTATCTATCTATCTATCTATCTATCTATCTATCTATCTATCTATCTATCTATCTATCTATCTATCTATCTATCTATCTATCTATCTATCTATCTATCTATCTATCTATCTATCTATCTATCTATCTATCTATCTATCTATCTATCTATCTATCTATCTATCTATCTATCTATCTATCTATCTATCTATCTATCTATCTATCTATCTATCTATCTATCTATCTATCTATCTATCTATCTATCTATCTATCTATCTATCTATCTATCTATCTATCTATCTATCTATCTATCTATCTATCTATCTATCTATCTATCTATCTATCTATCTATCTATCTATCTATCTATCTATCTATCTATCTATCTATCTATCTATCTATCTATCTATCTATCTATCTATCTATCTATCTATCTATCTATGTATCTATCTATATATCTATCTATCTATCTGTCTATCTATCTATCTTTCTATCTATCTATCTATCTATCTATCTATCTATCTATCTATCTATGTTCGGTTATTTGACCGAAATATTTGTATCTGTGAGTCACTCACCTGGAACCAACCACGGGCAATCAGTTTGCAGCAGCCCTCGCGTTCTGCAAAGTAGTTGTTCAAAGTCCGCATCGCTTCTCAATATTTTGGACAACCTATTGGTGCCATAAACGATGGTGGGTTTCTATGGATTTTCTCCGCATTACTCTTAGGCAAATGATGGTTGCCTTTATAGTTCCATACAATTCATGGCTGGCCATCTTTCGGGTTTGTTAACTTTACGCTGTACAGTTACAAGCCATGGAAGATGTATTTGGAATTTCCTTAGATTCGGATTTTATGGAAGGGTTTTGCAATCGTAGTGCATAGCGAAACTTCACCAGCACTATGCGTCATCTTACTGCTAATAGCACATACTACGCAACATGAAGATTAAAAAGCGGACGTGCTGCAACTGTTCGTCGTGTTCTGGAGTCGAACCCACTCGTAAACTAGCGGTAACTTAAAGGTGAAAACTTTCATCGGTGTCCCGGCTTTCGTGGCACACAAATATTTAACTTGGTTGCGTTGTGTTTGTGAGAGCCGTGCAACCTTACCGGAAGTCTGCATGAGGGTGCCCCTCACCCCGACTGATGCCGGCCACTGCGTTGTGTCGTTTCATCTATTGTTCCCGCTGGATGTTAGTACGTCGACGGTTGCTTTTCAACCAAAATGTATCATTCTGCCCGGTGACTGGATCCTGAATAGCGTTCATTCACTCAAATGCCTGGTGAGAAATGAGCACATTGTCGTCCACTTAGCAAGCAATAAGGTCTTCTTCCAAAAACCAACACAAACCGGCCTATTATATTATCAAGAAAGTGTGAGTCTAATGTAGCAGTATGTCTTCAAATGAACCGCCATTATTTCCCGCTAGAAGTGCAAGCCGCAGCTTTGCGTAGAAACCAGCAATCATTACAATATCTACGTCATCAACTAGTGATTGGGGTTAAGACGAATCACTGATGAAGCAGGATTATGACCCTATTTATCTGCTCATCCTCACCTGACAGGGTGGTCATCTCAAAGAAATGCTTACTTAAAGTTCTTGTCGATATTTTTTGTGATCAAACTATGAGCTCGTGATGGATGACCCACACGGAGGTTGCAGTATTTTTTGTTTTGTTTCAAAACTGATCCACTTAGTTCCTTTAGAGTGAGCTCCCTGATAGCGGTATTCACAGTAAATTTGACTCACGATGTGTGTTAATATCGTACATTATTTTGCGCGATTTTAGTACCTTATGGCTGCATCAGTATGAAAATGCCACAAAAACACAGCAGCAGTATTATTCTACAACTGACGATTTGGTCTGCTGTCAAGCACGTTTGTTCAGCAAAGTGGTCAAAGGCCTGGCCTGCGACCTCTACGCAGACACGGCAGACAAAATGCAGGTAGTTAAAAGACAGAATTAAAACTGAGGTGAAGGTTCATTTTGTTCAGTGCGCCAGTTTGATTTGTCACCAGTTTAGGTCAACAAGTTGTAGATTGGCGATTAAAGGTTGTTTGGCTGTCGTATCCGTGAAGACGTTCATGTAGGTTTCGTTTCAGTGCAGATCATGTCTTATAGCAAATGACCATCCAGATGATTGTTAATTTTCTTCGACCCATTGGCTCTGCAACGGGTTGAAGTTCATGTAGCATTTCGCCTATCACTCTACGACACGCATTCAAAGACCCCTATATGCCACCGGGAACCATATATGTTTGGCGTGGGGTCTATTTTATCAAGCAGCCCATTCTAGCTATGAGGCTTCGTTCGACGCCTACGTACTAGCAGGCCACATCAGATATTTCATATAGAAAGTTGCATGCCGTTCACCGTGTTCAGAATACTATTGAAGTTGCAGGCCACAGTTCTTGGAAAAACACTTCAAAGCAATTGACTATTGAGCACACACTGTTGTTAAGTTGTGCACTCGGTTGCGCAAAATTATGTTAATGAGATAAATAAATACTCCCAAAGTTAAGAAACGAAAGATCACCTGATCAAATCGCCTTCCAGCCTCCCATTACTTAGGCTTCGCAAGGCCATCCCAGACCAGCATACTAACCGTCAAATCTGTACCGCATTAACGTATCGTCTGGCTTCCTTGAGAGTTAGGTTTATCAGTATGTGTTAATTAAATTCAATTAGATTAATCAGCTGTAAGCCATGCACCAAGGGCATATTCGTTCGCGTTGCCAGCGCTTTAATCGCCAACACTTTGCGGAATTCAGTCGCTGTAAATTGATTCACCAGTGTCATTAACTACGCGACTGAGCTCATTCGTTTTAAAGCCATCTGCCGTACCTGGGAATTGCTCATCCGATTCGCTCAGCAGAATAATCCACGTAGTCTGTGGGATAAACAAAACGTTGCTTTTGGAGTAAGTGCATTGTTGTGACTACCAAAACCCTCTTTTCACACGTGAAATTCGGTACGAAATCCTATTATAGCTGGCAACACATTCGTTCTGGCCAAGTTTGCCCATTTTAGCATCTTAGTGGCGAAACTGTGAGTAGCATAACGGCAAGGTTATCAAAGTGTGGCCACGTTGATAAATCTAGTCAGCCCGGGTTCCTCGCACAGTTGTGCGTCTGCCTTCCGAGTTTAGCATTTGGATTGCACAAGTTTTGTCCACATCCATATTAAAATAAGCGATTAAATCAGGTTTCTTCAGTGTTTCTTGAAACCCTTAGTAGCAACAGGTGAGGTAGAAACCTGTTTGTGTGTTTGGGCATGCCTTAATGCATACTTAGCCCTCAGATTTTGCGTCATATACTCCAACTCCAACTACTTCAGTAGTTGGAGCGGGTTCGTTATTTGTAGCGATGATTTATTGACCCAGGTTGAAGTAATTTTGAAGTCAGAATGTTTGATCACAAACACAAGGGTCATATTTCCGCTGATTCTGGCAAGCAACTGCGGTAAACGGATGTCTAGCATTTGACGCCATTTTGGTATGAACTGAGAAAGTGTCACCTGACACGTGTAAAATCGTTTCCTACAGTCAGCACCACCAGTGTTTGGAGGGTTTAGAGTAAACTAAAAAGAACCTTCTGTTCACATATGGAATTCTATCTTCTCAATTGATGCCAATCTCGAATCTTGAGGCCGGGGTTTCTGATATTAAAATTCGAGTAATAATATGTGAGCAACGATTGTTTCTCCCCTGTGCAAACACGGTCTTATTAAGCGACTGCATGAAAATGCTAGCGGATTATTTGATGAAAAAGACAGATGGCGAGGTCACAACCGAGGCCCCATATAGATGGGGTTAACATGCCAGAGTAATGTAACGGAGGAAATGAGGCCAAGTTGCAAAGGCCATAGTTTGGATAATAATGCCAAGCCAAGTGGCGGTCAACTGAGGACAGGTTCTTCCAGCTTGCTTCGTAACATTGGCTACGTGGCATAGTTGTAAAAAACTTGACTGTATCACTTCATCAACATCATCCGTGTCAATTGGCCATCAGGTTGCTATCATAGCCAAGCAGGTGCCGTACACCATGTGATGTATCATCCTCAATATCATTGTCATCAGCACCAGCTATAGCGTAGCATCAAAGTTACAAAAAGTGATGCTTCGCTTGCGTAATCAATGTGTGCAATCTATTTTTGTAGGTGGGATGGGATGCGGGAAAGACTTGCACACTCAGAAATGATGATGTTGCTGGTCCTCAGCATAAGAGGTTGATTCAAAATCTAGCGTGTTTTGACGGGAAATGCAGGTTTGGTACCAGCATTTAGAACAAGTAGCCACAAAAATTGCAACCCAGCCTTGAAGACCAGAAGGATATGCGTGTCAGACGCCTGAGCACGAAAGGTTCTGATATGAGAGACTGCAAATGTCGCACGGACTCCCCGCAGCATTACCTAGTGTGTCCAATAGGTGCACAAAATGTTGCATCATGGTGGTGTAAGTTCTCACATACCAGTTACCCCATGAGAAGAATGCGGTTTGTATTCCAAAAGATCCTATTTTTCTTGTCCTGTGTTTCTACCATAGTTATTACAAGGAAAATGTGTAGAAACCATGGTCCTTATAAAATGAGAGTGTGAGAGGCATTGTTTTATTTTTGAGACCCCTGAGCAGTGAGGTGTCATAAACGGAAGCCACCGTGACACCGCACATTATATCCTCCTTACCCCCTGAACAGTTTACTTCGCAAGTCAAGGCAAGCCCAGAAGAACACAATGGTTTTGTTGCAAACATGCTACCTGAATGTTGTGATGGGTGACACCGGAAGGCTTGCAAGTTGCCGTTTTTCTCAAGCCCATAATTAATTTGAAGCAATAGTGGCCACCCACGAGGAAAACCGAATGTCTTTAGTGCCTACGATCTGTAACTTGTTTGGTCGTAGACCCAGCGCGCATTGTCGTGGATAGGAATGGATATAATCCAGGCAATCGTCGTTAAATTATATTACTTCCTCCTATTATTACAAGTGAGTGGATGCGCTTTGCTAAGCTACGTGTAAGTATGAAGAAGCACCAAAGTCAAAATCAAAGAATAGCACGTTTGTTCTTGTAGATGCGGCACTCTTGATGGTGTATATTGCTACCGGAGCATGCGAGTGAGTGTTGGCAGCTGTCCGAGCTCCGTTCCTGTATCTGATGGAAGGTGGACAGTGGTGCGAAAAGTATGAAATTGCCTTTCACTATTCGTCAATCGTGTTTTAGTACACAGAAAACCTCCAGGAAATTTCGATAGGACACCAGGGGATTCTCAGTTTTCAAAATCTTTGTGCAACTGAGATATTCACTTGGGAGCAAAAACTGCTGCAACCGTTTAGCTCGCGTCTACCATCAAATTGTTTCACGAAAAATGAAGAGCCTCCCGGAAACCTCGAAGCGTTCCACATGGCTACCAGTGGGTTCCTCAAACGCCTGGCCGAAGGAGGTACTTTGCCCTGTTTAGGAGTTAATATTTCGTCATAAGTACATAAGTCGAGCCTCTGAACTGCAGTCTTTCTGAACACGGCTCAAAGCTTTGAAATGTTTCACCCATTTTCCCTGACGGATAGCATAAAATAACATGATATCTTGCACTTACGTTTCCTCTTTTAATACGGATTTTGCGGCCGCATGTCCCATGAACAAGCGTAGTAGGTATCCATCAGACTGAGTGATGATTTTTTCGTCCCTGCAAATGAGTCACCTGCGGTGTACTCATTATTGACGCAAACCTTCATGTCCATATTTTACACATGAATTTAACCGTCACAGTACGATCACTCGATACCCTGCATTGACAGGTTGTGAAATAGGCAGACCAACAGGAGTGAAAATGTAACAGGACGCTAAATATTTTGTCTGGACAGTGGTGTGTTTGAAATTGTGAGACGGTCAAGCATAAGGGTGTACTGTTTCACCAAGGCATTGCATTAGCCTTCGAACCATGTTGAAGTTTATCTGTTTCACAATTAGTTTGCAAATATTTGGCCGATACCGTCAGAGAGTGCTCAGAATGATTGGTTACCAGACGCGGCGAGCCGGCCAACCGCCTTTCACCACGGAAACACCGAAATATCGGCGCGAAAGACAAGGGATTCAGCCCTGCGCACTCCCAAGAGCTTCATTGGCTTCTTATCTAAAACACTCCCTGCTCGTGAGTTGTGCAAAACAGGCATAGAGAGTGTTCACTGTGAGCGTAGAGAAGCGTATATGTCAGACTAATACTCTCATCTGAATACCGTTTTAGTTATGACGGGAAAGCCACGTGGCACTCAGCTGAATCTCTCGTTTATGTTGTTCTTAAGAAGACTTTCCTGCAACCCAAAGAGCTATGTATTATATCTATAAGGCGTCAGTGTATTTTCCCTCGCGACTTATTTAATGGATTTTCGAAATAAGCACTTGGGTAGCATAAAATGAAAGCGTCATTCGCGTGTTCATTTACAGCAAATTGAATTGTGAGATAGACACCAGCAATGCACCCAAAATATAGTGTGCCAAGTGGTGTCGTTTAAAGCTGGTTTCTATCCTGAACGTGATGCTTCCGAATAACAACGCCACTGTCATCCACAATCATGTGATGCTTTCAAACTTACCCTGTTATAAAGTCATTGAGGTGAAACAAAGAAGCGAAAACTGTCATGCGGAATCTTCTACACGCATGGTGCTCCAAACTGTAGACGCTTAAGCTAATAACCTAATCATCCCAATCTATGTAAATTCATTAGTGAATTTTATAAAAATTCGGACGACTGTTTAGGCGCGAGTGAGCCATATTTACCGTTCGTATGAGATTTCGTCGAGCATGGTTTTAGAAAGTGCTCCAACTAACAGAAGTGGAGCAATAAGACACAGATATCAATACGGTATTTTATGTACGGAGGTCTGCTTGATTGCCAGATGACCCCAGAAGGAATGCTTTGGTTATCTGTGCAACAGGCAACATAACCATCTTCTATTGGCGGGGACTGAGGAAATTGATGTGCAAGTACAGAGATGTCGGTTGACATTCATTGGAAAGATTTAGGGAGATCTGTGCAATGGAGGCAACAACATGGATGTATGAACTCCATTGAGGTGACCCTCCAGGGGATCTCCATCCAGGAAGACCGCAATGGCCATCGCAGCAGGGTGTGCTGGTATTGGCTTGGATACTTTCCCGTGAAGTCATGACTTGATTCTATTTTGCTCGTTTCCACCGCTCGCGCGCTTGGGCAGCAGCCACGTTGTACACAGGAAAAAATGTTTTCTTGAAGAATATGTTTTCATATTGGTAATCGTCGACTCGTGTAATAATGGCAGCTAGGTTTTGACCGATTTTGGCGGTTCGCTTGGTCAAATAACAGAGACTGAGCATTGTTGTGCATCTGGGAAATGCACTGTTGAGATGTTTGTCGTAGGAAAAAACCATAAAAACCGTGGAAGAAACCAATTGTTGAACAAGCTATGAACTCACAGGTCATTTTAGAAAATTTCGATCGTGCAGCTAACGCCGTTTTCTGGTGCTTCAGATATACTTCTTAATGTGAGCATAACAAAAGCAATTAAAGCATGAAATGCTTTCAAACCTCAAGCAAATTTACCGTAGATTTGTCTAGGATCTTCGAACTGTGGAGCAAGCGTTTGAATGAGATAACTGTTGGCGTACAAATCAAATAAGATGCCTGCTAGTCCTGAAGGTTGATGAACGCTTTTCAGTTACCTGCTTGCAAAATTAAGTCTTTCTAGGCCTCAAAACGTTCAGCCAGTATCGCATGAGCATTTGGCTTAAATTCACAGCTTCATATGCCAGACCGATGTGTCCTTCAACCATTCATATAGTCATAGACCGAATTAAATTTTGCTAATGTTTGGATATGAAAGTTGTTTGAAGTCATATTTACAAGTATCAGGTCCCGAGGATACCAAAACAAAACGACTAGTGAGGTGCTGCCCGTAGCAAGCGAGTCCATTCACTCGTTTATTTCCTTTGTTAATGCTGGAAACTGGCATTCATCGGACACCTCAATACATGGATAGTGTCCTGGCAATCGTCTTTTGTATATTAAACTGACTTGTCTTGGCAGTTGCCGTCACTATATGAAGACCGAACGTGCCCAATAGAGTGGTGACGGACATATTTTATAAATACTTATGAATATGCTGACAAATTGTCTCCATTCGTAGCTTCCTGGTTTGACTGCAAGATGTGATCCTTTTTGTTGGTATTTCTTACGGGCCACAAACGGTGGTTTCAGAGCGCAACTAGGAAAACCTCCCTCCACTATCCGCATGGTGCGCACTGATTCGTTATACGTCATCTCATTGTGATTCCTGACTCAACAGACTCATCTTTGCAGTCATATCATCCACTGGCTGATGCAGCCCAGACATGTCTCAATGACATCTGTCCATCCCAGGTTTGATACTGCAGTCTGTTGGACCGCATAGTGATGTGAGAAATAGACTACTTTTGCCGCATCGGCCTGCATTGATCTAAGTAGTGTCAGACCAACAGAGGACGTCATGCCTGAACCACAAATATCCAAGTTCAGGCCAGTTAACTCCACAGAATCTTCAAGGCACTGGATCCGACAAACACGACCAGGTGATGCCACAAGCTCGGAGTGGATTTCTAGGCACCAGGTCACTTGGATCGGAAGCCAGTGTGTTCAATCTGGGAGAGAATTTGTGAGATTTGACATCTCATCCTGTAATACCAAGTTGTCGGCCTGAAAGCGGATGCATTTTGTTGATTTGTCTGCTTCAACCATGGAAGCAACCGAAGAATGCGACCGCGTTCCGGTTTTTATCTACCCAAGTTTTGTTCCATATTGCGTTGGAGTTAGGTACATTCAAGTAAATATAATACAATGTTCGCCTATTCACGGAACTTAAACAGGTGGTCTCAGTTTGCCGTCAGACTGTACTCCGTCACATTCATATTCAAGTATGTAGTTTGGTACAGCATCCAAACTGATAAGATTGATGATTTTTGTCAGATTGATGTGCGATTCTACAACACAAAGGTTAAGATTTTAAACGCCCAGAGAGAGAAGTGTTTGAAGCTTCACCGAAGGGTTCCGTCACTTCACCGATTCTCCCGACTGCGACAACCTCACACCTTGTGTATGATATTCACGTTCAAAGGGTCTACCAAATAAGTACATCAATATCCACTTGCTTTTGAATGAGACATCAGTCCCAGGAGTTAAACTATATGGTCTGGAAGCCCTCAGGCATGAGTTTAAATGTAAAAAAATTGAGGAGCTGCTTTGTTGTTGACCATGTAGCTTTGGCTCCGAGGAGCTTCAGCATAGCTAGAATAAAAGTTTATTAAACCCATATTTTTTAAATTCATTTGATAGGCGTGCACTTTTTAACCAAGCAGCATAAAAAAATCGAGAATGATGTCTGTCGTTTTGTCATGATGTCGTATACGTTGGCAAGCTCTCTCCTAATGCCAGCTGAGAGGTCCGCACAATTTTACTTGATTTATCATACGGATGCATGTATTTCATTAGCTGAGACCGAACCGATAAATGACCGAGTAACCGATGGCTTCAAGGGAACCTTTAATATTCTCCAGTCTCCATTGCAACATAGTTTTCTTCCACGTGGTATGGAGGAGCCCAAATCACTGGTCTGAATAATTTCTGTAAGCCGTTGCTTCGAAACTTGGCAGACGCAAAGCGCTACGAAGCAATTGTCCACTCAAATGTGCGTCGTTGAGTTCACCTTAGCAGTGGCGAATTCCTCGCAAGCTCGGCGAACAGACGAGCCATCATCTAATCAACCACCAGTATGTGCAAACTAGATAACAGTAACAACGTTTGCTGTCATATTCTGTTCCTAGATCCATCATCTTGCATGTGACCAGGATGAAAAATAACGTTGCAAGGCATCATCCATAATGAAGCTGACAGATTCGCAACAGTTCATACGAAATCATGAGCCGTACACGATCATTCGATCCGGGCTGGGCGATAAAACCTCAGTAGCTATTCCTCTTGAGTGTCGACATAATGCGATGATGGAGTTGTTTTGGTGCTGAACAACTTGAACATAAATAGTTTGCCAAACTCCCTTTAAAATATCAGGAGACTACTGGGCGTTCCCAGATTCTGCGTCTCCCAGGGATAGACCAGTTTTTTAGTCCTTTTGATAGGCGGTTTTCATTCATATTCATTCATTAAAATATTCACTGCCCTTCGTCGGGTATATGGAGGTTGTTCTAGTTAGGTTCAGTCTGAATTTTGCGGATTACCTGATTTGTACAATCTGATTTGGGACAACGGATTGTAGCTTGGCTAAGAACCACTCATTTCGTGGTTTACACATTAAGTCCTGATTGGCGAGAATTTGTAATATATACCAAGACAAACAGCAGTGTTTTGTTATTCTGCCCTCAAGATTACCGGCAAAATGCGGAGTTCGCTGGTTCAACTGATGACCGTCTTATCTTTGGCCGGTGAGTTCTTTCTGATAAGTCTTCTAAACCTGGTATTCATTCAGTTTTGAATAGATACGGTTATCCGGGGATTTTTATTTAGTTTATGAGCACCGTTACAAGCTGTCCGAAATTTCACAATTAAATAGTTGCTGCTGTGGGACACGCGCTTAAAATGACGGCACTAAACTGTTCTGCAAATACAATTTCTAACTCCGGCAACAAATAAGGTGCGCGTCACATTGTCACGCATGGAATTGAAGGCGTTCTCTTGAGAAGAGCCTACAGAGGAGAAGGATGAGCCAGTCATTGATTTTAGGCAAGTGAATGCTCAGACACCACAAGATAACTTCGATTATTTCACCTCTTGAAGTTGTCAACATAATTACAACGTTTACTGATCCGCATCATCCCGTCGTTTGCCACCAGTGGCCAAATATAAGAACTTCGGCTTCCAGTTGCATTCAAATATGCGCCACATCACCCTACTAATGTCTCAACATCTAGGCTGCGAAGGACCATTAACGCGTAGAATAAACGCAAATTAACTCCTTTCGCCATTTGTTGCTTTACGATGACTTTGGCCAAGGATGAAGCATTTACATCGGACAGTGGCCGTTGGCTTAATTAGGTTCGATCAAGAAAGATATAATCCGAACAAAATTTATCATTTTTCCCCAAATTCCTATTCACAATAGCGATGGGTGAGTTCAGTTAGTCAGGTTAACAGTTCTTCAGTCTAATTGATCTGACTGACGGCTTTTATAATTACCACGAAGTAAAACCCAGTACTTGAGCTATGCAACAAGGTTATGCCAACTAAATGGTTGACATTCTGGCTGAGATAGAACAAACTGTGTTACGATCCGTTGGCCGTTGAAATTCCACAAGAACAAAAAGGAATATCCTCAGTTGAACCACGTAAACAGGGTTACATCCACAATGTCCTTCATTGAGGTGATCTCATTGGACTTCCACCAGAATATCCCCACCTCCCAATTTTCGAAAGCCGTACAGCCAACTTATGTTTTCTTACGTATTAATTTCATTTTGTCTCTTTTGCAGTATAGTTTATTTTAAATTGAACTGACTGAACATGAAATTCTACCTAGGACTTGAGTACCTCACATTTTGGTGGGACCTCTGAATAAACCAGGTGCCACTCAGTCTTGCCCTCGAAAGGAGCTTCGATCTTTTGCCAAGTATACGCCTGTATTTTAAATTTCCTGTGCACCAACTGCATCCGGTCATTGTGCAACCAGACATCAGGGAAATCAGGCGTTGCAATCATTATTCTAGTCACTAATTAATCAACCGATTATGTTAACTGCCGCATCCTTTCTTCAGTCTTTTCACAGCCTGCGCAACTGGGTAAGTTTCTTACCAACATTGGCTGACATTGGTTGCTTCAATGAGAGTGGCTCGGTCGCTTGACTTTACCTTCCAGCGGATCAACTGTACAATGAGCCCTGTTACTTTCTTTACTTATGGCTCTTTTCTTGTGTGATTTGTTGTCGTATGCGGTTGTGTTCTTAGCAAACATTTAGAAGGTACTGGCTGAAATCACAATAAAAGTTCAGATGTTTGTAAAAATGAAAGTCTTATGGAAGAAATCTTATAATCTTTGTGACATTTCATCCGGGCATTTCCTAACACATCATGTGAAACACACCGTTTTTGCATATATCGTCTTTGCTTTTTAAAATCAAGAAGGCAAAAGTGAGTTTTTGCCCACTATGTTGGTAGATCAATAAAACGAAGGTGTATTGTCTGAATGTTGATGCATACATAATAACATGCAATTGTCTGCGTTTGAGCCTATCAGCGAAACACCCTGGTTTCATGATCAATAATGTGGCTTGCCGGTGCGCAGAAAATGTCCTATCCTTATTGTGCTGTAGGAGAGATGGCAATATGTGCTTGTATCAGCCATGAGAGGATTATTTGACCATACGTAATAGTATTTTAGGTTGGTTGTTGCCTAAACGCCAGCTAACATCTGCGGATAATTTATATGTCTGCATCACCCTTCAACATGTTGGATGCTTGAAAATGCGATTCAAATTCGAAGGCTTCCGAGTTCAGAACATTCCTTGTATGTGATCAAAGCTTCAGTTAATCACCAATTTTTTCAACCATTTCAGTAAATGACATGCTGGACAAAGTGCATGGTGAGTAAATTTGCCATGCTCGCATGCATAGTGGAAAATGTACCTATGAGAGGCACAAATAATGGTACAATATTGCCACGATGCTAAAGACGTTATACTTATGATCATGTAGTCTAGCCCTTTCTAGGCTTGAACATCCTACGCCTTTACAAAAATGAAGGCTTAATCACTGTTTTGTCTCAATGATTATTGGGACCTAACTGTCACGCTGAACTGGCCCTCCGTCGCTACGCTGATTCACACGTCTATCACTGTGAGTAATTTACAGGGAATTCATCCCCACATAGTACTTAATCAGTGATTATACATCTCGAGTAATCCTCATGATCCTCGAGTGATGAATTTTCTAATGAATGGTCCAAGGTACCCATTAATAGGTCCTCCTGTAGAGCTACTTTTTAGTTGTTGGTAATTTGAGGAGACTTTTTTTCGGGTATTATTCATGCAGATGAATGTATTCCAAGCAGAATTCTCAGAAGCACGGTACGACTATAACGTCCTTAATGAGACCCGTGGCTAGTTGATAACCGGAAAGCTGTCTCAGAAAAATAGATAGCATGAAACGACTGTTGTCCAAAGCAATGCAGGAATAAAAGACTACCACAAGAGATACCTGCAAGCAAATCTTCCCTTTCCTTTTGTAACGAAATTTGAAAACAATTGGGACTGGTCACTCTAATTAGGTGAAATTCTGGCAATTGTGTTATCATTAATAAATCGTTAAAAGTGTGTCAAGTGCCACCAGGGAGGAACACGTGGTTGACACTCCACGTTGTTGCTCTTCCTAAGCTGGGCACGCTGAGCATCCAAAGTTAGTTAGCTAGTTGACCAGCTAAGCGATCGATCCGCAAGCAGCTCGGACAAAGAATGGACTACAGATTTTGAAGACGCCAAACTGAATAGTCGTCAAGGGAAGAGACAGCCATGCAAAATGGTTTTCATGATTGACGGATGAGTAAGACTGTGGATTGTCTCAGTGTGGCCTGACCACACAGCTGACCAATTATCCGTGGTCCGACGATTAAATGCTTAAACGCCTGGCCAAGAGAAAGTCAACTCCGAGATTTAACGGGGACGATCCTCAACAAGCACGAGAGAGATCTGGAGATCATCTGGGGTTCCCAATACAGACTGGAACAAATTGAGAAACGAAGCCTTAAAAATAAACGAAATTTTCTCACAAAAGCACTACTGCAAAAAGGAAGTTATTCCGATACAATCAAGCGATGGTGTGGGACTTGTAATCTATTTGCACAACGCATCGCTGTGCACCGGAAAAGTGTCATCCGGGAAAACCTGGATACATCAACCTGCTTTAGTAAACGCTTGGCTTCGTTTTGTTTCCGTGGATTGCCTACCCAACTTCCTTGCAGGTAATGCAACCGCAGTTCGTAGTTTTATGACCTTTCACCAAGTAAAACCAAACAATTTTGTGAGACCGAAATTCGCTGCAAAACTGTTTCACTTTCTTTCGGAGTCACAAGCGCTGTGACTGCCATGAAGATACGAAATCGCAAATTCCTGGTCTTGTAGGCAAATACTACCTCCCTCGACCATTACTGGATCGTCAACATGGAACATTTCGCAAACTAGCGAGTGCATTGCACTAATCGTCTTTTACCCACGCACTTTGTGTCAATTAGTTGACGATGTTATGTTGTGGACCCAGGTTTCAACTTGCAGAAGCACACGCTCCGGGAGTATCACCCGTGCAGTGTATCTAGACTTGTACTTTCAGGAAGAACTTACCGCAGGAGGCAATGTGTCCCTCAAAATGCGCACAAATTGCGCTATTTTGAAACCAAGACCACTACGTGAGTTGTTCTTTGAGGCAGGAACGCACAGCCGGCGGCATCAAAGGTTTCTGCAGATAAGGCTGTTTACAACGTAAATTGGGTGCTGATTTGCGAGCCACAATCTTACTCAAATGTGTTGAGTTGAGCTGCGAAATTACTTAGTGGATTTATAAGAATCTCCAAATTTATAAGCCAAATTTATCCAGTCTGATACTATGGTCAGCCAATGGTTACGTGTTTGGTTGATGGTCTGTTGGCCGAACTTCGTAGTTGGATTCCGAAAGTTCCATCACTACTCGGGGTGACGTTGTCAGCGCTATGTTGGCTAAGTAAATTTCCCCTCCTCTGCTCGTGATTTCATGGCCTTTAACCTGTGCATAATAATTGTAAGGCAGTTAGCTATTACCGAGGTTGCTTTCGCATAATTCGATTTGTAATTAATAAATCTGTGTTGCTTTGGTCATGCGTTTGGTCTGACCAAGTCTATATAAGAGCCAAAAAAAATTTGAAACTTCTGCATTCCAAGTGTTATGCAAAAGTCACGAATGCAGAATTGTGTGGAGTGTGCATCCGGAACAGTATGGTTCAAATGTGGTTAAGTATCACGCACTGAATTGTCTAAGGGTTCATTGCAATATGAAAATAACCGATTGATCAACTGTCATTCTTATTCATAATTTCCGCCGTTTTCACCTGTAGTACTACAGACTAAAAATGCCGGTACGTCGGTTTACTTCCGCTTTATCTGCACAATTATCCTCGACGTTGCTTTGCTCCTTTGAGGGAAGAAGTTGCTTTTATGTTCACTATTAACAAAAAAATCTTGTTTCACTCAAATGTGTGGAAAGGAGTGAGTACACATGTCAGTACACTCGACCATACCACCAGCTGCCGACGTGCGAGTTGCGGGACTTCGCAATACTTGCTGCGGAATGTTTGCTGCTGCTGACTGAAAGCGATGACAATTTATTGGATATGGGGAAAATGGAATGTTGGAGGGCGTTGCATAGCCCACACTACCTTATAAGCATCAAGCATTAACTGCGGGGATCCCATTGAAAACATGGCGGCCAACCATCTTCACTCACCTTACAGTTTACAAATGCAAAACAATGCAAGGTGAGGTGATCTATTTATCAAGCTTCATTTTCAGTCAGCATGGCAGAGGAACCATCGGTGCACTCTAGCAAACGACGGCTACTCCAGGACCAAGAAGCAGGCAAACCCACCAAAATCAGGCGACTTCGAACTGTCAGTGCAAATTAAGGAATACTTGATGAACACGTGAAAATTTTGAATTATAAAGTAAGGGTTTCCATGAGCGAACTGAAGCCGTTTGTCAATTAATTTCCAGGGCACCAATGCACACGAATCAGTGCACTCAAAATAGTAAACTTCGTAAGAAATACTCCTTTAAATTTTCAGCCAGACGCACCCAATGCGCCGAACTATTCCACGGTTTCTCATTCAGGCTAGCCAACTTGGCTCATTTGACCACCTGGGATGATGGGGTCTTGGGGTACATGAAGCGCTTGTCAATTTGCTTGCAATCGTCTATGCGAGAGAAAATCCTATTTGGGCTTGCGAGATGAATAGAAGTTTGCCAAACAAAGTAGCTTCCGGATGAAATCAGTCTCACTCAATTAGCGTTTTTACCATGCGTCTTCTCCACCAGCGAGTTGAGCGGATAACCAGCCGGTCATAAGTGAATTACAGATGTCAACAACCAAGTTTGGTCAGCTTGTATGAAAGCCGAGTATGCTCTTTATATTATCTGACAAGTATACATGTGAAAAGTGGAAGCAACGGAAATGAAAAAACGAGACAAACCATCCGGATACGAACACTGATAGCCTCATGGGTGGAATAATCAAGCAATACCGGAACAGAGATAAGCATGCTCATGTTAAACGTCACGTCTTATTTAATGCAAGGCCTTGGAGATTTCGGAACAGAGCGGAGATGTACTCAAATGTCACTGAGGATACGGTTAGACGGAGACAAACTGTAAACAAGAAGAACCGCTACGTGCAAGCGTAAAAAATATGACAAAGTTCAATCTGAAAATGCGATTTCGTCCTCCTTAAGACCTGGGAGCATGACAGGAAAGCTTTTCCTAAAGGTCAGAAACCATAGAACCACAAAAATCTGCCTACTGGTGATAGGGTCAACCAAATCAACTAGACATTTCACTGCAAAATTTCCTCTGCTTGAGGATCAACGCTGCTACATTGGTGATCCAAACTGAACTGGAACATGAACCAACTGCAAATATTGAAGCCGGTTGAGGAAATACAGGATTGCTGGTAAAGGGATGCTTAAACATCATGTATAGCTGCACCATCCACGGAGGGTTTAGCATGTTTCTCTTAGAGGTTACGCTGTGTGCTTATCTATAATGTGGAGAAAATTATATCAGACAAATTTTCGCAGGTGGGGAGTGGTGAATGTTAAAGTCCACTTAAAGAAAACCAAGCCATAGTAAACTTGCCTAATGGGGGAAGGCGGTATTGCGGGAACGAGATACAAGGTAGTGCAGTCAACCCCCTTCGCAACAGAAGCTAGAATCGCGAACGTTAACCAGCCACTGAAGCGGCAGCTCCGACGATCCCCAGTGAAAAAAACATAAGCTGGACTTTCAAAAACGAATCTAAAGTATATCATGCGTTGTGAAGTTTCTATTCGCCAAACTAAAAGGAAACATAGTAAAGACAGCTTGGAGCAGCTAAAATGAAATTTTGCAGAGCTTCCACCTTTCTTTCTGGCCCTCCATGTTGGGTGTTCGAATATGCATGACGAAGCGTTCAAAAACTTTGGTTAATCACTGCAATTTTTCCTCAGTGTTGCCTTGCGCCCTGGCTTTTGAGACACAGGCCTTGATTTGAGCCCTAACCATCCTCCTATTCACAGCTGGACGACATGGCAGTGTCCTGTCCAACTTACCACCGTGACACATACAACAACCTAAAAGCTCATACCACATCGGCCATCCTGTTGTGTCTTAAATCGAGTCGTTTACTTGCTGCATACAGCTGGGCGAAAACTTGCTGCTGCTGATGCCTCCTTGATTGCTATTTCAGTAATCCCCTCTTTTTTTCTAACCCACCGCAGCCAATTCCAAGTCCTCTCACCGCAAGTCTCATCAAAATGACCGGCCGCTCTTATGGCTTCGTCTCACCCTCAGCTCTAGCTTCTGATCGTTTAACTTTAGTGACCTCCCTTAACACTTGAAGTCCGTCCACGGACCCGGAAAGTTGTCTCCAAATCTGAAGTCTACCAAGCCACAGTGAGCAGAAAAACAAGCACTGTGCTTCCTCTGCATAGGCGCATCCTGTCCTGTTGCCCAGACTTCCTGTTATTGAATTGATCGCCCCCACGCCCACGTTGAAGGTTCCAACTGCGCAGCTCAGATGATCCGGTGGTCGCCGCACGTTAACCTGCGGGGTTGAGTACTGCTTTAGGGGACCAAGAGAAATATTCTCTAGTTGACTGAATACCCGCGATGGTCGTCTGTGCGCGGTGTGTTCAGCAACGCCTGTGAGATTATCTCGAGAAAATGAGGTCCTCCAACTGGTCCTCGAATGGTTCTTGTCAGCAAAATCATCAGGGTCAAACTGGCTCCGTGATATTGAGGAAGAGATAAACTTTGGACCGCTGAGTGCGAGGTTTTGAACAGCGATTCAGTTGGCCACCTTGTTCCACCAATTCAGACAGCTGGCCTTCGACAAAAAAGGTGGACTGTTAGTGTGGAGCCACGGCAGCCTTAGAAGTCTCCGCATAATATGCACCTCGAGCGTTTCCGCGCTCATTTACCACCGTCAGACCATTTATCTGCATGCGCCTGACACATTCAAAGTACATTCATGGTTCATAATATGCAGAAGAATCTCCAGAAGTCGCTGAAGACCTTGCATACATCGGAGAAGCGCGGAAGTTTTTTGCTGCCAAGTTACCTATAGACAAAGCAGCTACGAGACCTTAGTCCCGGAATTAAGCATCTCGTCCACACAAAGCATCTTACAATTGTACATTCTCGTGCGTCTCCGTCAATCTTCCTGGACTTTAATTGGCCATTAAACAATGGCAAACAAATACGGCAAGTCAGTCACATGATTTCAAATCAGTAGACTGATCTCAAAGGCCACTATGCGTGCCACTTGTGGCGTGAAAACGTCATACGACCGGGTATCAAGGGTCACGTGCTATATCGCACAGTATAGGCTGTGTTCTATTAAGTTGAGAACCATGGCTTCTGTGGACAGACAATGTGAGGCATCTTCATGTTTCTAACTACGGATGCCTCAGGGCTGTTTCTAGTGTGGGACGGCTTCAATTAATTCGCGACTGTGTAATTGAAAAATGGGTATTAGATTGTGCAAAAACATTAATTGATCAATCAGCAATCAATCAGCAGAACACCCAGCATAATCAACTGAGCATGTCAAAACGCCATCTGCAGAGACCAGTGTCGTTTCCGTGCTTACTTCGGCTTTGTGCATAGGTTTCGCTCACACAGGCTGGATATAGCGACACTTCTGTAAAGGAACGGTGAGAAAAATAGTGGTACCTGCATGCATAACTCTAGGACGTATGCATAAATATTGAATGCAATGAAATAACTTTGGAAAGATGATTACGTGGATGTGACATTCTCCTTTGGAGCACGATTCACTGTGAACGTATTCTAAAGCAAAGCAACCGGGGTTCTACCTTGGCCTTCTGTGCATGAAAACTCGTAAAGTAACCACTTCTTGATATTCTATCTTGTGGCTAGGACGCACACTGTCTGACACTGGAAGTGTGGCCCCCTCAAGAGTCGAACTGTGTAAAAATATGCCAAAGTCGCTAATGTATATCTGCGGAACCACTTGCAACTTGAGCTCTCCCCCAAAAACCCAGTACCACGTCGCTGTTTGCATATTTCCGTTCGTCCGGCTTCACTGTGGAAACAGCTAATAGGTGACTGGTTAGTTACCTGAGAATGATTTATGAAAAACTGACCTGAAAACTCAGTTTGCTTGGTAACTGTTGCTTCCTTTAACGGTAAAACACTGCAACTCAACTTTTCAGTGTTTAGTGCCACTAGCAGACGTGGTTCAGTCACGCGGTAGGTAGAAAACTCGCATCAATGCACAGTTGCTCAGGTTACAACATATCAAGTAATTCTCAAGGGTAACCAAAAAATATGGATACCGTACTAGCAAGATGAATGACGCTATAAACTGAATAAGTGCAAGATAATCAAACCGCCGATTAATCACTAATGGCCAAATGGTTAATGGTGCCAGCTATTAGCAGGGAGACCTCTTGTTCTAGACTTCCTCAAAGTTGTGAGGGGCGCATTTTTGTAATCTCCATATAGGGATAAAACGGCAGTCCAATGTTTCTCTGCTTTTCAGCATAATTTATTTTCAGTTGTAGACTTATTTCTCTCTTCTTCTCCAAGCATAAAGCGTTGAACAAAATGTTTCATTCGTTGGACGTGGTACACTTAGCGTCGTCCAACTACAGTGCAAATTCGATTTTCGAGCACTTAGCTCTTTCGGTCATGGCAAAACATTTCATCCATGGGACTAATCAATGAGTTTACGTTCTTCAGTGTAGCATACAGGGAGAAGAATGCAATCGTAAATCAATTTTGTCTCGGGCGTAGCCTCCTGAATGTACTTGACTTTAGTGAAACATTCCAAAAGACAGCAAAGAATACGGTTTGCCAATTGAGAAATGATTTGCCGGAAAATGTCTCGAGTTTTCATGTCCAAACAGAAAGAAGACAACTTGTAAAACAGGAACGGTTTGTACCAAACCTTCAGTATCAACAAATGAAACCTGATGCATTAAACAAAGGAGTCAGATGTGATCATTCAGGTAGCTCAGCGCCAGCATGATGTTACCAACACAGACACTCTGATTGCAAACTCATGGCACAGAGAACAAGCAGTTTTTTAGGCAAACATTTCCACCGAATTGATGAAATGTGGTGAAAAAACACTCACCTTTATGAGTTGCCCAATGCGTGTGTACACTAGATGGGAGCAAGAAGCGAGATGTCTTGATGATTAAGGCTCCAAATTGCATACCAAAAGGCCCAAACACGGCGACTGAATTGTTGCTTTCTAGACTTTGGTAACTTGGCGGTATCCTGGTCCCAGTGCTTGCCTGTGGTGTCGCGGGGTTTAGGCACCAAATGGGTGTTATAGCTGACAGATAGTTAATGTGTCTTCTTTCAAGTCCTAAATATGGTCCTCCAATTCTTCGCCGAGCGATTGTAGCAAGTTTTTACCCTGGTCATATTTTAGAAGGTGGAGAAAAGCATTTTACTCAAACGAAATGGGCCGTTAGTAGACTGACGTGCGACGGATAGAACGTACATAATGACTTGTATAATAACTTGTACGCTCAGTTTTAAAGCTAACATTCAGCCAAATTTCTTGACTTCATTCTTTTGTGCGTCGTTATTTTCTAACGCTCCGGCTAAAATTCTTTCAAAAACTTCTGGTTTAGGGACACCTGGCTTCGTGATTTGTAAGCACATTTTGACCAACTAATTTACTATTGACACATTTCACCCACGGTATATAATTTGATCTTACGTTCGAACTCCAATTAATAATGTGATTGTGATTGACAAGTATGCCACAAATCGTGCCGTTCTACTTACTTATAGCATACTGTATTCAGAAATTTCACCGAAGAGCAATACCCGCAATACACGCTATACACCCAATACACCCCCAATGCTACCATACATGTCGAAATGACTTGATGACTTTAAATGCATTTTTACAGGTGCAGCTGTAGGTGAATGATACGAACTGGCTAAACTAAATAAAACATAATGCTAGTCACTGACGTAGACTCCCTGAGACAGCTGTGCGCCTTTAGTCGTGTTCCTGGGGTTGACCTGTTGTGTTGGATTTTGAAAGGCAAAAAGCGGATATGTTTCAAGCAGGACCTATTATTCCCTGGCTGGGAACTGCTGGGCTGAAGCACTCAAGAATCAGTTAAAACAAAACATGCGATGAACGTTACGTCGGGATCGCCCGAGAGGCAATAAGACTTTTTAGACAAGCCACACCTGGAACCGAAGTTTTTGACGGCTTATCACGACGGTGACCAGTTGCTGTCCTGCTACGAACGATTGGGTCGCCAAAAACATTTGAAGCTTGCGATGAGCAACCGCAGAATTCAGGACGCAATATGGGCATCAAATTTATGGTTCCATTACAGGTCTCGCTCTTCTTTGGGCTCAGCACGTAAGAGCAGTCCCCGCATTCCCGTTAAAATTATGATCTACTTTAACCCAATTTAGACAGCCAGGGACACTTATTTTCACACAAATTTGGTTTACACTGAAGACTCAAATAAATCTAACTGAATCTCTGGTTCATGATGGTCTACTTTAAGTGAATATGCTGCGATATCTAAAATATGGTATCACTTGAGACGTGAGATGTCCCTGTGTGATTGTGTACCATTTTCTGTTCGACTTAGTGAATTATCCTTAGGGAATTGATCAATTGTCAGACGAATGCTTGGCGATGTACTTCGTGTCCCTAGAAGCGTTTAGGAATACGTCGCATTCCCCGAAGATACCTTTTGCGCATTTACTTTCGAACAAGTTCTTTGGCGATGGAGAGACTTCTGGGCTTTTAACAATGGACACTTCTATGTCTCGGTTGTTTCCACCCGAGCATTTTTACACATACAGTTGGAAAAAATTTTAATCGTGTTCTGCCTCAACGCTGCACACTCATACCATGAAACAACGTGTTTCTCAGTCTAGCAAATATCGTTTTTCGTTATTGACGCTTGACTGGTCGGGCCGCCAGGAAAAATATTTGAATTTTTTAAACCACAACCTTTTCACAAATGGTCAGATGTAATTCATATAAAAATAATTGTCATTCGGCAATAAGTTAACTGTTGATCTTTTTACATAAAACGACTTCAGTTATAGCGAAGGAAGTTGGTGAGTATCCGATAGCACTTTTCTATCAGCTCGATCTCATGTAAACGCCTTAAACCACCGTATCGGAAAATCGTTGGGAATGGCAATTGTGCGCATTAGAGACCGTGCCGATCACCCGATGTGATCACCGTTCCCAGTAGCTTTCTTAAAGCATTCGTATACTTTGTGTACGGTTTCAACCAACCCTGGCAATTCGGTCAATTTCACTAAAGGTCAGCGGGGTGCAGCGTAGTGATGAACCACTGGTTGTGTGTTGAGTGGGAGTGGTTGTTTAGCGCCACAGTCCGTGGATCCGTATTTGTGTGAAACGGTCCTAACCTAAATCTTAAGCAGAGTCAAGCTGGCAGGTTGAAGCATGCCATACAGCCGCATTCATTTTATTGGAATACTTGGATTACGAAAAGCCATGACAATAGCATAGAGGCGCGGAGAGCGAAGGTTACTTTGCAAGGTAAAAGGGCACTTTAGCGGTCAGTGGATTTTCTGGGTGCACTGAGTAGAGCACATTAGCATGTAGATGGATTGGTCGATGTAAGGGTGCGTGAACATTTAAATGGGGTTATAATGTGTAAGTTTAAACAATGAAGGATTCATCACCCCGCACGAGCAAAACGGATATTTCGGCAGATATATCGAACAGTCAGTTAAAGGAGTTTATGCTTGGAAGCCGACTTTTCAGCATGGATTGGTTTCAATGATTATGAAAAATCTCCATCGAGAATTACCGGGACTAAATACATAGCCAATAATCTATAATTAGCTCAGAGGAAGACTGGTTTCACAACATGAATGGGACTCACCTTTGAGAAGTCGTCAGTGGAGGAACTAGTCAATACGCGACCGTGTGATGTGGCTTCTTCTACCGTGTGACCTGTCTAGGTGAGGATAAGTTACAGTCCTTACCGTCTGCTCGTAGCCGAACATTTAAGTCTCCAATCACTGGCCAGAACGTTGTGGGTTTAAGCATATTTGATTTTCATTAGACGCACCTTGTTGATGATTACCAACACGAATGATAAACAGCCTTGCAGTGCTTACCGACTTTTCAGTGGAGGTTAGCCTCACTGATACGGTGAAATCTACATTTAAACTAAGCAACTGTAGACCCTTGTCAAAGAATGTTAAATTTATTCCTGCTAGCATTCGCTGAGTTCTACGCAGAATGGCTAAGGTAAAAGTGGATCATGTTCTTACATGTGTCCGCAACACCTAGTGCTGTACTGTTTGAACTTCTCCTCTGACAACTGTTTTCAGGCAGACATTCTTCATCTGCTTCCACTCCCATTGCCATCACCTTTGCATCTTCTGAAATAAATCGGCTTTGACGAAGAATGTTGCAAGAGCTGTCTCGTGAAATTTGAGAGCCGCTCCCGAGAGTCACAAGTAGGATGGCTTTTCCCCGCAATGTGCTAAATTGTAAGGTACACAAAACCGTCCCTCATGTCCACTCCAGACTAAGGTTCAGAATGTTAACTAAGGTTATGGTTCGTTATAAATTCTATGTAGAACCATATATTACGTTGGCCCCACAATACGTGATCCAGCTTTCAACCTATCATGATCATGAAACCCAAATGTTTGTGAGCATTTGCCTGGATAAATGGGATTACCCCAAAAGTATTTTGTATATATATATATATATATATATATATATATTCTTCCCATATGCGTTCGTAATTTTCGCTTACACAGAGAAACTTGGTAAGTTATAACTGAGCATCGGTCTTCCAATAGATGTTCCTGCACATGTTGCCTGTACCGTAAAACTTCTTAAAACAACACCCCAAATTCGTCTCAAAATATGCTGCCCAACTAACAGTTACCGACAACAAACTGCCTTTATACACACAAGCCATGAATGTGTACTCGGTAAAATGTACGTATTTGTGTCGTTCTCCAGTTACGTACAATTCGCTGTAAAGTTGAAATTAATTTTTTTCGGAAAGCGGGCCCTGTGCTTACCGAATGCGTCTCAAGAATTCTCACTCCGGTCGTGGGCAATCGGATCGGCTTCAGCTGACTTTTCATTCGTGTCCGGCTCAGCGACGCCTAACGGCGCGTTGTATTCCTGCGCCAGTCCGTCAAAGGAGTTCGTCGTCCAGCAGACAAATATAACCCATCTAAATGATGGGCAAGTTTTACTTGTGAGTCTTCACCCTCACGTGGGTTGGCCGTCGGTGATTCCAATCAGAGAACACCATTGGTTCTCTACCGCGTACATTTAATCATCCGCGATATTCTATCGAAGACAACCTTATCTCACAAATCTAACCCTTTCAGATAGGCACTAGGTTTTGTAAAGCAGAAATTGGGTGGTTGCCATTGCGACTTTGACAAGAACTCACGGAGCGTGACGATGTTGGGTGAAAATCAAACCACATTTTGCACAGTTCTTTATCCATGAATCCAGCAGAGGTTCTGCATGCAACGTAATCTTCAGGACAATGCATCAACATCATGTAACATGTAACGCAAACATACATGAAACAACGCACCGCTCCAATCAGAACAAAAACGAATCCCGGACGATTGCAAGATGACCAGCCATAAGACTAATTTGCGAACTAAGAGGACCAAGAAATGTGAGGGTCCTCAAACCGTGAAGACAGCAAACAACATTCATGAACGATGTCTTGCGCACAAGATATGGCTGGGAGTGGTCTAAGTGAAGGTTTAAGGTAGGTGGCGCAACAGCCTTCAGTTTCTGATTCCAAGGAGCACCGAAGTCTAAAACGGCAGTCTCCATCCTCTCGAGGATGCTTCGTCATCGTCTGCTTACCTTCCCCATACATTGGTGTAAGCCAATATAGTCTTGAGAACGTAAGTGAAATGCTTGGCATCACTTTTCTCCTATTAGTATCGACCCATGTTTTGGCATCCAAGCGTGTTTAAAATAATTGCTCGTGGCATGATCTGAATGGGGCGCACACAACCTCAACAAACATTTATTAAATAGCAAATTTAAGCTTTAAGAATACCATGAAGCACTTCTGTTGCTGGGCCACCCGTATATTCGAGTATCAGTGATGATGATACAGCAAGAGTGTTTATAACAGATTTGACAGGTGTAGCATGGCGTTTGCTTCAATGCGGAAGCAGAATTGCGAAACGCATTCTTATGGTAAAAATTGTACTGAAGGTGAGCAAAATTTTGACTGTAGTTCGGCATTTTCATAAATGAGCCCCGGACTTTTGTAAACTTTGTTCCGCGATTCATGCTAACCGAAATATGATGAGTTGCCTTTGGTCTACCGCCATGCATCGCAATTTTCAGTCAACCTCGATCCTGGTGACTGACCTGATAATTGGTGAAGTTGGCGTCGAAACTCCCGTACTTTTCTAGCATATTGCGGATTTTCAACATCCCTTGGTACAATGTGTCCTGTTTCTGAGAGGTAAGGTTTCAGTAATTGGCAAAAGAAACTTTTTGGGCCTCCAACAAAGAGAAGCCGTTAGATTTTGCTTCATACAATTTCAACAGACCTGTCACTTATTCGCCGAATAAATATGGGCCGTCAAGCATTCCAGTCTACACCACCAGTTCACGTTGGACGTGGAAGCGAAATCGGAAAATAGTCTGAAGCTTCGTGCAACCCACTCATGCAAGATATATATTCCGCTGTTGATGTGTAAGAGAACTAAACCACTAAAATGTGCAGGCAAAATCAATATCGCGTATGGTCGATCCGCAGACCTCTCAAAATACATTCGAATTTGATTGTATGCGGTCGGTGGCAGCGGGTCTCCCAAAATTCTATTTTTCTTGAGTCCATTTTTCCTCTTTTAAATGAGAGAAAAACGACCGCCGGGAGAACAGAAGATGGTGGTTCTAAAGTCATCAGAAAGCCCAACTCGCCCGAAATTAGCATTTCGATTAGGAAGTACTAAATATCTGAAACCCACAGTGTGTGAAATTTCTTTTGAGTGGCTTACAATAAATGATGTACTGAAAACGCAAACACATGACAAGTTGGTGCTCCAACAATGAGAGGCTGTTCGATTTGGAATGAAACATGTACAACATATCTATCGCCTATGCGCCGAACAAATATGGGCAGTCAAGCATTCGAGTCCAAATCACCAAATCAGGCTGGAAGTCGAATGTCCGAAAATTCGTGAATCCCGCTCATGCAAAATAGATATTGTGCCGCAGATGTGGAGGAGAGCTGCAACACTAGACACATGCAGGCAATATTGCAGAAGGCCCATCCACAGACACGCTATTGTTGCAGCTTGAGTTTCACGCAATTGCTTATTCGTGGTCACATCTAGCAACACTCCAGTCATATCACTCGCGACTCTTAGGACAGGACCAGTGCATAAAACATGAATTTGAGAGTAAAAATAAAATTTATCCAGCAGTATAAAGGAAAATTATTTGCTCCAACATAACCTACGTTTGTGAATTAAATGTACCGCAAAACCGGTAACCTAAACCAATGGACCGATTAAGATGCCTAAATGATTAGATGACGCTACTTTGTCAATTGGTAGCGAGAGCTGTTCACCATCCATTCTGTGACAAACAAAGCCCGACATACACTCAGCATCACCATCGACGTCAAGATAGCAACGCTCAGCGCTGATGAGTTGCTGTCGTAATGTACGCCGGTGCATCTGGCTGGCATACTGCTAGGGCACCCAAACGGAACGGTTAGAGTCTTCGAAAAAAACCTTTAGCTCAAAATGCTGACCGCGAGGCAGCATGGTTTGTCGGGAAGTGCAGGTGCATTGCTGCTTCGCAGAATAAGTCTCCAGGTAAGTTCTGAACACCGAACTTGAGGGCCAGGTGGATATTTTGGTCAGATACCCAACCATGGACAAAAGTGGCTTGGGAGACTACAAGTGTCGCTCTTGCGCCCCACAGTAAACCTCAGTTGGTCGCAGAGTCACAGAATCTGTCACTCCACTGTAAGTTTATGTCCCTTCATAACGGAGCACACATACACGCAAATCCTTTGATGACACAAAGGTTACGGCGTCTGGTCAGTTGGTCGTTTAATCTACGAGTTTCGCATGAGATAATCTTACCCAACCGGAAGAACTGTAGCTAGCTTCAAAAACTGCAATCCCCAGCTTCTTCAACCTTGACTAACCAGTCAATATAGAGCCACCGATGTGCAGCCTAAACATTCGCGATTTGGGGTTTTGCTGTTTAACTCATCAGATCTTAGAGATTCCGTATTATCGCATTTTATCCGCTTGGTAGCATAATTTTAAAATATCATGAGTCACCTTAGGAAACGAGTGCTCGTTTACCAAGGACCAATTCAGTAGCGCCTAAAGGTGGATTTATTCCCTGAGGACTGACCGACTTATTAAAACTGGATTTTTTTTATTTTCAGCTAGAGCTAGTGAGTCTGAAATTCTGGTTCCATCAAAACAAAATGTCGACTATCACAAGAATCATTCATTTTGCCAAACCAAATTATCACAGCGCAACAGGGTAACCCACAAAACTCAGTAGCAGACTATACAAAAATATCTCGAAAATATATGACAGCGCGCAAACGTCATCGCTTGAATACCCGCTGCAGTGTTGGGAGATAAATCAAAATATTTTTCAAAAACTGCAACAAATAAATGGAGATTTACTGCGGTATCCATACCCGCGGTAGACCTCCCCTATCAGTCGGCCGTTACCAACTTTGAGTGCAGTGAAATTTGAGGCCCGAAGGTGTTTGGGAAATTGTTTCGCCTGTTGTCATTACGGGTGAGCTATGAATGAGAGCCACGATTGAAATGAACCCATGAACGAATTTCATAGGATATGAGGTGGCCGATGTTTCAGCAATTTCATTCAGTGTCCTCCACAACCCACCGTTTCTCATTTGATCCAGATAGGGTTAGTAATCGAGTAGCCCGTAGTGAACACCAAGTTGTTTGCATAAGTTAACTAACCATTCGGACAAACGCAAAAGATGCAGCCGGAAAGGTTTACCAATTGGGCTTGTAACTCGGTCTTTCGCCTCAAAATACGTGGCTGCCACATTAGAAAACAAATGAATTAAACCTTTTCAGGCAAGATTTACGAACCACTTCTACCGCAAGGTGAAATGTAATAATGCTCTCAACCAAATGCTACCCATCGGCACAAGCAAACTCATGTTTCATTAGTAGAGTTCGTGTAATTATGCTGTCCATAAGAATAAAAAATTAAAATGCGATTATATGGGCAATGTCCAGGACCCTTTTCCACAACCTTAACCTACAAGTCTCGGCATTCTATGCAGTTGAGGCAACGAAAAAACCTTATCTTCTAAGGTACAATTCGATCAAACTTACAAGTACCCCTGTTTACTTGCTCCCGACAGATCGAATGATCGCCTAAGTCACTGAGAGCCTTTGACAATACTGTGGTACATGGTCTGCAAGTACGATTGTTCATAACGATAAACGAGTGAAATGCCGCAAAGGATAGGTTGTTTAGTGGTGATTAAGTTTTGGTACTGCATTTGTCTGTGACAGATAAACAAGGTAAGCCAACACGTGAAGACGTAACAGTAAACCTATTTTCTTACAAAACTCTCCTAAGCCAGCATTTAGGAGGTTCTCTTAAGGTCCGAAGTTACTGACGGAAAATACATTGGTTCAATCCCAACCACGGCATCTAGCATGCTCCTCTCTGGGCTTGGTCAATCTGCTTATATCTCAGCCCCGAAGCTACATCCGGATGACAGAGCAGCTAAGCGCTGAAGGGATGTTACAGTTGAACGACTCTTTATATTTGTAGAAAGATGCCTACCAAGGAACCGGCAGACGCGCAGGAACTTGCCCATTGTGCGCACGGCTCTGATAAAAGTGCTTGCAACACTAAAACTATCCGCCAAACTTGCGTAACAGTTGTAAACTAAGCATATTGAAACAGTTATTCTACAAAGTCGGCCTTACTGATTTCAGTGAGAGCATGAGATAGTAAGATGTTCGTACCAGTTTCAGACTTGCGGCAGTGCAATTTTGTTTCCGTAACGATTTTTAATCTAGTGTTGTGATATAACGCATGCAAACTGTACGGTAGCGTCCTGAAATTTCGTAGAATACAGTATGAGGGCCGGGTACTAAACCACTCACCAACATTTACGGCTCGGCCTTATGTATGAAATTGCGGCCTTCTGAAGTCATAGGGAACAACTGGTACAAATAGCCAAAGAATATGAACCCGGCCAATCCAACGACCAACGCACTTCAGAGGCACAATTCGAACAACTGTACCGGTGTAACGGCGGATTCTACTGATGAGGCGGTCGAGTAATATGTGTTCTCGTAACCCCGCCTTGATCGAATGGAGGATGGGATTTATTACGGAATTTGTGGAACTACTTTGCAGTTTTCGTTTGCAATTGTGTGATAGTCAATGAATATCCAGGAGAGCTTAAGAAGGCGCGTTCAAGAAGAAGACGGATATTCAGTTTTTATAAACAACGTGCAAATGAGAGTTTGACGTACCTGTCCAATTGTCTGTAACTCTTTATTTGGCGTTTTTCTAATAAACAACTCCGAGGCGGAGGGCTTTCCTCCTCGCACAGGTATGCCTCAAGTAAACCAGTCCCAGCTGTCTTTTTTACCCAAGCATCGGCACAAGTGAAAGCGGAAACGTGCCCGTTTTCAGGAATATATAGTGTTATGTCAGCTGTAGGTGTCTGCGGGGCATCCATATTCCTTGAACTGCCATCCACCTATCCTCATGCTGTTATTCTGATGCTTGCGGATCCGATGTTGTCAGCACCGCAATTTAATTTTGCTTTTATCAGCTTTCCTCAATGGTGCATATAAATGGCACTGGGCTTGAGATAGATCACTGTTCTGGTGCGAGTTTACTCACCAAGTGGTCCGTCGTTCGATCCAGAGCTCAGCATCTTGACTGCTTACACCTAGGCTTGGCAACCGGATAACACCTCAGTGTTTGTTCCTTATTCGGGTGGGTCGTCGGGTTCACATCGAAAGTGTTATGAGTGAGCAATTTTGTTTTGTATTTTGGTCCATTTCAGGGAACAACCCTCGAACTTCCTACATGCCAGATGCGGATGCTACCACAAAACGATGAGCGCACTCTGGTTGCTCTTAACATGTCAAGTCTTAACGGATGAACGCTTTTATGTTCAGCAGTGTTATCGGTTTGGCCACTCAAGAATGAGCAAAATCGCCTGTTCGGGGCTGATAGTTCAACTGCAACCAGAGTACGCTGTTGGCTAAGTGGTAAGAGATTCTACTTGCAAGTCGGGCGCGGGATGTTCAAAGCCTGACGCGGCGAGATAAACCCGGGTCCAATGCCCCCCTGCTTGATGTTCACTCACGAGGAAGATTCAGCCGGAAGGGAGACTATTGTCCATACGAGAGTGACATAGACGTTACACTTATTACCTTGGTCATTGCATTTTTGAGAAAAGTAAAGTATATCCGTTTTGTCAAAATCGTTATTCAAAGCATATGCGTTATTGTTTCAGTATTCTCTAGTAAGCTTTACCCTATGCTTTCGTATGACGTTCATGTTGCCAGGACAAACGCATTTATATCACCCCGTCAACAAGACTGACGATTTCATTATCGTTTCACTAGTCTCCGGATTATTCTAGTTTGGCGTGCTATGGTATCATTATTCCCGAGCGATTATAAGACGGCTAAAAAGCGATTAATGGGTAAGTGGCTCGCATTGTCGTCATGCACCTAGTTGAAGAAAAAAGCAAACAAGCTTGGATTGGGGGCGCGTGTGTTTGAAACCGGGGTTGCATTTGGTTTATCATGCTAACGGTAGAAGGCTTATAGCCAAACAATCTAAGCCATGACCGGCAAACCGGAGTGTTGTAACTACTGACCGCGGTTGAAAATTTTGTATGTATTGAAAACTACTTTTCAGGCGGCTTGTTTGGGTCTAGGTTTGTGACTGAAATATCCATTCACGCACTTTCACAAAGGGTAGCTACCGACCTTATGCAACCCTCGCTTTCCTTACGCTCGACTGTGTGTTTGCATGAATCCCGCTACGGACCGCTAGTCCCAAACGAATTCCACACGTAGGATATACTGATCGTCGAATACGATAACGTTGAATGCGTGAGCGGATTCCCAGTGTTTGAATTATATAGAGTCTGCGCACAGATTGCAAAATTCAGACGGACCGCACAAAAAAGATACCAGTGTGAACCTCAACCGACATGCTCGCATCAAAATGATGGGCTAAAAAACACTTGCAAGTCACTGAACATCAGTTCGGGTTCATGTTGCTAAGATGATTCGGATGATGATTTCAATGCACCGTGAACAGGTTGTGTTCCCATGCAGTCTAGATGGGCACCCCCGGTGGAAAAGTGCCGATCATAGGAAAGGGCTTCAATGAGTATTTGTTGAGGATCTGACCACATCATGATGCCGGTGACAGTCAAAATCATCTTCTTTATGAGAGAAACAAAACAGCCGCCTGTTGCAAGTCCTCAACCCGATTGGTTCCGCATTAACAACATAGAAACTCAACTAAAATGTAACCTCGCGAGCCTTTCTGGAAACAAACTGATCTCCATGGATGACTAGTGGTCCCCTTATCATGCATCTATCAAACAAACCTCGAATAACTGACTTGGTTGCAACACACAACGAAATTAAAACATGATTTCAGACGACTCTACACTATACTATAAGGCGGCCTCACAGGTGCGTCTCAACAAGGCTGCTGACTCCTTAAATCTCCTATGTGAAGCTGCCAGGTGCACTAGGGTAGACAGTATTTCATATGGTCAAGTGTAGCTGTTATCACTGGAAAAGCCACGCTGTTTTGGTGGACTTTCTGAGCTGTCATCTGTTGCATTTGAATTCTGGTTTACCTCGGTACACGCGTAATTTTCGCGTAACAGAAAGAATGGGCCGATGGCGGACAACTCAGAGAATAAACTGGATAAACATCTTTGGCCAACTGCCCTAACGTCCAACCCCCACCCACCTACAAGCAATCTGGAAATATCGATATTGGGGGGGCGGAGTCCATTTCCTCGGACCCAGATGTCTCGAGTTCTTTTTCAATCCTCAAGACAGCCCATGGACCATAATGTAATATTTCTGGGAGATTCAGTCAACTAGCTATCGTCAAATGGATTTCTGCATTTGTATTGCAAAAGAGATATTTCAAAGTACGAAATGCTCGAAAGTTACCAAATCAAGATAGCTCTCGGCATAGAAGATCAGACGGTAAAAAAGAGATTTGCCCAGATCAACCTTCAGAACCATGGGACAAATGCCAGCATCAAAATCTTGCAAGCCGCGCTGGACTTTGCACAGCATTCGACTCCATCCACTGTGAGTCAGTCCGGAATATCATTCACACTAATCGTGTACCAACCAACCTCCAGGTATTAAGCAGGGAATATTGCTATCCAAAGAGGACCTGAGTTCAAATGAGTTCAAGGAACCATGGAGGCATTGAGGAAACCTTTCTTAGTCCAAATGATGTCATGCGTATTGATTGCATGCCTTTGACACACCAATGATATTGTCCTATTCGGCCAAAACATAAGTCTGCAGGCTCCTCTTGATCAAGTCAGCTACCATGTTGAAGTCATGAAACTTGCAGTTAACACACGCAGACTATTGCCTAGCGATTTTACATTTGGTTTCTGCTTATCCGCAAAGCTTTGGAGATACTGTACTTTGCATGAAGCATTCAAAGAAACTTACGAGCAGCTCACAAACAACTTCCGAGGCAGAAACAAAAACAGCTCGAGTACAAGGATTCATCGTTCATGCTGCTCTAGCTTCCGAAGTATCCGAAGTCATTTAGCTTAACCGTGTCATCCAGAACCATGCTAGCGAGAAGCTAAATTGTTCATACCGCAATCAGATGCCAATGGCATGGATCAACAAATGGCTTATATTCATTGTGGGACACGGTTAGACATTCTGACCACGGTCTCATCCGGAATCATTTCATTATCGTTTTATGGGGCTGTATAAGTTGCAGATAACACGATTACTAATGAGAACCTCGCAGATCCTGATATCAGAAACTTTATCAGAACCACTTTGTGGAACTTCTTCCAACTGTTCCACCGTGGGATATAGATTTGCGCTGAAACGGTATTGCCAGATCTTTACACTTTGTCGGAAACATTGTCTGCAACAAAGCGCTAACAGGTCCGCTCAGGCCCCGGAAGTCGCACGCAACAGTGACAGCCTAAACCTCGGGGAAATATTTCTTTTCGTCCGAGAGGCGAATCGGTCTAACAATTTGCTCAGACGTCCAAATGCAGCCAACTTGGGCCACGAATGTGAAGTCTAGTGAACACGAAAATGCAGGAAAATAGAATAGACCCGACAAGTCGACAGTGCCCGTAGATTATTTCAGTTGAACATGGACCAAAGTGACATGACAATATGCAAAATAGAATGCCCCTGAATCACTGAGCCACGCGCTACCACTCTTTTGAATCCTAGAGTTTAAGTCGACCCTGGACGGCCAGCCTGGAAACCCTTACTGCCGCTGTAGTTTACGACTGCACATCTTCTCTCAATTTCTACCAACCTCCCGGTCCGAATGCCCAGGCTTCTACATCGTTCAAGTTTGGTGAAGTCCTCAGTCGTATGTTGTCTGGTTTATTTGGCTGCTGGTGGGAATATGAAACAGCTCGAGAAAACTGGACAGAGAGGCTGATGGCATCCATTTTTCAAAAAGGGGTCCATGATGGGTGTGGCAATCATAGGGGATCAGCTTGTCTTCAGTCGTGTTTTTTTGTCACCAGTCACTAGTCATCCTATGACGGCTCGTTGAACATCAACTTGATTAAATCGAGTCGGATTCCGCCATGGTTTGAAGTGCGATGACCAAACGTTCACACACCGTCATGCGGTTCAAAATCAACATACGTACAAACTAACCATAATTTTGGTGCTTCTAATTTACCAGGTCGTACCAGACTCAGTTGACTGGGTTATTCCCTCTCCTAATACGCTTGCCCAACAAGTACCGCGCCGGACTTTTGTGAACATAATGCGTTCATGTTATTATCAAACTTCTGGGCGAGTGAAAGTAAAACATAGTTGCACGACATAGGAGCGTTTTTGTTGAACACTGTTGTTGCAATTCCGATAATGCTGAACAAGATGGCAATAGTTTGCTATATTTAAAAAAGGATCCTAGTGAGCCCTCACACGTGACTGCGTAACTTAGTCGCTTGAAATACAGGGCACGTTCAAACTCGAGGCTAAATTTTCCAAAGAAGATTGCTTACATTTGGCTACCCGAGCCTAAACGGGAGGGCGTTAGTGGTTAGTATGCGCAACAGCGGACCTCAACGCCCGTAAGTCGAAACCAACCCAGACGTCTCGTCTCTTCTATTCCGGTTTCTGGTGATATCTCTGCCTGCGTCGTCCTTTTAGAGACGGAGGCGTTTGGTTTCGGTAATTGAAATCGGGATTGTATCTCATTCTGTGCAGGCGTAGCCTGTCATCGTTTTTCATCAGACACTTATAAAGCCCTCTCAACCTATCACATGAGAACCCAAACCTAATTTAAAGCCAACTGACTAAGTACTAAGTATTTTACGCCACCAGGGTTTCAGCAGTGTATCAGCTTTTATCAGCATATGTCAGCATTACGGTAAACGTTAATTTTTCTCCCTGCGTAACAGGTATTCCAGGTGAGTGTAATATGACGACGGGATTGGCTTTTTTTAAAAAGGTTTTCCAATGTTGACGGTAGAATATAAGTCTTTTGTAAATAATTTGATTGTCGTTTTGAATATCGCACCTTGTCGTTTGCAAAAATAGATCACAACTCTTTCGTACATCGAACAACTATATTTAACTGTGCAGTTCTGGGTAAACCAATGAGGTCCAAGTTGTTGGCCGGCAGTGCCTTTCGTTTAAATACGTTGGTTAAAAGGAAACGTACTACCTGGTCCAATTTAAGCCTCAATATCGTTGGTTATTTGCCTACCCCTGGCGTTTAACCTTGGAATCCCTTTTACCTGCCATGCTCAACAAGTGGCCAGTTGTGCGATAAAGTCATGAATAGCCTTGTTTGTTTCAGAACATTTGTGTCAGCATCACCATGCTTCACGATTCTTTTGTCTCCAGGATATGTTTACTTACGTATTTCGGTAGGCATTTAGGAACTCTGTGCACAGATTTGAAAGCTATGCTTCCACGTACACGCTATGGCTTTTAAATACAATGATAGTGATTTAGAGGGATTCTTACATATGACCTCAAACAACTCCCGAGAGAGAGGCGTAATTTTGACGTGGTAAGTGTCCTGGATCCACCCGAATGACTAAACTACCTTGGGGCGATCAGTTTCACTTCTTTTGCAAAGGCACAAGATTGGCATTGTTGGTGTATTGCCCAATTCTTTTTAATCTCTCCAATACAGCTTCTATTGCGATGGCCAATCTGGCAGGAAGTAAATTAAGAATATATAGTCCGTTAACACATTCCTTCCTAATGTTAACCTTTATGACACAATGGCCATTCGCATATCGCTCAAATCCACCAAAGGAGTGCGTTGAAAATGGATGAATGCTACCTCAGTTACTGTCATCTGCGGGAATATTCGTTTCAACGGGAGACTCAACTAAATCCAAACGTAGCGCTGATCTGTGGCAATTGACTCCATCTGAGTGTGCTATATGAGGCTCTCCCGTGTCTAGGGATATTGCAGTACTTCGTCTAGATATAAGGCGTTATTCACAAGGTTGCTGGGAAATCCCTCAAGGGCTACTAACTGTTTCGTCCTTTTTGGAGCCGATACGGTAGGCACTGTCTCCGATTGTTCACTTTTATGAGGATCTCCAACATCATCAACCTCTTGAAATTCTTTCTTAAGAGGGTCAAATCCTTATGAGAGAGACAAGTGAGTTCATGTTAACACAGCTTTGTGAAGGTTGACTTTGTTTGAAGCTGTTTCCTGTAGTCATCTTGGCCTACAAAGGAACGACATTGCAGTTTGTTTCAGATACCCCAAATACATGTTTTGCAAAATTATTTGTTTCCAAGCTGGTTGACGTAATTATTTCGCTACATATTAACCAATAAGGCGTTGCCTCCTAGGGCCAACAACTGGGCGAAAATTCGGAAGATCATACAAGCTGTGTAGTCCACTTTGCACGGAACATGTTTTAGGATACGTCTTAAAAAACTTCAGCCATTACAGTTATGTCATTACGGTGCATTCTGTCGAGGAATGCACGCCCAATAGCCATAACTTAGGTCTCTAAACACGAGATCAACGGCACCATAGTTTATCCGCGAGAATCTAATCTTTGTTGTTTCATTTCATGACTTCCGACTGGAACTTTCCAGCTCATCTTCTTAGTTTTCATTTAATGCGCATGCTCCCCTGATAATCCTTATTTCTTAGCCTCTCCAGGGGAATTCAGTTTGCTTTCTTGCTACTTTTGATAACTGACAATAGTGTGAATACACCATAGATGGCGAGGTATAAGATTATCCCGGTGGGGTGCCGAAACGTGAACATTCTTATGATGTTGTATCCAGTTAAACTTTCTTCCAAAAATTGCTTGTCAAAGATCTTACTATGAAGTACGACGAGGGTCAGAACGACTTGGGCTGCACACCAGCAGGTGATCCCTGGACTCCCTTGTGTATCTGTCGATAATGCCTGTAAACAAGGACAGTTTAAATCTGCTAAGCTTGTTCCGTCAACTGAGGCCTGGAATTTATGCACGGCATACTGACGCACAGCTAGCAGAATGAGAAGTCTCCGGATCACAAATGCATAGACTGTAAGCGAGAGCTATTTTCTGGGAATCAAAAATTTGACAGTTCACAACTTCTTCCACCGATACGTGAAATCGATTGAATTTACGCGATTTGTAGCAAAGTTTCATGAGTAAACCGTCCACATTTGTCCTATCGCACACTACATCAGACTGTTTTATCCGAAGGTTTCCGGCCAAACTTGCGGAAACTTGTAGTGGTTTGTTTCCAAAAGGTTCACAGCTGATAACTTGGGTGACGGCTCACCGGTGATCGGAGCCTCAAATTAACTGCTCTATCATTGTGGCCTGTTTTAACATCAACTGTGTATTTCTACGGTATGTAAGCCAATAATGAAGCTATACCGGCAGCATGGATACACGTGAGTTCAGGAATTTTCCGCAGGAAAAGCTTAAAGCTGCAAGACTAATAGCTGCGGACCAGTATTCGTGAGAATTCCAGTTCCATTCAAAAGTTTCAGTATCTACTCCAAAGGGGGAAGATGTGGAATTGACGAGCGCAACCACGGGAATCCGGTCATTATATTGCAGGAACGAACGCCCAAATGGTTAAATAATAATACCTCAGGATTCTCTAAATGACGATTCATGTTTGTCCAGTATATGGATCACTTCGTTGACCTTATGCACCGAAGGTTACCAGATATGTGAAAATTTACACAGACCAAAACAAAAAAACTGAGGGAGCAATCTACTTTTCCGAACCGCCACTGAATTGGCAATTTAGAGAAAGATGAAGCTCATTTGAACAAACTGACTGCACAAATGCGGCCAAGGCAGCAAAACCAAAAAACTAAATCAAACCGGAAAGTGCAGGTGCAGGAAGATGAGACAACGATACAATTTAAGAGCGGACCAATCAGACTGAGGGAAGGATATAACCAAAAATCTAAATCGCCAATAGCAATCAACAGAATTTAAGGAAGAAGGAAGACAACGCATTGGCAGTTAAAAACCGTCCATTCGAAAATGGACTTGAAACATGAGAGGATAAAATATACTCTTCAGAAGACTATACGTGCGCACCTAGGCACATTGAAAGCACCCACGTAACTGCGAACTACCGATGTCTCTCCGAATGAGGACGAAACGTTCGGAAGCCAATTGCCCACCTTGGCGATTATATCAACGTCCGTCTGACCAACCACCACTGAACATATTCGAACTGTAAATATTTCGACACACCGGCAATCACACAATGACTTTTATTGCCACAAGATTGGCATTTAATTGAGTAAGGGAAATTTTTACAACACGAGGCTTATAGATAGGAGCGTCGCACCTCCAGATGACATGGGCAGACCGTCTAATTGCTCAACACTTGATCGATTTTCATGGATAACATAACAATTCACACCCACTGTTCTGAAATTTCAAAACCACACCCTTACTGCATCATGCAAGAACATTAGGAGTGACAGCCACTTTGAATTAGGCGTGCGCGTCATAAAGTAAATCCAAGAAACCTCTCAATTTGGGCAATGAAGCATTGTGTAGAAAACATCAGCCCTCTAGAAAACACTAATCGGAACATCTCCGGGCAAGTTTAAATCGAAAAAAGTACCCCATGGCCGATTGAGAATAGACAAATAAGAGCAGACTAATAAAAAAGATAGACCCTGATGTCGGAGTATTAGCCCGTCTGCTATTAGCCCGTTGTTTCGAAGAAAATCTGCTTTGGTGAAGCAACAATTTCACAGTCTCATCATATCAGATTCGCAAGAATAAGCCACGGAAAATACTGTCCAACATCTGTCAGTAGCAAAACGCCAGTTCACTATATATTCACCGAGTTATATTTGGCAATATTGCCCTCCCATCCTCAAAATAGCATAGTTCCTCAGGGAATTCTACGAGGCCCGCAAACCCGTAAAACTCTCTAGTGATTTGGTCTTGGAAACACGGAAATATCAACATCAGATAGCAAGAAGTTGATCATAAATTTAGGCTATCAGTCCTACAGATGAATGATCGAGGCGGGAGATTTATATTTTTGAACCGCCTATAGCGTCCACAAAATGTGCGTGAATATCACTAAAACCACATCGGTAACTGTGCGATTTCAACAAGGGCCCCTGAAACTACTCTAGATTATGGGTGAGCGGAAAGTGGACCTACAAACAGATGAGAATACTGTAGAAACTGACTGCCGTCAGCAAATATTGTGAGTGATTTCTGAACAAATTTCGATCTGCCGACCTCGATGATCCGAAATTTACCCCTTCTCTCAAATTAAGAAACGACTGATGACCACGTTTCATAGTTTATTTTGGAATGGGCGCTTGACATTCGCCTACATCATAGAAAAGCTGGTGTCAAACCACTGTATGATATCTACAAAAGCTGCGAATTCAGGATCTGCGTAAACAGAAATCCTCATCAGGGACTACCAACTTTTCTGTTTATAGTGGCTCCAGAAGACATCTGGTTGAAGGTTATTGAATTGTTCTGAACCTATTATAATTCAAAATGATAGTAGTATGGCATAACCAGTTAACGATCGGGAACCCCTCTATCACACGAGTGAACACCTACGTGATACCGATTGCAGCGCTCATTTTACAAACCCAGTTGCCTTGTTAGAGATGAAACCCAACCACAACCTCGACTTACACTCGGAAGCTGAATTCCACAGAGTGTTCCGAAAACACCTTTGCTGTGTATCAGTACATCTTCTAGTTTCCCTATTTCAATCTTTAAGACAAAATTATGAGAAATGATTCTGGCAGGTAATTGGGAAAACTTGGAAGACGGTGAAAACAATCTACACAGTAAGAATCCTTAAGTAATGGGGCGGCATCCTCGAATCGTTCGGCAGTGGGATTCGCTGAACCGTTGCCTCCTCCACAGTGGACTATTTGGGACCGCTTTTAACTTCACTAACCTGTCAAATAAACTGCTTCAGACAGAAGAGTCTGGGACTATAACTAATCTAGACTCGGCGACACTCATGAGGACACTGATCGCAATCAAGTTTAGTATATCTGGACGTTTGTGTATCCGTCAAAGTATTTAGAGTGGAGTCGCTATTTGCTAATTTAGGTGTTAACTCTCCACTCACTCGCATGGAAAATTTCATGATGTGGCACATGAGCTCTCGACCTTTTGATTGAAGTGCTTCCCAAAGGGCATGTAAAGCCCCAATGGATTACAGAAAAGCACCCTCAACTTGCAGACCCGCAGGATTGAGACTATATGGCACATTGGATTGTTTCCTCATCGCTGGCAAATCTTTCCTAGAGGCACACTGAAATGAACTTAAAAGTACATTTCTTACTTTGGTGCCTTCCCCACAACCAAATTTCATAATTGCAGCTAGGATGAGGCATTCCTCAAATAATTCAAAAGGCCCAACACTAAGCTTTAGCGCTTCAAGCCTCAGATTCACGGTAATCTCCGATACACTGGCCTGTGTGTTGTAATGAAAAAAAAGGTTTCCTCCGTGTTTCTTCATCGATTGCTCGATCAGATTTTTGATGGAATGCTGCAGTAGGAGAGGGAAATGCGGAGGTTATGAGTTCATTTATTTCGGGTATTCTGCAATGCCGTTCACTGCTGGCGTCGAATTTCATCTGGTGGTTTGAGGCATGGTGGAGATTTGGCCTGTCGCAATTTACAGCTCCACTTGTTATCTCCCACACCTTTGCATAATAAATTCACGATATAAAATAACTGATTACACATCTCTCCAAGTAGAACAACGAAACTATCGTCAGCGTTGGGCTTACGATTTGCGGCAGGTTGGGAAGACTGTTTAATACTCCTTCTATATATCTGCTATTGTTTCTGTTAGTGGAGATTCATAGCTACCCATACATTTTGTATGTAAAAAGCATCATTTGACACAGACTGAACATTAAGAATACAAATTGACGGCAAGTAATTTTCTCACGAATTTTTCTTTCGGTTAATGAATGTCTCTGAAGTACGAAACTAACAACAATCAGTGTATACAAGTAAAACGGGAGTCTACCGGCTTCTGCGGGTGAATGTGTGCAAACTTGCACAGCCACGATCCACTGGCCTGATTGGACGAGAGTCACGTGAGCAGACCACGGAAGACTTAGCACGCGCGCTGAAAGTGCTGACTGCACATAACACTTCTGCATGAGCATATCGCAGTTGCCTCAGTTGTGGTTAGGCATTTAAAGCGGGTGGTTCTAATTTCATTAATCTACATTCGTCGTGACACCAACCAGCTAGCACTGAACACATGGTATCATCGCCTGTGACTCAGCCTCAATAAACAGGAAATCACTGTGTGTGTACATAAAGAGGGTTTGCGCCCGATACGTTTGATATATCGGGCCCCGTATCCATGCTGCCTGTCACCATCACCATTCACGTTCACTCGTCATTCGACCCTCCTAACAATTACACCTTGTTGATGCATATATCCGAAAACATTTGCCTGTACGTCATGGCCTGCACCGATTTGGACATGTCACTTAAACAATCGACAGCAAAACTCTCATTTTGCAAACCTTCCGCATGTCGGGTTTAGTTGCGATGCGCAAAACATTCTGAAGATCTTTCGTGTTAATGGTGGACCTGGATAGGGATTCTCGTAGTCACGATAATGTGGCTTATTCTCCCTTGTCGCTATGCTCATTGCATTGCGCCAACACTGCTGAACATGGTAATGTGTTACATTCACAGACACCGTTATTAACGGTAAGTACCTTGCCATCGGTCCATTAGTGAAACTAAGCCCTAGTAATCAACCAAAATATATTAGTCTTATAAAGTTTGCTGAATAAAAAGAGGCAAAACAATGAGCCCTTGCGACAACCGCTCCATATAATTAAACCAAGCGGTGAGTTATACGGGAGAACTTAAAGCTAAATGGGAAAAATCGATGCGAACTTGGAAGATATTGTGACGGACGAGTAACAGATAATTCCAAACCATAAGCATACCCATCAGCAGCATAAAATCACTGTTCAACACTGGTTATTCATTACCTTAGGAGCGTATTCATGATACCTAGGTTTCTTGTCTGTATTTGCAAAGCGAGCGGGATTCTTAGTTTTTACTTACCTGCTTTGATGTATGCAACGAGTAAGGCGACCTTGCTGAAGACTGCCTGCGGAAACCAATTTGGAATGTTAGTATTTTTCGTTCGGGGTATCGTTTTTGTATTTGGGCTGAAATGCTGCCAGGGCTCCATGACCTGAACAGAGTCCCCGAAATGAGCCTTTGGCTAAATAACTGAACTATGAAACAGCAGTTATTACCAGAATATGCAGGTGCAGTAACACTTTAAAGAGTAAGTATGTTCCAAACCCTAAGAAGTCTGGTAAGGGAAGGTGACTGTGTCGGTCAGTACATTGACTAACCTCGCATGAGAGACTCTGCGGATGATGCCCGGAAACTACCCGTATAGCTCAATGGGTCAGAGGCGCACAAAGCGTCTACAATGTGGTAAAATCCAGTCTCATTTTAACTGTTCCGCAAATCAAACTTTTGAAATAAACGCTCGACAACATATGGTTGCCTGGCATCCAAAACGGATCTAGAGCTTTGGATGACCGGTGGTTAGACCACTGCGTATGGATTGCAAAACGCATGCCGTTTGCGCTGAGCCGAAACTGGTGTAGCGTGGGAGTCGCTAAAGCCGACGGAAAAGTGGTAGAATATAATCGATAGACAAACACGAAAAAACTTGCTAGATAGGCACCAGCTGGCCTGGGCTTGATGGCTTCAAATAAGGGAAACTTGCTCATGGAATTTCGTAGCATCTTGGTGATGGTCTAGATTGGACAGGTTGGATGCCCGAGATTCCGATATTCCTCTGGCTTCTGAATAAACAAGTTGCACAAATGTTGATTCCAGTCGTAAGAAACATTGTTTCACTGATTCAGATGTGTGTGTTAGGCCTTAAAATCATTGCTGTTTTTGTGGGTGCTACTTGCAACTACTCCACGGTAGCGGACGTTTGATACTGGCACACGAAATAAAAACAAACGAACTGCTTCAGTTGACTTGAGCTACCAACCTCTCGTTTTGTCGGTTTCAGTCCGCTGAGCGTGTTGACTATTCCTACATACTACAATTCCAACTTCAACTTCAATCAAATCTCTTCTCATAATTTGGAAGGGCTGAGGCCAAAGTTTGCAGTGCTTGGAGGATTCGGTGTGCCCATGAGGTGTTTTGCGCGAAAGCACTTTGAACCCCGGGAACTACCGCAAGAAGACCCTTGTAAATGGCTTGCGAAGTTAGGATACAACGTCAAATATTGGAAAAACAGCCGACCATATCTCCCACAGAGCGGTTCCGCACCTTGTGATACACACCGGCAGCTAAGAATGTTCAATATGTTGGAATCGGTTGGTGCCCTTATGGGAGCGGCAGTTTCCTAAAGGGCAGGGAGTTGGGCCAGACAGTGACACTTAGCTAAGAGGATTTTGTTGGTAGTAATTGCACGAAAATATGATCATTTATTCAATTTTACCGCAATCAGTAATGATCCGGCCGGCTTCCATACACCGGGTTACGAACCGCCAGTCCCAGGCAATATTTAAAAGATCACACCGACATGGAGTCAAGGTGACAAAAATTCAGCAAACCCCATGCGTTGATGAAAACAAAACGGGCAATGAAATGGTCAGAGAATGCATGACAGTTAGGTCAATCGGTAAACGTGGTATAGGTGCAAAACGGAAAAACCAAAATGAGAAATCGCGTTGTTTACAAGACGAATATAAGTAAGGTGTTGACAATCTTGTTGAAGGTAAACTTTTTCTTTGACCTTCGTCATTCTTGTGCCAAACGTCATTACCCAAATAGAGCTCTAGATGTCAATAAGATCTCTCCTTCGTCAGCAAAATCCAGGCACACGGCTGAAGCTCGAACACGTTTGCTTGTTTAGTCGTAGTAATTTAGTCGCTTCCGGCGTGAGCTCATAATAGTAGTAGGCTTAAAGCGTGTATCAGATATCCGGAGTTCACACCACGAAAATATCAGGAATATGAAAAAAATCTCGAGTCCTCTGGGTTCCCCTGGACAAGAATCCACCGTGATGTTTGCGCAAGAACAGCTGCATGCTTATCCATTTGGAAACGAAGTAAATGGCGTTCAACAAAACGCTTCGCTATTCGAAACTTCCACAGACGAATTCGACGATCCGGTGCATCGCCTGTAATGACAGATAAGGCTTTCCGGTTGCCCACGCAGAAGGGGAAGGTTATTAGTGTTACCCCATCTTGAATCTTTGACCAGGTGGGAAGTTGGAAGATGTTTGTTTTTGTTCCAAGAACTTGCCCTTAACCTGTGAAACAAAAGTCCGAACCATGAGGAAGGATGCAGCAGGGTTTTCTCTAGAATCCATTTCCGTAGCTACTTAGCTGCAAGGTTCCGGTCTACTCCAATGGCGCAGTAGTAATAAGTGACTGTTTGACTCCCAATGCGGCTGCGCACAGCAGGCTTCTTGAGAGCACCACCAAACTGTTTGGTTTTAAAAGTAGGTAGACCTATTTGAATTAGGCGCTACCGGCCACAGTCACCATTTAAAGGATAGGTGTTCCCGGTCTTTTTAGTAAACCTAAATTAAATCATTCTCTCCAGGTGAAGGTAATATCGCTGCTGTCGTAAAAAATACGCTAGTAGCCTGAACGAAACACATTGCTTTCTTCACAAGCCTGCTTCTCAGAATGATGTGATTTTATCCCCAGACCGCCTAGAAATGGGATTTCTCGACTTTTCCGTTCTTCAGCCGTTTGGTTCCGTATGGCCTTCGTGGCATGAGGGAAACTCCAGGAGCTCAGATCAAAAGAGTATAGACCGAAGGATCATTGAAGCGCAGAAGGCGTATTACAATGACTTCGACATCGCCTCTGAAGACGACGTAGCTCACCAGTACGAACCAGTCGTCTCCTTATTCTGTCCTGGTCTTTTATTAGGGAATTTCCCGCGTTCGAATTCGAAAGTATCAGATTCCGGTACCCCTCAAATGATCTTCGGAAATTCTGAGGAAAGAAAAAGTCAAGTGGGTGATTTCAGAATATTTGGGTGACCGTTGCGGTTACTTTAGGCTCACCAGCAGCCGAATCAGTATTCCGGTAATTGACCGTTCGCAGTACGAGCAACGTCATTATGTACATTGTATCTTGATTTGCGACATCTGCTTTCCCAACAAAATCGAACAGTATGCCAAATTCCTATACAGATTAGTTTGTTGTTTTCAAGCAAATACTGGAGACGCATGTGAGTGGTCCATATATTTTTTTTTCAAGCCATGTATTTGGTTCTTCAATATACAGTTGCCAAACCGTCCGCAAAACGGACCCACACCACTGCCTCCAATAAAGAAGATGTCGGTATTTGCTCGACTGCTGCCTGAGAAGTAAAGAATTGATCAGATTACGTTGAGGAGAAAAACAGGTGCCCCGATCTTAGCTTGGCTGTCAGATATTTACGATCCACCAGTTCAGGGAAATATTATCTTCTGCGTCCACTAAATCCAGTAGCATCAAGAAACATCCATCCTGTCACAACTTTTCCCTCCTCCGTAATCTGTGCATTGCTCCGGTTAAGTCCACTGTCTGTATCACCTCGTGGACCGAAGTGTTCCCCGAATGATTTGCTCATGGACATAGAGTACATCAACGGTTAGTTCCAATAATCTGAGGAAAGTTTTGGACAAGGTCATCGCCAGCCCGATTCCATGACACCTGACTAATCGTCACGCTTGGTCACATTTTCGTCCTCCAGTTGTTAATTTGTCATCGAAAATAGTATGCATTATTGATCTGAGCCGCCGCTGCATTAGCCCCATTCTAAGTTACAGCACCAGAAGAAACTAACCAGTCCCTCGTTTTCATATTTGCATTAGCACCCAAGCAAACTGTGCTGCAAACTCCAAGTATAACTGCCACAAACATAAACCGAAAAGCAGTAGGCATTTTTCGCAAAGGCGTGATAGCACGGTCAACGAACCTCTTTCCTCCTTTCCAAATGCAGCTTACCTGAACTATTTGGAAAGTAAGTTTCCACTAATACTTATGACCTATTCGTCTTCTGCCGGATTTTGGTAGAAGTTTGCAAATGTTATCGAACTCAGAATTTTCATCTGGTTTTTAAACTACACCCAAGTCCTACCTTTGATTGTGCGATAATTGCAAGACATCATAGTTTTATGCGGGCAGTTTTGGTGTTTAAAACACACAGTGGGGTTACACAAACGCAGGACGCATTTATGTATAGGATGTTCACCATTCTACGGGGCAGCGTCAGTGCGCGCCCTGAAGTTACCCCCACCTACAGTAACCAAATGATTTCAAATCAATCAGAAAACCCGATGAACCGATTAACAGCTGTCTGATCGGAAACTAATCAAATCACGATGATTTTTTTCCTCATTCACACTTTGTGTTATAGCCCGGGTACAAACTTTTCACACGCGGACGAGCTTTCCTCCTGACACTTTGCACTGTTCATTCTGTTTCAGAATTTTTAGCGGCGGTGAAAAGTAAGAGTCCTGATATATAAAACGCGTTTGTGACAGACTGGCACTGTAATATGCTCGCAAATCGAAAGGAGATAACAACGCTTGCCTTTCTGTCACGCGTGAAGATCCAGTCAACATACGTGACTGCGTGATTTGGACCCCGCGATTGAATGACGGGTGATGCTGTGCCCTGCCTAAATCAGGGTTAGTCGCAAAACTGTTCAACCGTTCGTGGCCAAAGGTTCAACTGTTCAAATTAGTGGCCAGGAGGTCGAGAGTTCGGGACTCACTGGAGTCTCATGGAATGTTAACTGCTGATGATATGCAGTAGGAATCGAACAGCTGTACACCGATTCTTTGTTTTCCGCACAGAGTGCCTTATTTTACAGGAAAAAAGTCAACTATCGGCCAAACCGGCTAACTGAATAAAACATACACAGCAGTGAAACGGAACAAGAGCCGTCAGGTGGGACGTTCAATATTTGTCTCAGTTATCCCAGTTTGCACTAAAGTCATTTCAGGTTATCGGTCTGGTGAATGGTTTAATAACAATTTAGTCGCAAATCAGCCGGGGGTCGGAGAGGAGGGCCATAAATTCAGTGCTGTTTGACAAATCGAATCCTCAAAATTCAACTTTTCCGTATCATTAGTCACTGTAGGCAGTATGTTTTCTGTGGGCACCTTCTGTAATAAGCTTTCCTCCTTCTTAAGGGAATCGGAGGCGTGACAAAACACAACATTACTGCTCAGGTGGGGGAGAGACGAGTAGCAGGATTCCAGGGCAATATTCAGGTTCCAACTGTTTGTCCAGTGGCTGGATCCATACGGAGATTCTGACTGCTATGTTTTCAATTAATCTGGTCCGAAATATTTAGTCGCTCCAACATGGGGGTACTGTTTTTCAGGAGATTCAAGTTCGAATGTGTGAGGCAACACAACTCTTCCGCAGAAGTTTATTCTCTATTCCCCAAGCTCTAATCATTAGAATTTTGGCATTTATGACCAAAATAACCGGATTGTTTCAACAAATCCAAGTTACAAGTCGTCCTGTTTACTACCGGATTCCGACTATTCCAGCTATTGGCATTAACTTGACTTAAGCCGTATTACAGGCGCTGTGGTGAGTGGAAGCTATGTTGGGCTTGCCGCTTGTGCATTTCACTTTCAAAGAAGCATGACAAGCTAGGCATTGCTTTTCTGACAGATGGCTGGGAGGACATTTACCGCTGCCCATCTTTTCATGAAACAACAAGTATGGCGGCCCAAACCGCATGTCATTTTAAACGTCCATTTCCCAGAACGCGTAGTTCCGTGGCCAACATCATAAATGCGTATAACGTTCATTCTTAAGCAACCGAAAACAGCTCGGGATTGTGTCAAACATGGTGACCCAAACTTCTTCGAAAAAGGTGTATCTTCAGTTGGTTCCGAGAGGGTTCTAACGGTGTGAAACACTTTTCATTTATCAGAGAAATCTTTGAAATTGCAAAAAAGTACGTTTCAGTCATACGCCATATAAAATTTGAAATAGTCCATCTGATGAAGACAACTACAAAAATAACAAAATAAAACAAAACGAACAAACCACATCCGCGGCACACAGGTATTAGAATTGTGAGCGAATTAGATAACAAAACGAGACTGGTACATGCTATTTAGCGAGTAGTGCGTGGGGGGCCTTGTGCCGAATGCTTCCCTTGCGTATTGATTTTCCTGATAAGAAGGCTCCCCAGTGGAGGCCAGTTTTTGCCAGTCAGTTGAAGTTTTATTGAATACTGAGAAGTACTACCGGGATGGCACAGTTAAGAGAGAGAGATTCCGAAGAAGTTTTGGCAGGACCCTTTCACTTAGGAAACCGAAGGTTCATCGGCTCTACAAGTTTGTTGTGTATGTAGCCAGCTTGATGTTCTCGGATGTTTTTCCCCACAAGTCTCCCGGGCACGTCGACGAAAAATTTGACCAGATCATTTTTTTCAGCACAACATTTCTGGAATGATGGAATAGATAAATGCATGATCACAGTAAATATCATGCCCTCTCAAATCTCTCATTAGAGGTTACCAGGGAGGTGCTGCATGTTTGAACTTCAGAGTTCACAACCAATTTGTTCGGGCAAATCCATGGTAAAGCCCGGCTGTAAGTGCTCATAAAACGGAATCGTATCATCAAAACAATAGGTATTACGTAGTACAAACTTCACTACAAACTTATTCGATTATTAGCTCTGACGATGACTAGGGATGAAGCCATTATTCAGTTACGGAAATTTCATGTGCAGAATGATCCGGTTTTCCTTGACAGCACAACAAATTTAGGCAGCATACCGCTTTATTACATAAAATCACTTCGAGTACGCCACCTCATTTGGTCATATCCACTAGCATAACGCGCAAAAAACCGTGAGCTTTTCACATCATTCTGAAATGCCGGCTTAAATTGTCCAACTATAGAGGCTAGGTTTTTATCCGACTAAAAGGGGGAAAAACCAACAGAACAGTGCTTCAGCCACAATCTCCAAGAATTTGATGGCAATCAGTTCCGTACATTTAGCGGTTTATCACCCTCCTGTGAGTTTCAGCAAGCATAACATGAGCTTGGCATGCGTTGCAGTCATCATGTCCACACATTACATCGAGTGCTTGTGCAACCCCATTCATAACGGGGATCAAAAATCGTATTTTCCCCAAATTAAGGAAGACTTGGAGTCAGTTGATACACTAGTATTTCTAAATCTTCCTGGCCAGAGACATGTGCTCTTGAAGTTAGTTAACATTTTTCGTGCCCTTTATTTCCGTATCTCTCGCCGTGTTCCGGTTCGCAGCGAGCTGCCCAAAGTGTCCTAGGAGCTAGTGGATTTTGTATGAATTTTCCTCTCTATACGTTTTCCTTATTCCTATCACGGGCATAATCATGGAATGAAAAAACCGAAGGACACTGAGCTTAAGATCATTAGGTTGGGACTATGCAAACGATATTGTCATACGTTCTGGCAATTAGTTGTCAGCGTAAGACGTTTTAATCAGAATGTACAGAATGGTCAGATGTAACCTATCTTACGGCATGCACTGTGCACCTTCAAAGCGCAATGTCCTAGTTCAATATTAAATATCGCCTTGTGTTTCGTGGAGACTTCGAAAGGATAGACTTAACCTTGTTTTTCGGTTCACATGTGACTGTATTGTAAATATGATTTCAATGGGTGGATAGGCCTACTTACAAGCATAGTTTGCAAAACTACCCTATTTATGACGTCAGAACCGGGCATCTCTGAAGTTAAAGGGTCATGTATAGGGTAACTGCTGCGCGCATTCCCCCAGCCCATCCAAAGGTGACATAATATGTCTTCGCGTGTTTTGTCTCCGTTGTCTGCGTGGCATAGCGAGAGTTGGGCGGCCGTAGTTTGTTCGCCACGGGTTGGTGCCTGGGCTTATAGTTCGTCATGAATCCGACTCCGAAGGGCATCAGGTTGAACTTACTGATTTGGGTTAATTTTAGAGAGTACACCACACATCGCTTTCGGGAGAAATCACTGTTTTCTCTTCCAAGCGACTGTTTCCGAAAGGTCTGCGTTGGACGAGCCGTTATTTGGCAAAGTGCATTAAACTTGACTATGTTCTGATTGAGTACTTTGGGATATTTGCCCCTTTCCGTCTGGGGCCAACATGAACCTGCTTGCAGGTAGTTGGAAGCAATGCAGAATATAGAATGCAACCAATCACAGTGGCACGCATTCTGTCGTTTCCGTCTAGCTAAAATCCTTGTGCCGTTATGCGCTGGACTCTATTCCACTCCTTTCATGGCTGCTTCAATGTGATTTACACAATCTCGTCCCTAATGAGGGGAACCCAATGTGGCCGGAACGCTACGCAGTTAAACTCCACTTAGACACGCTGTTTAGATTTCAAAGTGTCAAATATACACACTGTAAAATTCACAACACGCATGCTGCGTTGCGTTAACATTTCAACCTCATTCGTAAAAGTGAAATATATAAACTGTATTTATGAAATAAAAACGGAAGTTCTGAGTGATTCGTTGTCTTGGATTGGAAATCAAATAGTTCGACAAACGTTTATTCAGGCCGTCTTACTAAGATTCACAGCCATGTCAACAGACAGTGCCATATGACACAGGCTGAAAACAAGCATAATGAATGCAAGCACAAATCAGCATTAGGCATTGCATATAATTCGTCTATGGAAAGGTGGGATGTTAATCACCATACCTTAGGGTCAGCACAGAGTTGAATCGAGCACGTACGAGTCCCATGGCTCCCACCTAGCATCCAGGTCGCTCTGTGAACTAAGATAACTAAGTGCCTTCAGGACAGAAACCGTGAAATCAAAGGTAAACTAATATTCCCACGTGAACGACATCCAGACATTTGGTACACTCGGATTTACCAGCAGACCTATTGCCTTGCCTTCCTAGTCTGTTGTGAAAACTACCCTTAAAATGTGTGATGCTCCACAGCAAATCTGAAAATGCCCGTAAATTGGCGAGGCGAGTCATGTTAGCTTGGAGGAAAAACAATTTCACAAGATGGGCGAAAACCTCAACTGAGATGTCGTCCATCGAACATCCAGTCAAAACAACAGCATTTGATGTGGTTACTGTGATTAAAGGATGCGCGACGTTATGCTGTCTCCAGGTGAGATTCAGTCGCACTGCTGTCCAGCTTCTCAATGTCGGAAACTACCCCTCCGTGTTACGCGGTTTCAAAGATACCTACTGGACTTTGGGGAGAAGCGCAACGCTGGTGACTGCAAATAAGGATGAAAGAGGTGCTTTGTGGTTCGCTGACACAGAATTAGTTCCCTTACAGGATGAAATCTCAAGTGACGAAGTCTAGTTCTTGTTTCAGACAGACGAAATCCTTTCAAAATTTGTTTCTCCAAATTTATATACAGCAAAGAGATTAGTTGAGAAAGAATCCCACCGCATCTTTGTATTTGACTAACATATATTTCGCAAAATCTCTACGTATTTCTCCAACAATCAGGGGCTTGCAACCTAAGGACAAGGAAACTTAAATAATACAGCATGTTTTGTGTTACTGATCTGCTCAAAACAGGTACTTTGTTTACAGAAATTCGATTATACTACATGGCGCTGCGTTCTATCCAATCATCAGTAAAGTGTAAACAGAAGGTTCAGAGCAGGTTAAAAATACAAAGCCATGTTACTCAACGAAGCGTGAGGACAACCTACATCTGAATATGTACACATTTTGCTGCCAGGTCTCCGCGGAGCGGCAGAATCCCTCACATAATTTTGCACACAGAGGTAGCAGAAATGCCGGCTTCGTTGCAACAACCTGGTGTAGGTTTGAATTGGACCGGCTGGTTTCATACGAAATCTTTGTGCGTGATTACTTCACCAGGAGTGTCACATCTGCAAAACAATTTTTGGTTGCGTCAGTAGGCCGTTTCGCCACAGATTTGTCAACGCTTCATCATAAAAGCAGTTTCAGTCACATTATACGGAAACTGATTTTCAACAGTGTATATGCGGGAAAAAGAATACGTGTACAATCATATGAACAGTTGGAAAACGACTGCTCTAGTGCATTCATGTGGGCACACGCACATGCCAATACTCAATGCATAACCAATGACGTGCCTCCTTGTTGAAATCAGCCCCCAAGTCCACAATGATAATGTCATTCAGTTTAACGATGAAAAGCTTGCAATCAAATTGCCCGGCTCAGCGAACAAACCGAACATCATCTGCGCTGCCTGAGCTACCAATATTCCTCCTCAATAACATTTAATGACACGATTGATCTTGTTATGTTGATAGCTTTCGAGTATAATCCGTTCACAACACACACCGCAGCAGTGGCTTAATTTCATAGACTTTAGCATCATTCCTATAGATTCCGCCTTGATTCTTTTCCACAACGTTCGTGCTAGTGTCAAACTGACAAGGCGAACCCCACTCGGTTATATTGTAATCTTTATTCCAATCTTTATTTCTATGGCTCCCCCTCATGTTACAAACCACATCAAGGTTAGGGTCTTTCAAGGCATTTCAGACGTGGTGCTGAATTCACTAAGATCCCGTTGGCGCGTCGTTTGTTGTCACCATATACTTAGGATAAAATGTGTTGGTCACGTGATTTTGTTGTAGGTCTCCAGGAGGGTTTCCACTGTAATTGTATGCACAACGCCTCCTGGTACCTGGCTACTCAGTGACTTCTCAGTATTGTATTCGGTAACAAGTAGAACTACACAATTGACAATAGGGCTCCTTTTTGTATGGTGAAAAAGTTCCCCCGTGATAACTCTTCTAAGGTAAGCTTGCATGCTGGGTCTGATTTTTTTGATATTCTGACAAAAGTTGTGAGCTGGGATAGTAGTAATTTTCATGTATCTGGTTTTCACTTCAAACCCAGCTGGCTTCCTTAGCATTATCCTGAGTACGCCAGGCAGTAAGTCGCTGTTTAGTATAAAATGGCATATTCAAGTCAGCCAGTCTGAAATGAATTTGATTTCTTGTTTGTTCTACTATTTGGGAAACTCTACTGTGATTCTAGCCCAGGCCGTTCGTTTAGTTGCCCTCCAAGGACCCATATGACACCTTCCATATAGATCTCATGAACCAAACTGCATTAGCTTTTTCTTGGTGAACGAATGGTGAACTGTTCGCATGTACTCATCTTCGCTGTTTGAGGCCGTTGCGAGGCGGTCAAAACGCAAATGTGGCAAACGCATTTGTTTTGCGTGCCTCTTGGCAATCCCGTGCGAAGCGATGTCTGGGTACATGGATATTTAAGAAGGGATCTGTGCGAAAAATACAGCTGCCGTGGTTAGGTCCGTGTGTTACTAACAGATTTCGTATGCTCCGGACAAAGCTGGAACACTATCTCCTGATAGATTTTCTTGGAACTCCGTCTGTGTATTTACGCTTAATTGGCCAAAGGCCATGTGATGACTCAGTGAAAACTTACTGACCCGAAGGTTGCCAAAAAGAACGTGGATCTGGTGGATGGGGGTCAATCGTCTGAAATTTAAAAGGACAACTTTTACTTACTTTACGGGCAAGCAATATCCGTGGGACCCTCGGAATATCCGTCTTTAGTAATGACAGCTAATGCGGATCTATAGGTACGCGTTTTTCGGGGATTTTCAGTCAGCTTGTACGCCATGTGAGGAATCCGCCTATAATACCGTCTGGGGATAGGACGCAGTTGGCGTCTAGTACTGTCGTAATACAACGTTTTGGCCACTTAAGTGTAAACAGTCTTCCTCAGGGAGAAAACACAGTTTACACCGAGTGGTAAAACACAGGTTGCCTGACGATGTCTGATGCGAAATGTGCCCACATACAAATGAGGCTGGTTTCTTAGTTGAGCAGATATTGACATAATATACTGCAATATAGTGATGTGTTTGAGAGATGGCGGACATGTCGGTTATTGGGTCATTTGCACTGGTGAGTCAGTGTCGTGCTCGTCATCCTTTCCATTAACTGATTTGGCTTATCTCTGTTAACGATGAGCAAAGTCTTCGGCGTAGTTGCTGAGGATTGTTGCAATAATACCAAATTCTTGAAACAGCTAACTGTTCAGCCCCCGGCTATGGCGTGGAGGGTAATCGTCTTGTCTGTTCAAGCCATGTTCCCTCGACTTCAGCATGGGATCTCTATAATTTGTTACATTTTTGTTCGCTAGTTAGAGTTCGTAGTTAGAGTTCAGCTCACACTTACAGCTCTTAAGGTTCAATCAGGGCTCATGGTCACTGGGTCTATCCAGACATTTAGCACAGTTGAAGCCTACTGTGAAATAAGTCCTTGTCCTGCGTAGGCCAAAGACCTTCTGTATGGTCTCCGTGGTCCTGTTCCAATAGGCGAAAAGAAAAGGTTTATGCGTATTCTAGGTTCCTCGCAGTGGTATTATCGCATTATGTGTCTAGACAGTGTGTACAATACTTTCCGACTATCCGTTCTTCCACAATGCAACATTGATCCGATCGAGTACTTCCCCAACTAGCTTTGAATGAAAACAAAGATATGCCAGTCGTCCACGTGAGGTTTTTCGCTGAATTTTCCCAATGCTTAGAATGAGACCACTCTCGACGCGGTGTGATCTATTACACAGTTTTCTGTTCATGTTTGCAAATACAAAAGTGTGTGTAGAATCAAGAATTCTCCTATGTGAAATTTGTGAACAAAAGAATAAATGAATAATCAGCTATACTTGATATTCAGCTCTCTGGAGTTAAAGCGAAGAGGTAAGTTTCATTCGTCGTTTGACAGGTTCAATATGTGTAAATTCGATTATTGGATACCATGCTTTCTCACAATGTCCCCATTCATGCGCATCATCATTTCGTTCAAATTACTGAGTTTATCAGGATCTCAGCACATTCTATCGATCGGCTTACGACGCACACATGATGAACAAACGCCAAAATTAGGAAATCAAAGACGTGCTACTTATCAGTCGCCCGGTAGAAACCGGACGTTGCGGTCATCACACAAAATGTCGTATCATACCACGCAATCTGACTTGAGATACACATGAATTCAACTGTGCTAAATCCTGCGTACATGTGACATTACTCATATAGTCATTAGATGCAAAGGAGAGATTTAGCTGGGTTCCAGGTGAGTTTCTCGGGAAAAAATATTTGATTGCAAAGGGGTGTATTTCGATAATTTCGTGCAATTTGGTTTCAAGTAGAACATCAAGTTGAGGGAAACTCGGGGACTGCGCCTACCTGATGATCCCCAAGAAGGGCAAAACAGATCGTAGGCTATCAAAGAATTCCCAGCATAACGTACAATGTCTTTATGTTTGATGAAAACCATTTGACGCCCCATGACCGTTTTCCCCCCTTCTGAAGGCTTATCAGATAGACGGGAACCATCATAAATGAGACATTCAGCTGTATTCATTTGGACCACCTGTCGAACTTATATTCCGTTGCACAGGGAAGTAGCTATGGGCAGTGCACTCGGTTTATCCTCCATAGTCTTCGTGTTTTCTCTGTGTTTATGCGAAGGTAATATAATTTCAAAACAGATCTGCCACTAAATCGTTATGAGTTCAACTTTTAACAGAATGTTCACTTGGGAAGTGTTTTAAAACAAGAAGACTGCACATTTATCTCATAATTTTGCTTAATTTGTCCGGAATACGACATCGAACAGGCTGCGCTAGAAATCACTAAATAACTTGTGACGATAAGCCAAGCAGCGGGTTAAGTCACGTGGCTTAATAGAATCTGATTTCCTCTGAGAGAGATTTGCACACATTCTGTTTCCTGGGATGGCTATCCTCACGCGCAGTTAAATTCACAAAGTGTTTTCAAAATTACAATTACTTGTATCTTAGAACGAGCTTCGTGCTTCGAAATTTGATATGATTCCTGACGCTTCAATTTCCTGGTGTTTCTTAATAAGACCGAACCGCAGGTTTGCACATGAAAGTTTCGGCTAAATAGTATGCGGAATTTGATGAAGCAAGCTCTTCAAGTCTGGTGATTCAGAAGTGTCAACCAGTAAAAAACTACAAGGTAATTACAGCGGTCTGAAACTTTTAAAATCCTGACGATGTTGGAGGAAAAACTGTTTAAAATGCTTACGAGACAACTTCCTCATCGATGAAACCGTCCCACGATTAACTAATTGACCTAAATTTTGTGCAGTCATAAACATTCCCCATATATGTTGCCCTATAGCGTTTTGCGGAATAAGAGCAAATCTGCGAAAGAATGCCCCAGGTCAACCAATTCAAACCAATGTCAGAAAAATCTCAGAATTGATTGCTGTTTGTGCCAACAGAGCCGTGTTGTCGTGCCACGTTTGAGTGTGTACAATAAAATAGGATAGAGTAATTACTTCCCTGGTAAACATACTCCAAATTGTAGAAGCTCAATTACGTAGGTTTGTCAGTCGGTGCGTCGGACCGAAACCGTATATCCAAAGTTGCCGGTAAGCACTAATTCCAGAACAGGTTGATTGGACTTTCAACCAAAACCTCGACCAAATTCACACAGTATACGTGTTTTCTACGCACTTCATTGTGTGGAACCCATCTCACCCGGCACTCTTGTTTCGCAGAGAGCATCCAGTATAATCATCATCAAAGACAGTAACACCAGTGTTGACACTGATGGTTCACTGCCGTACATGCAGTATAAAATTAACTCACGCATCAGAACTGAAAAATCTGATCTACCAAACGGCGGATCGATGTGCCGCCGAATCGGGTAATCGGTGAGATGGTTGCCCATATGTTATTCTCAAGATACGCCTTCAAAACAACATGAACAAATACTGTTTTTGTCGGAAAGGTTTGCTAAGACATCACATTACTGATTCGCTGGAGGAAAATAAATAAAAGCTTAAGAATTGAGAGTTTATATTGAATTTTCCAATTTATTCGCAAACGTAAAATCCCAAATTTCTTTCCCTACATTTGCAGTGGCGAGGGCCCGTGGTTGGTACACCGCTTAGCTTTGTATGCTGAGCCAAACTGGCTGCTGTGAATTTTTCTCGCCGCGGTAAAATAAATTTTGTTTCTAAAAAATTACCTTTTGGAATGCAACAGAGCCCCGTCTCTGTCTTTGCCACCCAAAAGACATTGTTTGCTGCCATGGCATATGGAAGAGCAAGTAACGTAGCCAACTCCTAATTTTTAAGCAGTATCTGAAAATGGTTTCAACCATTCATTGAAAACACACAATCCTCAGAAACTGAAAATTCATGCATGTCTTCCTGAACTCTTCTTGATATCCAGCGACTGCAACACAATATTATACGAACATTGCAAAGCAGCCCCACAATTTTCGCTCTGAACTTCACCTTTCATCGGATGCGGGAGTATAGCTTGGACACCAACCACTGACTACTAGAATTCGCAATCAGCAGTGTCCACATGTTCACCTTCTGGAGCTTGCCTTATGCTTAGCTGACGGGCTCACAAAACGTCCTGCCATTTGAATAAATAAATTTTCACGGTTACCCTCCAGGGCCTCGTCTAAACCATCGTTATGGCAAGCCACGAATTCACACTGTAAGTCACTGCAACCACGCTGTTCCCAGGCCCAGCAGGCAGAGCCTGCACACGTATGCATAAGTTTGTGCACACACACAAATTCTAGCGTTCCGGTGTCGCACGCGGGGGTCTTTGCGTTATTTTGAATGGATAAGATCGTTTCATTACGAATTTTCTGCATCACCACTATGAGGAAAACATCGGGCTTGTAATTGCCCGGCATGTTCGAGATCTTATGCAGGAAAGCGTTATAAGCATATAAAGAAAATAACGAATCTCCATGTCATGTGCCGAGCCCCAGTGCTTACTCGAGTGAACGCTACCGGTTTCGTGGAACACTGCGATATTGGAAACCGTCCGCAGATGATCAGACAGCTGTGAGTGAGGCTCAAGAACAGAACCTGGGAAGATCACTAACGTTTGCATCTGCTACCTCCCGAAGCTAGGACAGGACCATGGGCTCTGTCACGGGTTGGAGACCCCGCAGGACCTGGCTTAGTCGTGTGCAAAATATCGTTATTTTATTTCCGTTTCTACACACGGCTGCCATGATTAGTGAAGCACTCTGAGTTGAATTCAGTGTGATTATTATAGGTGAGCAAACATGCAGAAGCCGGAAACACTTCGGTATGCAAGAGCAGGTATCTTGCTTATCAGAAGGATGCAGGACAGCGATTGGTACTCCAACAGTGTAAAATAGTTTTCCGCAGAGAACAGTCCAATAACAAATATGAAGCTGGAACCGAGCTGAAGTGAATGTACGCTAGATACAGATCAAGTGTCGGAAACGAAGTAAGATATCAAGACCTGATCCATGATAAGGTCGGACGTCTCGGAATCGGAGATTCTATTACTGGAAATACCTATACAAACAAATAAAAAGTGGACATCCAGATGCTCATTCACACAGATTAACGCCCCTTGATTAGTGGAGATGTCATGGAGTTGCGTCATTCATTTGCAGATACGTTTGGGTGGGCAAGAGGTATCCACACCAGCACCACAAATGCGTTCAGCATATGCTACTTGAAAGGGCGCATTTGCAGCCGAGGTTCTCCTTGTATGGTATATTTTCTCCTCTCTGTCTGGAAGAAAGTGGCCTGGAAGATGCATCATGCAACAATGACGGCCGTTTACGTATTCGCATTATGAAACTTTTGTACTAGTCCAGTAGTTTGTGAACTGAACGCCACCAACCAATGTATAATTGACATCGCAAAAACCTGAGGGCTTCTAAAAAGGCGTTTCTTGTGATGTAGAAACTACACTTTCGATATCGAGTCGATAAAAGTAGTAGCTTCATATGTGACCATCTGATCGTCAACAATATTTCGCGTAGCATTGGTGTGCTCCAAGGTAATAGATTTCTCGAATAATCTATAATACAGGCATAGACAGGGCAAGCTTGCTAAATCTGAGTAGCCCGACTGCGGTGCCCACTTCCTCCAAAAACCGGTGTGCAAACAAACTGACAAACAAACCACGCACTGATTAAAAGGTCACAGTTTCGACCGTCTTCAGAAACATCTCAGTTAGTCTGAGGATATATAACGGTAAGCAAAAATGTCACACGCACTCCAAATTTCTGCGCCAGATTCACGGACGCGTTTACTGGATGTTTTAAATTTGTACGACCATAGCCACTGATGGATCATAAAAGCCCGAGAAGTGGAGAAAGCTTTTGCAACGGGGCTTAAATGCACTTCCTTCATCCGGTCCAACCACTGAGTCTGAGGAGGACGGATATTAGTAAAACCATCCCCGAAAATGACGAGAACTTAACGCGTTCACAGAAGAGTCGTCAGTCCACCTGAAATAGAGTTTCGATGTCCTCGAGAATAATTGCCTACACAGTGCTATAATGTACGACAATATTGTATCCTATTCGAGGTGGGAAAATTGCGAACTCACACCTCCGAACTATTAGACTTTCCACTTGGAGAACTATCTTATAGTGAGCTAGTTCGTTTCTTTGTATGGCCAATACAAATATATATATATATATATATATATATATATATGCACATATGTAACCGATCAACGCAGCGCGTATCGGTCAGATGAATTGTAGCTGATAAGCAATACTGCAGGTCAGGAATGATGTATATATTATGGTCATGCTATCAACATGTAACCCATAGGCGGCTGTCCGCCCGACCGATCAGAGTCTACATGGTGAATTTTTGTATACGAAGATTGTGTACACCATTCGTTTGAGCAAAACAATTAATGAAACAATGAATGCGCTCTATGGTGATTCAGATATTTTAAATTAGGCCGTCATCGCGGAACTCCATCTATGCTCCATGAAAGAGAATAATCACATCACCGCCCTTTTGTCAGCAGTGAGGTCTCTGAAGACGAACTTGCACATCCGATGAACGCGACGCGATTTCCAAGCACGCGTCTGAGATTTCGGTGTCAATTACATTTTGTCACGTAGAATAATTTTATCTGCAACCCAAGAAGGGCAACCTGGAGCAACGTTGCTCACGCTGTGAGAAGAGGCGCATAATGATGTGAGAGACACCAATAACAATTCACTTTGGCTCAGATGACAGCACGTGATATAACAATAATTTTAGCAGAAAATCAACTGCGAACGTGGAGTTGCATCACAGTCGCCTGCTTGTCAGCCTTGGCAGTCACACCAGGATTACTTGATTTCGTTTAATTTCTCAACAGTTGTGCCAGCAGTCATCTAAATATTAGCGTAGTATGCTATGGCAAATGATTGTGAATTCATTAAGGTGCCTAAGTCAGTTCGTTTATTTCGGACTATTCTGTCCCACCGTAAAAGCCAGAAATCCAAAAGCTCACGCTTGAAGGGAGCAGCACACTGGTATTGGTAGTTTACGCTGCTACTGTGAGTCAAGTGATCCGCAACTTCTAAGATGGTGTCCCAAGATGCGCAGCTCTTCGCTCACGTTCAAACGCGGTCCCCGTCGACAAGTTGGCTGGGGATACCAGCGGTTGGTAAGACTCATCTCGACTGCCCTATTTGGTGATCTTTTGTGCGCGATTGTCAGTCAGTTTTCATGTTCGATTACCTGTGTCCCGAAATTTCTCCTGCTTTCTTATGTGTAGTTTTAGTCTTGTGTCTTCTTCACGATAGGCCAGCATCTGGTCCTTTGTGGTGGCAGTTGTACATGTTCGTGCGTCAACAGTTGCGATAAGGATGGCCCTGCCTGATGGGGTCATTCGTCGCTTTCTGCAGTAATATATATGAATCCGAATCTATTGAGAGCAGTGAGCTAAATCCGGCTTGGTCCAAAACAAATTCGGTTGTCTTCGGTGGGAAAAGTGACTTAGCCAGATTGCTCACATAATGTTGCCTTTTCTCTTGCAGTCGTTCGTTGCAACTTGTCCATAGAGTCCAGCTGACTCCTTATAAGCGACCTTATGAATAAATCCAATCTTGCACACATTTGCGGTCGTGCAAACCTGCGTTCCGAAGTCGAATTTATTGGATCCGGCTTACAGTCATTTATCTGCTTATCTCTGTCCGAGCGTTGCTTTAGAGTAGGTGCAATGTAATCTATAGGGACAGAATTCCAGTGTGCCATCCGCAAACATAATATCTTTCGGTCCCCATTAACCAAAGGACGAAACGGATTTTGCCACCATTTTACTGGACAGGAAGCACGCCGGCGGTGCTCTCTTCTGAATTCTGTGTTAATACTGATCTTCATTTATATTTTTCAGTCAATTCCGGGCGTAAATTTACGCAGACTTACTATTAAAATACCGGCACTCATCTGACGCACCGAAATAACGTGCGGCTGCGTGTCCGCCATGCCCAAAAGGTAGCCGTCAGGATCATACGTGGATTACAGCGGACAGCTGAATGTACTAAGTTGACGCACATGACTAAACTGCGGCTTAGTGTCCACGATACCTAATCAACTGGCCATCTGACATCTACGTTGATCACCGCGGACAACTAAAAATATCTAGCTGACGCACCTGACTAATATGCCGCCCAATGTGCACGATGACTAATCAGCTGTCTGGTATGACCCACGTAGTTTCCGTGTGGCTAGTTGACTAAGGGATCGTTGATTCATACTAATTTATAAACCAAACTAAGGTCAGCAGCGAAGTTTCCAAATGCTTCCAGAATGAATACTCGCGACTGACTACGAATACTGATGGAGGAGTCAGTAGTGATAAAAGGAAAATTCATGGCAATGAAATTCACTGATTTAATGATGGGGATTATTGTGATTTCAAAAGTGCGCAATGTTTCGTTTTTGTTTTAATGCGGTTTTTGTTGGGTAGCTGGCTGTCTATCATACGTCTATGTTTGTTGTTAGGTATAGATTATTGTAACATGCAATTGGGACACTCCATGGTGCTTTTCGCTGTGACGATGACGAAGCATCTTATGGATGGCTGCTACCCCATAGCCCGGGCACCCGTCGGCTGACCTAGCAAGTATGAGGCTAGAACTTGCATCCACGAGCATTGTAGGCGCGTCTCAGTTACCAGGTGTAGGTAATTTTATTTAGTTTTCTGCAGCTTATTAGTTTGGTCAAGCGACGAATGACTTAGCATCAGGGCCGATAGGATTTCCGGGGTTATGGATTAATCGCGGCAGAGGAGCGGTAGGGATTACTTCCAGAAAACCATGCTTATGTGTCGGTTAAATAGCGGTCATGTACCTAGAGATCAAGTAAAAATGACGCATGGCGGCATTAGGGCAAGCCCAGAAATGGGGAAAAAACACTAAATGTCCCGGCCAGAGAAGAAAGGAATCACGCAAACAAAAAAGGATCCAGGCCGCAACCGAAATTTGGAGATAGCGCAAGCGAAAGGGACAGCGTCAGGCTTAGGATCAGAAGAAGGGCAAAACAGGTCGTAGGCTGTCAAAGAATTCTCAGCAACCTTGTGAGTAGTGCATAACGTACAATGTCCTTATGTTTGCTGAAAACCATTTGACACCCCATGACCGTTTTCCCCCCTTCTGAAGGCTTATCAGATAGACGGGAACCATCATAAATGAGACATTCAGCTGTATTCATTTGGACCACCTGTCGAAATTATATTCCGTTGCACAGGGAAGTAGCTATGGGCAGTGCAATCGGTTTATCCTTCATAGTCTTCATGTTTTCTCTATGTTTGTGCGAAGGTGATATAATTTCAAAACAGGTCTTCCACTAAATCGTTATGAGTTGAACTTTTCACAGAATGTTCACTTCGGAAGTGTTTTGAAATAAGAAGACTGCACATTTATCTCATACTTTTGCTTAATTTGTCCGGAATACGACATCGAACAGGCTGCGCTAGCAATCACCAAATAACTTGTGATGAAAAGCCAAGAAGCGATTTAAATCACGTGGCTTAATAGAAACTGATTTCCTCTGAGACAAATTAGCATATATTTTGTTTCCTGGGGCGGCTGCTCCCACGCACATTATGGTACCAGGCTCATTTAACCCACAAACTTTTTCCAAACTTTTAATTACTTGTCTTTTAAAACGAGCTTCGTGCTTCTAATTTTGGCCTCACCCCGCGATATCAAACTTATATTTCGATTATTTTATCAAACAAAATTCGCGATGAAAAGAGATGTGCTTGTAAATTTAGGCCTCAATTTAGTGGCGTATTTAAACTAAAACCGAACCACATGGTTACACATGAAAACTTTGGCTAAATAGTACGCGGAATTTGATGAAGCAAGCTCGCAAAAGCTGTCGTCCACAGCTCTTCATGTCCGGTGATTCAGAGGTGTCAACATCATCCACAGAGAAAAACCACAGTAATACCGCGGTCTGAAACTTCTAAAAGCTTAAAATCATCACTAGACAACATTCTCACCGATGCTGCTGCCCTACAATTAAATAATTGTCTTAAATAGTTTGCAATTATAAACATTGTCGCATACATGTTAATTTATATTATTTGCGAAATTGGAGCAACTCGGATAGAAGATTACTTCATTAGCCTACATCTGTGATTTTCACCTCCCATCAGATGCTAGTATAACACAATTGATTCAAGTTTCTCTAACGCGTTACAACCCCCCATCAATAGAGTTATATCTTCGTTAGTTAGACCAACATTACCCAAAATAGTAGCAACAAGACACTTAATGTTTCATTTGTAATTAATGATGGAAGGGACTTCGCATTGGTGCTCAAACACTCAAGACTTCTCGAGCGAAACCCACGTTTCTCACGACAAATTAGACGTATGACAGTCAACACGCGATGTTTGCATTGCTTGACTAAAGGAGTATTCGAGCGATATCCTAACTGAACATATGTTATTCATACTGCTGACAAGTCAAACGTGTGGACCGCGGGACTCATCTCAACAGAGGTTAATGACACTAGCCAAAATGGCGCATTCGTGCAGTCTTTAGCGCTTCTACATTAAAGCTCTTGCATTCATTGCGTACCGGATTCCAGGACCAGCTGAACACGCCATCGTCGTATCCCTCACACACTTCTGATTTCCGGTGATCGAACCGGTAACAGCGGAAACCGGAATAACCATTGCTTGATTTAAAGCTGAAAAATTGAACAATATAATTTAATTTTCGGCAGTTCATGGCAGCTTTAGCCCTACTCGAGGCTCAGCAGGTGTGTGTAGTTTTTGATGTGCCGCCATGTTTCGCTCGAAAACTTAACTATGTATGGCTGGCGAAATTTCCTCGCAGGAATATAAGTTGTTGGCGACACAACTTCTGTTACATCTTCATTCCGTCAGCTCCTTCAAGGTCATAAACTGCGGTTTCCCAAATATCGTACCAATTACAACTTTTGGCAGCTTACATGCAGTATAGTAAGCTGGAGGATATCCTAACACGATATTCAGCTGATGTACCGTTGATTCTGGTCATGAATGAATGTCTATCCACAATGTGAAAATTGTTTCATGAGTTAAGGAATAGCGTAGGTTTGTTTTCCAGGCCAACCCACTCAAGCCAATTTTAGCAAAGTCATTTTTCCAAAATTGATTCCGGGTAGTGTTCACAGGCCCGTCCACCGTTCTACACACAAGAATTGCATAGAATATTTACTTTTTGGTATTCGGGCTCCAAATTGTAGGATCTTTCTTACACATTTTTGCGTCGGACCTCAACCTCAAAATTGGTGACCACCTCAATTTTTCGGTGGTCGCCAATTTTCGAACAAACTGGTTTGAGGTGCACACAAAATCTCGACAAGATTCACGCAGCTTCCACGCTTTTCGTGCGCTTTATTGTATGAAACTTATTCTATCCAGAACCGCTGACAGCATGCAATAAAATAATAACCCGCCTATCAGAGTTGAAAAATCTGATTGGTCTCGAGGTGGATCGATTTGTCGCCGAATCGAACGATCGGTTGGAGTTTTGCTTACTTGTTACTTTTAAGATATGCCATCAGAAAATTATGTACAAACATTTTTTCCGCCAGTTGTTTGTTGAGACACTCCGTTCCTAGTTCACTGGAGAAAAAGTAATAAACACTTAAGAATACGTGTGTTTATATTTGAATTTACAATTAGATTGCAAGTGTTAAATCCCAGTTTTCTTTTCTTACCTTTGCAGTTGTGAGGGCCTGTGGTTGGTACGTCACCCAATTTTGTATGCTGAGCTAAACTGTCTCTTGGTAATTTGCTTCTGCTGTGTATAATAAACGCTGATGCGGGAAAATTACTTTTGAAATGCAAGAAAGCCCGTCTCTGTCTTTGACAACTGAAACACATTGTTTGCAGCAATGGCATATGAAAGAGCAAATAACAAAGCCAACTCCCCAAACAACCCCTAAACATGAATCAAGCCGTTACAAGTTATAAGACATTAAAGTACACATCTCTATTGCACACAATCATCAAAAACTGAAAATTCTTGCGTGTCCCTTTGAACTCTCCTTGATATGCAGCGACTGCAACACAGTAGTACACGAACATTGCCAACAGCTGCACAAATTCCGCTCTGAACTTCACCTCCCCTCGGATTTCTGGAGTGGAGCTTGGACACCTACCATAGACTACTGGAATTCATCACCAGTAGTGTCCACACGTTAGCCTTCTAGAGCTTGCATAATGCTTGGCTGACGGGCTCACAAGACTTCCTATCCTTTAGATAAATAGGTTTGACCGATGGTCTCTCAGTTTCTTCTAATGAACTTTGTAAGTTGTGAGCTCTCTAATGTGGAAAACTGACGGAGGTCCATAATTGCGGCCAAAACAGAAACTGGCACAATTTGGGAACAGAGGATTATTTTCGGAGTTAAACTCCAGGGTACCGTCTAAACAATAGTTGTAACAAGCTAAAATTATGCAGAAAACCGCTACAAGAATACTAAGAGAAACTAACAGAACCCTCTGTCGGGTGCTGGGCCCCAGAGGATACTCGAGTGCGCGCTACCAATTTTGTCGAACAGTGCGATATTGCAAACCGTCATGATTAGTGAATCTCTCTGAGTGGTTTTCCGCGTAAGTTTTATCGGTTACGAAACCTGCAAAAGCCGGACACACTTTGGTACTTAAGAGCAAGTTTATTGTTAATCATAGATGTTCACGACAGCGATCGGTACTTATCAGGAAGGTCAGAGTACTAAAAGCAACCAAGAACTCTCGGAACCTACTGAGACCCTAAAACTCCACCAAAATTTCAATAGAAAAACCGGCAAGCAACCATTCCAATCAAGCATCCACTCCATTCAGCAACAACCTGGATCAATGGAAGTCAAATTCATAGAGCGTGAGGTCCCTTGTAAGTGCTGCACTTGCACTTGATTGTTCGCAATAAACTTGTTGTGCTCCTTATCGTGGGTCTTTTTCCGGCACCAGGAACTGGAGCGGGAACACCATTCAGATAGTACAGATTGGCGACACCCGAACCCACAAAACCTTGACAATAACTGCTGAAGCGTTGAAACAAATTCTGCTGCAACACTGATGCCGGTCTAATCTTCAAAGTCGAACTGAAGCCCGGAGATGATGCCTGTAGAGCACCCTTTTTGCTCAGAAAGCTCGGCACAACAGAATGCACACGGTATTCCAACTTCATCCTGCCTAAGAACACGCGAGATCTCGGTTATGACAAAACCGTGCAGCACCTCTAAGCAATTTTCGGTGTGCGTTCCTCTTTGCTTAATATTCGCTACCAATATATTAAACTTGCGAAAAAGGAATCCGAAGTATATATCACCTTTGATGTGAACAGTTCGAGTTATCCACCATGACCGAGGACCAAGTGTCTTGAAGTTCAGGTGTCTTATTTTTATATGTGGTCTTCAGTCGCATTCAGATAGTGATATCTGAGCGAGACTATTGAACAAGATTGAACAAACTCCCAAGATAACGCTGCAGTCCATTACCCATGGGTGCCAGCGCCTTTTGGATCTTAAACACGACACGCCATGTTGGAGAGAACTTTATCCAACCCTGCTTTCAACATTGCCAAGACAACATCAAGCCAACCTGCTGTGGTGGCAATTTCAAACGGAGCAAGGCCTCCTTCAGCATGCTGTCAATGCTGAAACACAAATGTTTAATGTGTGGGAACAAGGAAAGCCAGTGCCGGCTAGCCAAGCTAGCCTAAGACACAGCCAAACCCGGAGATACGAAGCAGACGGGGCCAGTCAGAACCCCGTTTCAACGCAATATTTGCAACATTTGATATCCAGATCGATGCTCGTCTCAAGTACGTTACAAACATGGCAAATGGAAGTACTATTCGATTGCAGCTTGATACGGCTACCGATATTACGATTGGTTCCCGGCCCACCAGGAGAAAATCGGATCACCGAAACTTAGACCAAAAATGAACACTGCCAGAAATGCTTCAGGTGGTAAGCTTCAACTACTTGGTGAATTCGATTGTGAGATGGAGATAGCAGGCCACCGTGATTATGGTATTGTCTATGTGGGTGCTTGTGAGCCTAATCTCCTGGGCATAGACTAGATCGATCGCTTGCATCTTTCAACCTTGTCATTCGACAACTTATGCACATCAAAACCAAACCAAATCTTGAGAGTATCTGGGGCGAGTAACCCAGTCAATGCCGCGATCCTACGACTACAACAGAAACATGATGACTTTTTCAGCGAAAGTCTTGAATGCCGCTCGAAAGCAAAAGTGGTGCTTCATCTGCGCCCGGACGTCCAGCCAGTTTTCAGGCCAAAAAGGCCAGTGCCATAGGCGGTCTTACCAATCCTCGATGCCGAACTAAAACGCCTTAAAGATGTCGGAGTCCTGAAATCGGTGAGTTACTCCTCGCGGGCTGCACCAATCGTGGTTGCCAAAAAGCCAAAGGGTTCCGCACGTATCTGTGCAGATTACGCTGCGGGTTTGAATGATGCCTTGAACAGTCAACACTATCAATTGCCCTTACATTACGATTTTTTGTCAGGATGAACGGCGTAACGTATTTCGCAAAGTTAGATCTTTCGGGAGCACACCTGCAGTTTGAAGTCTCAGAAGAATCCAGACACCTTCTGACGATTAATACGCACCGTGGCCTATTACAGTGCACTCGATTGCAATTCGGAGTGAAGACTGTGCCATCCATCTTCCAGCAGATTATGGACACAATGCTGTGTGATCTGACCGGAGTTGCAGCATACCTTGACGACATCATCGTCATGGGGGCCACTAAAGATGATCTTCTGGCCTGTTGGACGCTGTCCTTCAGCGGATAAATGACTATGAGCTCCAGCTAAAGAAGGAGTTCTTTGAACTACCTTGGTTTTATTATCGACAACAATGGCCGTCGACCTGACCGTCCAATAGCGACGCAATTGCGATAATGACCCACCATCGGATATTGCTGAACTCAAGTCTTTTTGGAGGTTGATTAGCTACTACAGCGCCTTCCTGCCAATGATGCATCGTTTGCGCGAACCCTGCAATAAGCATTTCACCAAAGGATTCCAGTGGGATTGGGCACACGACTGTCAGATTGCATTCGAATAAGTTATAAGGCTGTTGCAGTCTGAACGTCTATTCACGAACTTTAACCCCCGAGTGCCTAACGTTCTCAAAATTGACACATCGAACAGTGGAGATGGTGCAGTCATTGCTAACACATTCCCTGATGGCACGCAAAAGCGATCGCTCATGCCACAAGGCCGCTGGCTCCAGCTGAACGTAATTACAGTCAGCTTGAGAAAAAAGCGCTAGCTATTTAAAACAGCATTTCAGTATTTGTTCACAACCGTTTACCATTCAGCGAGAGTTCAAGAGAATACTCAAGAATTTAATACGGTTTGTGTGCAATCTTGTCTTAGTGCATTACATAACTAACTGGAAAATTCGATTTTTATAAGGTATTTTGCTTTGACAGTCCTGACTAGACGGTAGAAATGCAGTAGGTCTTTCTCAAGAGCGATTTTACTTAAGGCCGCATTTTAAATATGCCTGGTTGATGTTTTGGACATCTCCATCAAGTTGTATATTCAAATGCGTTGTTTTCATCTCGACGCTGCAGATCACTAGTGTTCTAAATTGTTCGTTTAATTCCTCCGAAGTTGTTCCTCACCCTTATTTATGTGGCCGCTGCTACTTCGGACACTAACTGCTCCTCGGCACAGTAGGGTCTTTCCAATGGAGCAGATCCCAGAGCTACAAACAATCCACCACTGTCTGACTGGCCCAGTCTGTGAGTGCCCTTAACTAGTATTCCTAAGGCCAGACCTCTTAGTCCGGCAGCATATCGGCTGATTCCTACCTCTCTCAGACGTAGCGAACTCTTTCACTGTGGTTTGGCTGCTAATCAAATGAGGTTCACTGGGAATCGCGAGGCAATCTAGAGCGCACTCAAAACTAAATTGGTTATGGTTGTTTGTATGCGGTCCCTTGTAGATTGCTAGCATTATATTGATAATCTGTTCCAGATCCTGATTTCTTAATCAATCAAGACGATCCCTCTTCCATGTGGGGTTATTAAAGGAACCGCCATTATATGCTGACCGTATCAAATGCAAGAATGTTCCTTGATGTCAGTTCCGGGCGATAAGACACTTCCATACCCACCGGGCTCTGCTCCTCTTTTCACATTCTTATTCATCTGAAGATCCCGTTGTCAACATTAGCTCTTCCAAAAACTTCATTTTGTCGCTATCTATCTCACCTTCTATCCGCGCTAACCTACACCAGGACTGAAAATCTCTGTGATTTCTACTGCTGTGAGCTTGTGTCGCCAAAAGAAACCACGGTTGTTGTATCGAATTGGTACATACTTCAGGAACATCGCCGTACATGACAACATCTTGGAACCTCCCAGCTGAACGCAACATCAACGCCCATATTGCTCGGTACCCCCAGTAGCTCACTGACCTTCTCCAAAAGCTTCGTTGAGTGTTCCCTGACCGTGAACCTAAATAAAATCTCATCAACTGACATGATGGCTAGTTGCCAGTCCTCAAGACACATTTCGGGTGTACTAGAGCATCGCAATTGCTAGGGCGAAGTCTGAATTAGGGTCAGTGCATTCAGGCGTCAAAGATCCATATAAAATCGTCAGCCTCACTGAAGAGTATTACACAATGTTGATTTCCTTGATCATGGCTTTTTTAGCACAAATACGGTGGTAACATTAGGTGTCTTGCGGTTAAAAGCGTTCGGAATAAAGTTTTGGTTCGTGTCCTATCCACGGAAGGAAGCCAGGCATATGTTCATTTTCGGTAATCAGTTCGCCGTCTCCTTTGTAGACCGAAAGTACTGACGGAGAATTACGGCCAAGGACGTTGGATACGAGTTCCCTCGCAGCAGCGCTGGAGTTACCCTCAAGCTTGACAGAGCTGTATTTTGCAACTAATTTGCATCGGATTCCGTACTCTTCAAAACATCTCCGAATAAAACTGTTTCCTTTGCAGTGGGCTAATCAGGGCTTTGTGCTACGCCGACTTGCCGCCTGGACGCATTGAATGCAATGGCAAGCCATTAATTTTTAATATCCACCCAATTCACTCAGTGTCAGCGCGCATGATTTGCACTAACCTTTGTTTCTTCCCTGCCTCATTGGCACGCTCTCTTTCGTATCAATTATGCGCAGGTCCTATTCCACGTCTATCTCAATTACAATATTTATCGTAGCCTACCAAGGCGACGGTCGTAACACACCTGAAGAATATCGAGTGAGACTGAAAGTTATCGTAGACAGACAGCCAAGACGGTGACTATGGTTTTACTTTCAGTCAGTCATGCCATATTTGTGGCATCTACGCAAACGAATATGCTGCCGTGCTTACGGCAGCTTACGGCGAAAAGCTGTTTAACTTTGAACGACAGCCCTGCCGCCGGCGACTCTTGGCGTTTCTAATGTGAAGCAAGAATTGCCGGTGCCCCCTGGGCTATTGTTCATACGAAATCGCTATTCGCCGGGTGATCCCGCCAAACGCTTCTGAGCGTTATTAACCAGCTGTATGCTGTTGAAAAACTGGCTGAATAGCAACCAATGGGAAAGATTCACCTACAGCTGCTGACTGGCGAAGAACACTGCCGGGTCGCATTACAATCTCCTCCGAAAGACCGCCACACAGTCTCCTGGTGGTCGGCTAGTGTGTCGACTTTTGGCACATGGTCTTCCTTCGCGGCCGCCGAGTGCATTTCCCCGGAACCTCTTCTGGCTGCATCCGGGGCCACCTTCTATTGGCCGCAGTGGAGGAACATCATTGTCAACAACTCTCTCCGACTGGCGTTCAGTCCATCCACATCGACTGAGTCACCAAAATCTTCCCAAGGCTTTTCAATAAACACATCCTAAGTGGTTTGAGTGACGATACTTTTACATTCATCGTGGCACCAAATCAAGGGTAATACGTTCTCGGGTGGCAGGTTTTTATCGACCAACAAAAATTTAGTCATTACATGACAAAAAGGCAAGATGTTAAAAATCGCATTCGCATAAAGCATTTGAACAATATATATTCTTGAGTTTCCTCTTGAACTCTCACTGAATGGTAAACGGTTGTGAACAAATACTTAAGTGCGGTTTCATATTTTCCGTTTTAACCTTCTATCAGAGGAGGGAAGGCGCTCTGTCACCTGAGCAGACAATACTCACATGTTCCATCGGTTGGATGCACACTTATACCCCGAACCTGCCTCCCTTTGTGGTCACTCCTGCCCTCCATCCCATTCAAGAAGATCGAGCCAGAAATGCCCCGGTCTTAGCATTTTACAGGAAAGGATTTCTCCTTAGGTTAGCTGATGAAGCCCATGATGCTTTCCTAAGGCGACTGAAGTCTGATAGGTATTGGAAACCATTCAGAATGATGGAGCCTTTTAGATATTACTCAGTTTTATTTTGACATTAGCTATATATATATATATATATATATAGGGCATAAACTGGTCATTGTTTTGTTGAAAACTCTTCGACAGCCCACGACCGGTTTCAACATTTTAGTCCGGCTAACCAAGCATTCAAAATCCCGAGAAGTCTTCCGTCAACTCAATGTTGTGGTCTAACAATAAATTGCACGATATTAGCGAAATACGCTCATTTGCATACCAATTTCGTATTGTCGCGAAATTGCCCCACCTAAAACCCAGCTGATTATCTTGTTAATAGTGTTTTTAAACAAAGGAAGCACGATCCCTCCTTCACTAGTAGCTGAGGCCCAATGCGAATGATTAACTCCTTGTAAAGCGTTGGTTATTTATACTTGCGTACTGTAGCCAGCAGAAGACATCGCTCAATGTCTACCGATGTTTGATCAAATAAGGCACCGACGTTTCTAAGTATAGTGCGCCAAATTGCGCTAATTATCAATCCGGTGTAAGAAACTGCTGCATTGTACCGAAAGTTAGCTCAGACCGTTTCCAGACAGCGTGGTTGCAATTGGCATACAGCGTGGGATTTTGGCATTACACAATGATTTTTAGGCAAGAACCTTGAAATTAACCCTGGGAAGAAACTTTTCGCAAAATCTTGCCAGTCCGTAATTATGGACCCGGCGAAATGTCCCATCAATATATATCTGACTGGTCACAGAATGCACCAGTTGAACGTGAGAGAATATCAGTTGGTCTCATCCACTCAAGTGCTTGGACATTTGTGAGTTCATTAAATGGACGGTTAGGAAAACTGCGAAGGCATTCGTCTTTTAGATTGTTGCTGAATGGTTAAAACCATTTTGAGGTATTGCTTAGTTGTTAGGAGGATGGTATTGTCCTTTGCTCTTTCATGTCCTGACAAATAAAAATGATCTTCAGTTGTTGGTGATAGGGAAGGGGCTTTCTGGCGTTTTGAAAAGTAATTTGTACGCATCAGCGTTTATTACATCACAACAGCTTGTCCATTTTAGCACACAATTTTGAGCCACGTACTAAACACGCTACAACACTAAAAACTGCAACTGTAAGAAAAGAAAATTGGGATTATACGTTTGCGATTTGATTGGATAATTCATCAAAATCTGCCAGCTATCATGCGTGCCTATCTTTAGTCGAGTAAGAAAGTGAATTGGATGTAAAATTTCAGTCTGACGCAAAGACGGGCAGACCAACGGGAAGTCTCTTCCTGAACCAAGTCAAAATGTCACTGAAATTGTTTGGTTTCCACCCACTAGTGATCACGTAACTCTAAGGATTGCTTGTCACGCCATTAAAAATCGTGTATCGATGCCTTTGGTGGTGGCTCCCTATAACTGGTACAACTCGCACCAGAATTGCTGTTAGGCGGCAAAATACTATGAGCTAACATATGAAGGTCGATGTTTAGGACTGAAAAACACATGATAATTCAAAAATCGTAAGACAGTAGGATAGTTGAGGATAGAAGTTTAGTAGTTTTAAACAGTTGTAATGAATTTGTTGTTGCAATCCTGATGATGTTGACACCTCAGACTCGCCAAACATGAAGAGTTGCGGACGCCAATTTTTGCGAACCCGTTTCATCAAATTCAACAGAATTTATGTGTAGCCAAAAGTTTCAATTTTCTTTAAAACGACACCAAAAAATTTACACATAAACTTACAAACACCATCCCTGTTCACTTCTCTGTATGTTAAGTAAAAAATTTCCAAGAATAGTTTTGAATTATTGTGACCCCCGGAAGTCGAAGCCCGAAGCTCGATTCAAGATAATAGTTTTACTAATTTTCAAAAAACAGTTGTGCGAATTTCGCTGGGTGCAGCACTGTCATTCGAGTGACAGCAGCCGTCCTAGTAGTACAGTTGCATGCACATTTGGGTCAGTAGAAGTCAGGTCCCATCTGGTCACATGATCTAAACCCGTGCCTGACTCATCGTTACACTGTACTTCGGCAGTTCCTAGCACGGCCTGTTTTACATCGTATTCTGGACAAATGTTTAAGACATTTTGGAGAAACTTGCGACCTTTGCATTCAAGAACACTGGCAAATGATTTTCTCTGACAAACTTTACAATAATGACGAAATATTTGGAGGTCTGCCTTAAAATTGTATTACCTTGACTGAAGCATCCAACAAAATGTCAAGACTGTGAACAGTAGAATGAGTGAAATTTCTTCAACTGCTCTCATTGCAGTTGAAGGTGGTTTCGACAGGGTACCTAAATGAATCCAGCTGAAGCTCACATTTATGACGGTTTGCGCCTACCTAATGAGCCTTAATCAAGGCCGGAGCAATCATGTGCTGTCGAAGCATACCCAGAAGCCTCACAAATTTTATGTTACTTCCAGAGTGAAATTACCATTGGAACCATAATACACTGGTGAAAACTATCGGCCTAATGAATAACGTCGAATTTGCACAAGATTCATCAGAGCTAAATTCTTGTTTATCTCAGATCGGATTGTGGTGCGTGAAAAGCCAGTTTGTGCGATGACCGCTACTTTGGGTGTCTACCGGGAGTCTTAGAAGCAGTACGTCTTTGACGCAGTAATCCGGCCAAATATTCATCATTCAGGTTCCATGCGCCCAATGATTAAACATTGTGAGATTCTGACTAGCTGAATACTCCGAAAAATGAGGAAATGTGAGCATTCTGAGGGCGACATGGATGACACTGACACACTGCCTACACTTGGGTAGCCAAAAGCTTGGGTTTTGACAGTTCTAGACGCGAACTGCACAATATCCTCAGGCTGTCCAATGAGATGAATTCTCACACAGCGTACAAGTTGTTTGAATATTCCTGAAAAAACTCGTTCCTCTGGCTCCATACTACTTGTCTTGACTAGACTCAAAATACCCGAGGGTCTCATTGGTGTCGCTTGCCCGTACAACAAAAGTGATGAATTTGCATGTCATATTCTAGCTGAATGACTTTTAATCACCCAGATCTACGCTTTCCTCAACTAACCATTAAGTGTGTTAACTCATGGAACAATGGCTTTTGGCTACAATTATTGAAACTGTTCAATAAATGAATATAGGAATCGTCCAACACACCACTTTAGACTTCAAGAATATATATACTAACTAGAAGCATCGATAAAAAGGAATAATCCTCATGAAGTGGCTCAAAACCAGAAATTATTTACCGGAAGGTCAGGGGTTGGAACCATAATCCGGCATCTCGCTTATCCTGTTTGGACTAGAGAAACGTAACTGAAGCGTGCCCGCGTAATGCCTCCGTGTAGCCTGCTAGATGGGCACTAAGAGAAGGCAACAATGATAGATTGATTGCTGTGTTATTCGAGCTAAATGCGTTATACATCCAGGTAAATGGATGCACTTAGCCACAGCTGAAGCTCCTCCGATTAAGAGATTTCCGTGAACTGAGCCGACAGAAAATCGTGGAGGTTGTCTCAATGTTTAAACCTTAAAGCATATTGTAGTACTGCACTATGCAAATGCGTATTCGATTACCAGTCACCTTTTCCGTTTTTCAACTAAACTAAATTGTTTGAAAGACAAGGAGCTAATGACTTCAAGTGTATCCGATCTCGTTTCCGAACCTTCGTCTTGGTGCGGTTAAGAACCCACTCTTAAGAAAGACATGGCATCTAAATGTTATCCATTGTTTGAGCTGTTCATTCAGTCTTTGATGAGTAAATTCTGGAACTGACCAGTAAGGTATGAAACAATGCTGGGCAGTATCCAAATCATTTTAGTTGTCGCGATCTTTTCGCAATCCATCAAGCTAAACTTACATCATGATTAATTACATCGAAAACGTGGAAGCTATACTGAGATGTGAGCAAAAGCTCACCCATAAGCTAAACGTGTCTATTCAAAACATTCTATACCGGCCTTGGGTTTTGGCCTAACACTGGCTTGTAGATCACAGCTGACGGTAATTTGTTCGTAGCACGAAGGTTTCGAACTTGAGTGAAACGCACAAGTCTTAATTGAAATCAATTTACTCCGACAAGTCAAAATGCACTGTAGATCGGCTTCAAGGGTGCTTAATCTGATTGACAGAGCGCATCTGGTTGATCCACAGGAAGCTCCCAACACGGATTCTTCCGGTTAGCAGTCGAAAACCTCAAAACGCGGCTACAAATGGTCGATAGAGGCCATGAGCTGCTCTTACTTGGACAGGGCCATGTACGATCATGAAGTCCTGACTGAAACCTATGGTAGCGGCATCACTGAAAAAGGGCTCGTGCAGCTTTCTGGGGCTGGGTACGTGGAGAAATTCGACATCCCCATTACCACCACAACAGTCAACGGGACTTATGTGGGATCAACCAAAATCTGCATGCATAGGTGAATAGTGGGTTTAACTCAAGGAGGTTGTGTGAAAGTTTGAGAATGCTTACGTCACCAAGGATCAAATTTTGGCAAACATCAATCGCTCTCTGCTTATTGAAAGCGGCATCACAGGCAGCTACATGCAGATCAAAGCAAGCAATCTGAGGACGGAAACACCGAGCATGATCATTGCTGGTCTGCGCAACATAAGCACCCGAAGGTCGAATTTTGGGTCGATGTGGGTAATATTAGTAGCAATACTCATTCAACCGTGACATTCTGTTGGCGTAGAGTTGTCATGTGACCCCAAGGCAGCTCGAGGGTTAATTCACTGTTCAATTCTAGAAGTGAGTAGACAAGGTGTATGGTTTGGGTTTGAACCACTGACCTTCCGAGCGGCAGGTTTCTCCCTTAACCACTGATCTATCTCGGGGCCTTTGGGTATGAATGAATGGGCATGAATACACAGATGGAGTTCCTAGAAGAATTAGCAAAACAAGGTGCTTCAACGGTGACTAAAGTATACGGAACCTCTTGTTCTACCGGAAACTAATACACCAAAGACACCTGCATCTTTCTCAAAGAGATAAATCCCGAACATCTTATCAAACCTTACATCGTTTTACACGTATTGTGCGAACTAACTTACCAAAGCGCACGCAAAATAAGCTTGATTGCCACCTCTGTGTTCCGCCTGCCGATCATCAGCTTTAAACAGCGATGTTAGGTATAAATGAATACTTCATGTTTCGTTCACCCGAAAAAACTAACGCAGTGAAATTTACGAGATCATCACGAAGGCAAACATAAACGTTTCTGGTGTGCACCAAAATGAACATATTGAGATAAACCCACTACAGACGACTCCATCCTGCACAACAAGTCAAAATATCAAATGCATTTGAAACTGTTTGAGTTCTGTATGCTTTTTAAACCAATTTGCCACTTACTAACTGGAAAGTTGAGTGTATTGATCAGAAGATTAACTAAGGGTGAAATGAAAAAAACATACATGAAAATTAGCACAACCCGAAATTATAAATTGCGTCAGAATAGCCTGAAAAACGAACTGAGCAAATTTAATCATCTTACAAGGGCGAAACGGGGTGTTATTTGCATAGTTCTCCAAATTGCTGATTTTACAGCTGAGTATTCACTGAGTAACCAGGTGACTGGAATGTGGGGGGATTTATACTGTTATACTGTTACAAATGGAAAATTGTCGTTGTATTTGGCCGCGTTTAAAAGAAAGACATTCAAGAAAAATTCCAAACTTCCGTAGTCCAAGTCGGGCGAAGCCATTGTACATCATGATGCTGCATCGAAGTCGGTAGTTCTACCCTGTGTGTGAACTCTGCCATTCAACGGAGAACAGCAGCAAAATGTGTACACATTCAGGTGTATTCTATTCCCACGTCCCGGTGAGTGGCATTTTGTTGCATTGTCTAATTTGTTCTGAAACTTTTGTTTACATTTTTACTGATGTGGTAATAAGATGCAGCGCCAAGTAATATATTCGAATTTCTTAAACTGACATCCATGTGCTGAGCAGATTAGTAATACAAAATATTGTATTTTTCAAAATTTCTAAGTAGATGAACTCCGAGATATTAGAGAAGTGTCAAAGAGATACGAACATGCAGTGGTATTCTCTCTCAACTGGTCACCATGCTGCATATAAAATTGGAGGGATAATGTATGGAAAGGGCTAGCATCCATGAATGATTGGGATGTTGCGCTGTTTTATATGAAAACATGACCTAGTCGTTCTTGGTTGAAATTGCGCCCTATAACAGGAGTAATTTTTTGTCAGCAAGTGAAGAGGCGCTGTACAGCTGTGTCATCCCTACTGGAAGTCATCAGCAGTACGATCTACCCTAAACATCAGTAGGGTTTTTTCAAAAATCCATTCGACAAGCAACCACGTTTTTAGATTCTTGAGTCTTCTAAGGGGGGAACACTCTACGAGTTTCTGGCAAACACAGGGTTGCAGACGCTTACTTTAATTTAATATGCACTTTGAGATGAATGCTGTGAATATCTATTTATAACTATCTCAATTTTACGCCAAGTAGTGCGGTCTATTTTGTACAGTTTACCATTTTTACCTAAGGACTGACCTGTGGGATGGCCAAGTTTTCATTAAAGATTGATTGCTCTACCAAGAAGATCATGTCGAAATAAGGCGCCATGAACGAATTCAACCCAGAGATCTCAGAAAACATTACGCGAAATGGGCCCAGCGCACAAAGGCGGTCAGAATTTGGTCAGACAGAAAAGCTAGGAAACTGAAGCATTCGCGCCACTAGGATCGGTTGCATGTTTTATTCGGCGTTGCTTCAAAGCACCTGCAAACAAGATCATATGGGCCCTAGCCAGAAAGGGATGAATGTCTTGCAGCAACCAGAGGGAATGTCGCCGATTTTTCTTTACCTTGCAGTGTAATGACTTGTCCGCCACAAACCTTGCCGCAACAGTCGCTTGGATGAGAATGCAGTGATTTGTCCCGTAGAAGAAGGTTTGTTATACATGATAAAATTACCTCAAACTGACAAGTTCAATATGCTGCTCTTCGGAGTCAGATTCATTATCAATGAAGCGCTTAGGCATCAGTGCTTTGCAAACTCACTGCGGCCAGCCAACTCTTATTATGCTACGGAGACATCGGTGTTCAAACACTTGAAGACATCTCATATCTTCGAATGGGCGAGGACGTCTCCGACGCTATGGAGTGAGACCACTGTTACCCTACACACGGCTCTTTAGCTTCGGAGAAACTCAGTTATGACGCGACAAATTATGCAAGTTTACCGATAATGCTCGCATCCTGGCCTATCCGCGCATTCACTTCACCACTTACAATATGCTCATGCGTTGTGAGGCGTCTGAGTTAAGTGAGCCAAACAAAAAACACAAGGTCATTCTCCCGAGGTTTTGCAGAAGCACCAATGGATGAGAAACATCTACTTCACGCTTTCAGGGATGACAATTAGCTGCGCGATTTTATGTAATAAATCAGTGCGGTGCATGCATTCGTTGTGCTGTCAAAGATGAGGTGGTCCTCAGACACATAAACTTTCCAGCAGTAAATGATGGTTCTACCCCAGTCATTGTCGAAGGTATCATTCAAAATTCTGCAGTGAAGCTGCTGTTGGTTAAGTAGGTGCTACTAGGTAGTACCTATTTTATTGATTCTAGATGTTCGTTTTGTGAACACCTGCAAAGAGTTATTAGCCCGGGGTTTGCCTGACCAAATTGGACGTGCAATCTAAAGCCAAAATTGTGCAGCAACATCTCCGGCAATTTCTGTTCATAGGTTGAAAGAGACACGATGTGTACTGTGTTCAATCATTTATCTGCCCCGTCAGTCCATAAAAAGCGTGCAAACGAATTGATCTGCTCAAATTTTCCACGCAAGGTCCCGGGAGACTGGTGGTTGGATAAAACCCAATAGCATCCGTGTGCATATATACACACCGCACTTGAACCTCACGGTGTCTCTCAGGAAGAATCCTGCAAAATTCCCCCCTCCTAAATCTTGCTCACAACCAAACCATCTTGGCAGGCTTTGCTAGTTTTCAATCAAACTTTCAGGGGGCTGGCACACTTTGGTGTCCACTGGGGCGTCAATCTCCTGTTTCAAAGGAAATCTATTACCAAGTGAGGCATTTGATATTAACCGTCCACTCATCACTCACCAAATGCCGCATATCCGAATGGTATCGTAATCTAATTCGCCCACATTTCTCGTACCCGTGTTCCGCAGTGCTTTTTTGGTTTTCTTGTGTGTGTGGAAGTTTTGTTTTGTTTACTTTATTATTTAGTTCGTTGTATTTGTCACATGGATTACTTCAGCCTTTAAATGGCGTATGTCAAAAACGTACCTTTATCCAACGCCAAGTGTTTTTCTGACGAAATATAAGATGTTACATCTCGTTAGAAAATTCTTGGAACAGATTGAGAAATTATCGTCTTCCAAAATGTTTGCAAAAACAAGATTGAAAAATCCGAGCGGTTTTGGTTTGCTTACAACTAACATGTTTAATCGTGTACTTTTTTCCGTTCGAACTATGTTTTTGACAAAATGAAGGTTTAAAATGACATGCAGTTTCGGGTATCATAAGAGTTTTTCATGACGGCAGTCACCCTTTTGTCAGACTATCACTGTTTGGTACTTGGTTTGTCATCCTTCTATAAGAGCGAACGATATAAGCCGCAAGATTAATGAAGGCTCCACCATCTGTAAGCTTATACCATTCAACATTGTAAAAGACGGCTCTTACCAAGTATAAACAGTATAAACTTGTTAAACAGGGTAATTTATGCCTGATACCTTTAACCTGAAATATGTTGAAAACAATACCGCCCATGCTGGGGAACGGAACATCATGTCGTTCATTATAGCGATTGTTATTCTACCTCCGTTTACTCTTGTATGTTTATTTCGGAAGGCAAACGTGGAATTTCTCGCAGCTGATACCGGCTGTACAGTGCTTCCTGGCATTTTGGCATGGGCTGGCTTCCATCACATGACTCAATCTCCATTAAAGTCCTGAATTTATCTTCCACCATCACCACCTGTCAGTGCTGACGCATGTAACGAAAATAACATCGGGCTTCAAAAACTTTTGGTCCGCTGGAGTTGAGCAGTTTTAGTATTCAACTTCACTTAGGGAAAATTACCATTGTTAGTAAGAATCAGGGCTGAGATTTCTGAGTGATTTTAGTCTCTGTCCCTCACATGCCAAGTCCGACAGAAAGAACAGTCTAGTTTATTGAAATAAACTCACTTGCATACCCAATTCGTTTTGACAGAATATTCACCTGCAAGCCAGCTGAATCTATTGTTTATGATGTTCTTAACCAACTAAATGTGCTGCATCAGGCTACTTTCTGTTTGGTCACTACGATTTTCGAGATATCGCGATACATGTATGAATGTACTACATTACTCATATGGTTACTTCCAGACACTCTTGTTTCTTTTACACAATGAAGATCCTAACAAGTGATTGACTTCCGGACCAAATTTTTTGCTGCGAAAATGTGAATTTTCTTTTAATTACGATTTTCACATCAGCGATAACGGGGTTGAGTGAAACGGTCGAGAACCTGGTGCTCCCAGTAGTCCGTCCTGTCCAAGCCCGCCGAATATATATTAAGTATGCGTACATGTTGAACTTCGACATCTATGCATGATTCCGTAGGTCATAAGTCGGTGCAGGATTTCTTAGGAATTTAATGAGGTTATCCTTGTTAAGGGTTGATTCTGTCGAGCCACCACTGAGTCATTCAGTCATCCAGTGCTGCCTGCATGAAGTTCGCTTTATTGCGCCAAACGAAACTCGAAAACCACCTGACCTGGCATGCCCGGGTAATAAAGATCTCAATGGCTAACATTTTGCCGTGGTAAATCCTTTTTGAAATATCCGGTACAACTTGGCGTCAAATCGCTTGGAGGATAAATGAAAACTGGACCGAAATTTCACTCCTACGTCAGTAAGGCAGTGTTCTTGTCGACTGGAGAATTGTATATGTCTGCAATCTTACCTTGCGCCTCTTTCAAAAACGCTGAAGTAGAAAATACATTGGGAATAGTCAAGAGCTGAGTTAGTTGGTGTGAGATATTTTTACACTCGCGCTAAAATACACAAGGTGAATGTTGTGTGAAAAAATTGTTAATTCGCGTGCTTTGATTGGTTTTTGATCGGAAACCTGCTAATTGGTTCGTCGGGTTTTCTGATCGGTTCAAAATCATTTGGTTACCGTAGGAGCGGATAGCTTCGGTGAACACACTGGCGATACTGTCACTAATGGTGAACATTCGATACAAAAAACTGTCCTCCGTTTGTGTGCGCCAGCAATGTGTTTCGAAACAGCATGCGGTGTAGGCAATTATGTACAGTCCAAAAAACCGAGATCAATCTTCTGTTTTCGGTAGAAGTTGTAATCTTATATCGGAATCCAGCGGAATCCGAACAAAGCGTAAATATTTCTAGCAACCTACCTTCCAAGGTTTTCAGGTACTCTGGAATTGGAACGCAGGAAGTGGCCACTTAACGTGCGTCAGCACACTTGATAAAAATGACTTCCATTCCTGGGTATGTACTTTGAATTTACGGTATATCCTGCTTTGACGTGTGTGCAAACAGGAAGACGGGAAGGCATTTAATTTGACGTTGTGCTCTGATTTAGGAGGAAACGTTTGCGGCACCTACGCAGAATTACAATGTACACGATTTACGATGATTAATAAAGAAACCGGAAGACGTAAACCTGACCAATCTTGCTGACTGGGAGGAGGACACAGAGTTAGAAAGGACGAAACCATGTCCAAAACTGTTTTCAGATTATTGGAATCAGTTGCTGACTATTTGGTTTCCAGATAATTTTCGCGCAATCACAATATATGCAAAACCAGCGTGCTGTGCGCTAAACATATTACATACATATTACTACTACATACTACTTGTATCAGGCATTCAAACCATTGAGATCACGATCCATAATACAGTGCAGTACCTCCCAAATACCTTTTGTCTCATTTTCACGCCTCCGGATCTATTTTTCCGTAACGGTACATTGGAAAGCAAATAGGATTAATTTCTGGTATGAAAACAACAATGAGGTTTCTCCACTCACTTCTATTTCCACCTTTCGCTTGAAAAAAGCGAAGTAAACCGTATTAAATTTTTGGACCTCTCGGTTTTCTTAAGATTGACACCGCAAATCACGATTTTCTAGGCACTATTTGTCTGCTACTGTACAAAACAATTTTGACTCTATCTGGAGAGTCACATGAACCTGGTGCGAGATATAAAGCAAAGCATCCCCTTGTATTCAGTGCGAACACTTGATATATGCATTATTTTATCGGCTGCTGATGAGCGCAAAAAAACCAACAAGGCTGCGCAGCTATGCTAAAATCATCCACTGAACCCGGTTTCATCTGTGGCAGTCCTAATACGTTCGGTAGGACACTGAAATATGATATTTCCGACCCCGACCAAAACGCCGCAAGTAGCCAAATGATTTTTCCTGGTGGGCTAAGATGCCTTCAGGTGAGATGTGGATCTCGTCGTAATCCAGCTTGTGTGCTTCAATTATCCCGCGGGTTATACTGGTTGGAAATCGGTTTCTCAAGGTTCACTCGTGCCAAGGAGGCTATAGGGGATCAACCCGACAAAAAAAGCAAACTCTGGAAGTCGCACTAAAACGCAGTCTGAGGATGACCTCACAGCGTTCTTTGAAACAAGGCAGAAAGTTGTTCCCTTTAACCAACCAGCTTGTGCATTTTTCTGGAGGCATCTATATTGACTTCGCCCAGGATTGCGCGATGTGGGACCAAAATTCCTCGAACTCTGACCATCCGAAGGTTGACTATGACCGGTGATGCATCATTTAATAAGGTTTAAAAGTTGCCCACTGGGGTTCAAGTGTCTGTGACGCTACCTGACTGGGAAAACCCGACTGGCGGGTCAATCGATCGTCACAACCAGGAGGGTTACTTTGTCGTCGTTTGATGAGTCGGGCAAACCGGTCACATCGCTCAAGCGTAAACATGTTCGCCTATTCAGACGTGGAAATTCAGGTGCGTCCAACTTGAGTTGGTGGAGTAGTGGTAAAACGCTCGCCTTGCATGTCAGATGTTCGGAGTTCAAGTTCCGGCACGGCCTTTGGATATGCACTGCTCATGAGCTCTAATAGGAGGAAAACTCGAGGCCAGTGCCTCCTTTTGGTGTGGACTCACCGGAATAATTACGCCAGAATAAGAGGACGACCGTTTAAGTGAGAGCGGATGAATATGAACAAAATACCTATCCCGCAAACCCCACAACTGAAAGGTTGGAATACTTTTAAGACCAAGTAATCTGGTGCTGCCTTTGAAGGGCCTACTGTGTAGACCCTCGGTAAGAGTAAAAATGTCTAAACTTACTTTTCGCGCCCCTGGGCTAGGCCAGCCCCAGAAAGGAATCTATAGAAGACTCTACCGCCTCACGCCCCACGGTCCAGACATTTAAGTTAGAGATTGCAGTCAAGTTCGTCTAAGAAGGACCGGCATATCCCTGCTGCCTAACTGATCAGAAGACTCAAGGTGGGGTGCCGCAAATAGATCCTCTTCTTCTGCTTGGTGAACCCGGAAAGTATTATTTGCCATCGTAGGCCTTACCCCGGGTCTTCGGACTTACCTCCTGAGATTTCGAAAGCGCAGGATTTTGGGGAAATGGCGTCGAATTCATTTAGTAATTTACAGTCTTTTCCTTATACTTGCAAAATTATAGTGCTGGGCATGTATCCAGCGGAAACTCATTGGGCTCCGCGTTTTGCACATCCATTGCCTCTGAGAGGTTTAAATTCTGGATATCCGACATACGCATGAAGCGGATTGTAAATACCACATAAGCGGACAAAATAATAGCCAAGTCTAAACAGGCAAGCGTGTTCATGCTCGTGACTGGATTTTGCTGACACCACTGCAGGCTCAATTTATTGTTTTTGTTCTGTGCCGATACTGCATTTCACACCTCGACCTGAATAAAAGCCGCACCTTGACCGTGCTGTCGCCCACCCCATTTAAATCAGCGCGTGAGTTTCGCTACCATGTAGCCACCTTAGCGAAAACACCCAATAAATGACCAGATTTACGTGCGTATACTAGCAACGAGACCCTGTTAACTTCTTGTTCCCGGTTGACAATACGATTTCTCTCTCTTAAAAACATCCTGTGCCCAACGGGGCAGTACCCCTCTCCCATAGTTTGAGCTTTGATGGTATTTTAAGCCACTTCCGGTCAGATCACACAATTTGGAACCGCTTTGTGGAAGGATTGGTCGGCTACTCTTCCACTTTTGAGCCGTACCCTTTTTGTACACAATGTCTACATGGGTCGTCTGAGGTCATCGCATAATTTCACCGTGTTTTCGCCCTAGACCACCTTATCCGACACTGGTGGATTCAAGTACTGCACCACTTGTGCGGAGCGTTTCCGAAATGTGGGGGGGAATTGGATAGATTTCGAAGTTTGAAGTTTACTTTTGACGAAACGGTACCCCTGCAGCCAACTGGAAAGCGTCCCTCTTTTCGGGCCATATATGCCAGTATCCAAATTCCGCTACTGCAATGGCTTGCAACAATGTGATCTTGATTTATTATCTTGATACTTGACACAGCGAACTAGCGAACTGCCACCCACAAGAACAAAAAATTCTTTGAGGCCTTACACATTCAAGTGCCGGTCATTTGAAGCGTGTGAACAATAATTAGTCGATTAACATCTGAATTTCTGCAATTTTCCGATTTTTGGGTTAAAACATGTGCGGCAAGTTGTTCTTTAAAAATGGCAGTGCAGTTTGCATTTGACAGTAAACACCACCATATTAGGGACAGATTTTGTCAACCCAAGGATTGGTGGTAATACTCTGTCATGTTCTGGACCCTTGGCAGCATCCCGGCTCACATGTAGCTACGATACTCATAAGTAAAATCACTCATGCTATGAGTGGTGTCTTCCACCAGGTCGCCTAACTTGCTGCGTACAGCCGGGCAGGAAAGCGGAACAGCCTATCACTGATGCCTCCTTCTTTTCCATTCACATACTAACCCCTCCCTTGTTGGTTCGTACGCTAAGTCCGACAAACTGACGCGCTTCGAATCGGCTTTGTTGCGTCAACTGGCGCCTAGAGCCTCAGGTATTTCGAAAATAATACTAAGATAACGACGCTCCACTACCGAAAAAAATGATGCTGTTCTACCGATGTTGATAATGATGGTATGAAAAAAAATGGAACCATCCACCCGTTGTCCGTAACCGTATACGCCCAATTAGCATTACTTTTTTCATTTTGTTCCAAGTTCTGAGTAATTTGCTCTGTAGCATAAATGCATGGGGCTCTTATAAAATATGTTGGATAGGTTCCACTGCTCAGGCATCTTCTTCCAGAAAGATGTGGAAACTCTTTTAATGTTTATATAATTGGCTCAGTTATCAGGGCTTGGTTGCATACACAGAACGGAGGTAAGGAACTTACCTTTAAGAATCTTCTCTGCAAATGTGATATATAGAGATAGATAAGTACAGCGGGAATCCACTAGAACTTTGGAAGTTTATCAAAGCGTTCTAAATGAGCGTATCTGATCGGCTCCTTGATGATAGCAATAAATTGATGTACCTTCTCTAGTATTGCTGTGGGGAAGCGAAAGAAGATATTGAACAATGCGTGTTCCTTCCTGGAAAGGCAGGCTACCAAAAGGCCATGGATATCCTCAGGACGCAGTTCGGCAGGCCACACGACATTGCCCAGTCGTTCATGAACGAACTACCGGTTGGATTGCCCATTGCTCCTGGAGACGTCGATGCCTTACGAAGGCTGATCAGGAAAATGGTGAACTGTGATCTGGCGTTGAGACAGATGCATTACATGGCGGACCTAAACGGCTCACGAAATCTCAAGCGCGTAGTAGAACGTCTACCTCGGCATTTGCAACAAAGGTGGGCTGAGGTGGCAGACGGCATACTGCTTTCGGGATCAGAGCCAGAAGTTGAGCATCTAGTATCATTTTTGGACAGAAGTGTATCCATTGCTTCAAATTGCTAGGGCGTTATAGCCAGCTCAAGAAGATATGGTAATCAGGTGGACAAAGTAGGCTTAGAACGCACACCTAGAAACGCTCACATCAAAGTCGTAGCTATGAAAGCGAGTATAGCTTGTCCTCACTGTTCCCAAACTCATAGCCTTTCAGACTATGAAATGTTTGGCACCCTACCTCAAGTCAAGAAGCTGAGCAGAATGAAGGGCCTCAAGTTATGCTTCAATTGCCTAGAGCCTAACCATACAGTATTTGAGTGCCGCGTCCGTACACGTTGCGACGTCTCGAATTGCAACCAGCGACATTACCGTCTGCTTCACAATACACAGCGGATGGGGGAGAAAGTTACGAAAGGTGTCAACGTCAACTCAGCGGTAGTTGGTGGACCCCGGAGCTACCTTGGGTTTGTAGCAGTTCGGCTGATTTGGCCAAAGGGGACTGTAGTTACTCATGCTCTGTTGGATAACGGTTCTGGTACCATCCTACTAACGGCCGACGTGGCAAAGCAACTTGGGATAGAAGGATAAGCGACGCGCGTTGAAGTATCATCGGTAAATGGCCCGGACAACAAGGATACTATGACAGTCAGCTTTGCCATACAGTCTTTGCATGACGAGTATGTTGCAGACGTCGACTGTGCCTACACTATCGAGCCACTTCCCATCGCCAAGGCTTTGATTCCAGATAATTTGATGCTGAGCAAATGGACACACCTTGCGGATGTTCAGCCCACACGAATTCTTGGAAATGACGTCTCAATTTTGATAGAAACAAATGTCCCAGAAGCCCGCTGGTTTATTGAGCAACGTCTGGGATCTCCGAAACATTCCTACGCATATCTAACGGCCTTAGAATGGGCAATTTTCAGACCAGCCCTGCCTGCTGCAACCGCCGGCGCCTATCATCTTAAAGCGAGCCCGTTTGGAACCAATTCTTCCCCGTTTTGCGCTGCTCTTGCTTAGCCTAGGTTTTGCTGATGACAACAGAAATGTTTCAAGAGAAGGAACAGTTTCTGCAGTAGAGGAAAACCTTTACGTAGATGATTGCAATGCATCAGTAGAACCTGTCTATATAGCCAAGGAACCAGTTTGTGAACTCGGTTCGACGTTGAGTCTGGGCGGATCTCGTTTGCATAAGTGGGTTAGCAACAGCCAAAAATTCTTGAATGTCATCCCTTTTAGCGAGCAAGCATTCGAGCTAGTTGGCTCGACACTTCACAGTCGAGTTTGCACAAGACAATGGGTCTGTGCTGGTTCGTCAGAAGTGAATGCTTCCGACACAAGATCGATTTGCCAGCAAGCATAGCGACTACAAGTTGCATACGTTCTTGCATTGCTTCACTTTATGACCTCGGATTCGTGGCCCCGCTTGTACTTCAACACAAACGTCTATTACGGCTGTACGAGGAGAAATGTGGCTGGAAAAAACGGATTGATACAGCCATGGAAGGTTTGTAGGACTGTTTGCAGTGTGATATACAAAGAGTTGAGTCTTTGGAAACACCTCGATGCATAACGCCTATTGAGTGTGATTTACACCACACTGAACTGCACGTTTTCTCTGATGCCAAGGAATCAACTGCACGCTAATGCGCAGGACATCACAAACCTTTGTTGACACCAAATCTACCTCAGATTCTCCCACAGTTAAAGACGATATTGGATGAGCATTCATGCCCTGTGGAACAGCTGAAACATATAGCGGTGGCGACGGTATCTGCTAAGGGTAATACGAAAAATTTACTGCCCGGTGAAGGCGCGGTGTCTGTTGATGATAAAACTGTAGGGTTCTTATTGGATGAGTCATCTGATGACCTCGTTCTTTTTGCGCCAGAGACTAGCAAAGCATCCGTTATAATAGGCACTCCCAAATTTGTAGCCAAGGTATTGTTACTTTCAAGGTTTCCTCGAGGTTGCAAACCAGCTTCATACGTCCTTCTGGACAAACGGCGTCGCAATCAGTACTTTAACGCCGCCCTCCTGGGGTTCTCCTCAAAGTCAAATTCAGCTATTGCATCTACTACGTTGCAAAATGAAAATAACGGCAACGAGCCAGAGTGTGACGACCAGGAACCATGGAATGCAGAGGGTGCTGTGAAGAAGGAGGAATCTGCCAGTTGATATAATGAAGGTGAAAATGAGCAAAATAAGAGCGTTGTGTCGGAAGAGAGGATAGGGGATGCCAGTGATGAGGAGATACTGGTGAGAGATTCGCGAGAAAAGGTAACGCCACCCCATGTAAAAAGCCAGCTTGGAAGTCAGGTCGGAAGAGCTTTTGGCTCAAACTAGATGGAGGCATGGAACTTTTCTTCTCAAGGGGGCAGAGGCTTTAGTGGCAGAGGTCGTGGCTGCCCCAATCGTGGAGGTCACGATAGCAGTTTAAGGCATCATAGTGGGGACCAAGCCTTGAAGTGATGGCCACATTCGGAAAGTGTTCGTAAAGACTGTCTCGGGTAAGGTAGGCGTAATATACGTTGCAACTACATGCTGGAAATAGTAGAAGACAGTTAGTTGCTCACCTACCCTAGGCGCATGCTCCAGATTGAGGGAAGCGTTTGTGGCTAGAGCAGTTGTACCATTCTCGTTGATCTCATTCGTGCATGCGGTGGATTGAGTGGGTAGATCGGGGAAAGCCATGCTGGATTTTGGGAGCGGTGTTGATTCTTTTCTTCTATCCTTCTTTTCTACAACGGCATTCTCCCTTTTTGTTATTTCGGTTTTGCGCCTATACCAACATTCTTCTCTTTGACCTGAACGTAAACCGTTCTTTGACCTTGTCATCTCACGTGTTGTTCAAGCCGACACGTGGTTTTGCTATCATGTAAACACGTGGCTTTGAGTCGGTGCGGACTCTAGGATCCGTTAGGAAAGAGCAGTTCCTGAACCGGTATATAGAAGCGTGCGAAGTCCCACGATTTGAGGTTTGTACAGTTTTATTATTTTATTATTGTATTTATAGTACCGCATTTGTCGATAAAACTCCATTTGAGCGATTTGGCTTTTGGGGTTTTGCGCGTAACTCGACGTGGTCAAACAGATTGCTGGAAACAATCTATATCCGGGTCCTGTTTTGTTTCCAGTCGGGAAGACAAATTGTGCATATATTTGGGTGGGTCGTGTTTCCGTGTGTATTTGCGTTTATGTTGATTTTGGAGCATCTTATTTCGTCTCATGAGATTGGTTTATTAATGTATGCGTCACTTGCAATATTTTTGGCCCTATCGCGATTTTCACTGCGTAGTTTTCTGTGCATCTCGTGATCTACTGGTTAATCAGGCGGCCGTTTGGAATATTTTAAGTCCTTTTAGGTGTCCCTTCCATAAACTCGTCAATTAACTGGTCAAACCTGAGTAATCACTGGGAGAATCCTGTGGAATTTTTATTGTGTGCCATCACCCTCGGGCTCGTTTGTTCCATGCGATGACCACAATTCCGTAAGTTTGACGCCTAATTACATGTCTTCAGCTTTTGGGATAGAAACGAAAAGCTCTGTGTGGAACTGAAATGACAACAAGGTTGGTCCACGTTTATTAGTCCCGCTTCCCTGAGCTCTGTTGGGCGTATAAACACTTGAACTCATACTTTGAAGGTTCAGGATAGCTTATTCAGACTATATTGTGAAGGAATGTAATCCTGTTTGCTTTAACACGCATATGTCCCGATGGGAAAATCATTTGTGGAAAGCTGCTCTGACACTTTAATTAGAGGTTTATGTAACATGGGGCTACTTATCTTCTGACAGTAGAATCAGTCACAAAATCAAGCCAGTTCATTTCCCACCTAAACATAAGCTAAGTTGTCGTCTGTATACCCTTAGGATTACACTCCAACATGTTTCCCCTACGCTGGTCGGAAAGGTCTGGAGCGGAACGGTTTGAGAAAGTATGCAATAGGAGCACTGTCGGCAGCTTAGTAAACAGTGTGGAGTTGCGTAGGTTTAATCGCATTCATCTGATAGCGTACGATATGGTTAAATGACAAATTGGGGTATATCAGAAAATGACATTAATGTCTGAGTTGACTCCAACTGCCCAGCTACAAGGGAATGGAGAGAGAGAGACGGGATGGCAGATGACCTGATTAGGCGTATCCTAGAAGGTGCTACCTGTAAAGCAGACAAGACAGCTTATCAGCTCGCCTTACGTTTTGGTTAGCTGTAAGCGATACTATACCGGTCAAGCTAGAAGAGGGGCGACTGACTTGGACGCAAAAATTATTGCCATTCTAAGAGTTGGCGTATCTGAAAACATCAAAAACGTTTTTTTCATTTTCATTGCAGGATAACCGAGTACAGCAGGTCAAGATATAGTAAACTTTCACAACGTGGTGTTTACAAGAACTAACTTGTTTCACTAGCCAGGATTTTACCCGCTGCATAAGAAATCACAAATGTTGAGCAGGTGAATTTTGAATCAATGTGCATACGCTTGTTTACATAGTTTAGCATGAAATGTGCAACCAGTGAGGAGCCATCCTCTGCCGACAGTTCCAAACTATGGTTTACAGCCAAATTACCATCATTTGGCCCTGTATATCACATTTATTCGAAGAAGGCGATCGTAAAATTGAGTTCCAGGTGGGTTCATTTGGGTTTCCCGTCAAACAAAAAATGGTGTGCAAATGAGGATATTGTGCAAATTCCGTATAATTTAGGTTGAAGATGAGCATGAAGTTGACGGAGACATGGGGACAGCGCCCACTTAGTCAGATACAGAAAGGGCAAAACCGGCAGCAGTAGGGCGCTTTCAGCAAACGTGTGCGTAAAGCCTCACATTTAGACGATGTATTGCGATACGTTGAAACACAAAACAGCGTGATACAAAAGATTCAGTTGGAGGAAATTACAGGTGGTAGTTTTGGCGAGATTTATTTAATTCTTTTGTCAAAACCAAATTAGCGTGCAGATGGAGCATTTGGCGAAACATTCACATTCAGCACATTTCCATGGCAGACCGGAGTTATGTACAAGCAACAATTGTGTCGTAAATACTACCATTGAGAGGAAATGAGTTGACCCTTACCACGTCACCCGTACATCTCTTCTTTGGGCATTGTCCCGAGCCACAAATCGGAATCGCTCAAAATGTAAGCCATAATGTGTTGGTGCAAGCATAGCTATTAAGCCTGTATATCTCCCCGCCTTATTAAGTACATGAACGCGCTGCTGCTGATAAAGACAGGGCTACCCATGAATCTTTCGCACAAGTGATTAATTGTTAAGCTAAAGGATTTATTCCCACGTAATTGAACAGGATAGAGCATGGGCCACCCACGTATCTACGCATGCGATATCCAATACGAATATGGACTAATTCACAAGGGTTATATTCTACCGCAAATACTAGAAATCGTTACGTGAAAAAGTTTATCTCGACATTATGTTGTACTCACTTTCAGTAGCTGTTGCGCGGTGAGAAGAAATTTATTTTGCCGTGGTATTAAGGTGTGTTGCTAAGACCTAATACTTTCCTGAAACACCGCCAGCGAAATTTACGCAGTTTTTACTCAGTTGACTTAAAATTGGGTTTGAAGTTTCATGTGATAGAATGGACGGGCTTTTCGAATATCTCATGAAAAACGGTGACTGGCCACGTCCGCATAGGGTGAAATAATCCAATAATCCAATAATGCAATCCCAAGTGCAGATACTAAGCTGTGACCAAAGCCATCTGCATCTAAAACAATGAAAACGGGTGAGATACTGCCATAATGCCGAAACCTATTTTGGAGAAACGAAACTCCTGGATTGTTTTGGACCCTCAAATGCTCAGGGCAGCTGTTGCGCACCCTAAACACTAATGTACCTGGCTCAGGCCGCGAAATATACGGTGTGGTTTTGAGACGCTAACTTCGGGTGCGACTATGCCCTGCATCTGAGGCGACAAAGTATCGCAATCATACTTTAGGTCCGGTTAAATTGTTTAACGCAGGAATCATTTCTGTGAAACCATGTTATATTTGAAGGCCTTGTGAATAAACCAACGAAAAAGAACAAAAATGAGCTAGTTTATAGCCTACCGCAATCATTCTGAGGTGCCTTCATCTACGAACACTCATTCAGGCAATCTGGATACAAAGTGACGACAAGAACGCAGTGGACATCTATGAGCATCCATATCTTGCGGCCTCCCAGCCCGGCGAAGCTGGAATTAGGCGGTCCCCATTCCGGATAGCGAGCCACGCTGACAACATTGATATCCTCTCAATCTCTTTTAAATCCTCTGCCAGGTCAAGGTTTGATCGCCTATCTGCTTTCGGTACTCTGAATGGGGCATAAAATACACTATCCTCCTCGGCAGGCAATTGGTCGGCATGCGCAATACATGGCACAAACACGGCAGCTACTGGTGGTGGATACATTCTTCGGTGGATGTCACCTGTCCCAACCGAGCAAGCTTTTTAATTTGCCCGCTGCTAAGTTGCGGACACTACGCAACACCAGCTGTGTTTCCGAGACAACGGTTGTTGAATGTCTGAAGACGGCTCAGTTCTGCTACGCTAAAAGACCAAGTTTTACAGCCATATAAAAATAACCAGTACTGTAGCCCGATACACCCGAACTTTGAGACTCAGGGGTATACTGCTTTGACGCCATAGGTGTCTTAAATTAACAAGCGTGACACAAGCCTTGGGGATTTGTGCATTGAAACTATCTATCACACACGCGTAGGATTTAATACTACTTCTAATTTACTTTAAACACTCTACAACTCCGAGTGGCTCTCTCCAGGTTGTAAGAGGCGTGTCCAGTGAGCAAGCCCTTAAACTTTGTGGGTGAAAAGCAGTAATCAAAAGAACGGAACGGACTTGGTCATTTTATTGAGAAAAACCACGTGTCTTCTTTTTTAAAGCGAAGAACAAAATCGTCCATTTATTTCGGTTCCATAAGGTCGTTGTCAGCAGTCACGTGAAACCTGGTGTTTCGAAGACCTTCCTGCGTTCGTCTCCTTATCTCATTCATCACGAAATTAAATAAGAATGGAAAAAAGTGGCATTGTTGACGGGCACCGCTCAGTGCACGGGAGCTTTGCGAGACTTCTCAGTATACTCCCACACGTCCGAACACCTGAGAATACAGAGAACGTGTTATGTTTGCCAATTTTAAACGCATTGTTTGATGGGCAAGCGTATCAAGAGAGAGAAACCCGATCACTTGTATCCAGCGCACCTTGGGAATCCAGAAATATAGAAATTGTAGGTCGCGTATACGCATGGCAATAATTTGAACCTAACGGGTCGTAAGGATTTGGTACTAGCAACTCCCGCCCTGCAGGATTCCGACTTGCTTCTATCGCGTCAATTTTCGACAACCGCCATGAGGTTATGAATTGCACGTGCCACCAAAGCTCACAGGAGAAACTGAGCTGATCCCCTTTAATCGCAGCACTTCACATGGGCTCCTTTTCTGGAAATGGATGCCATCAGCAATTTTGTGCTTTAGGCTGTATGAGTTTCCTTTTTTCCGAAGCTGGCCAATAGACCGGACAACAAGTGACACAGTACTTCACCCTTTTTGAAAAAAATAAGAAGCCAGGTTACTCAGACAGGGAGCTTGATTGCATTTTAGATAAGGTGTGCAGTCACAAACATCAGAATCCGTAGGGGATTCTAGGTTCGTCTTCCAGGATTATTCTTTAGTTGTAGGATCCAAACACTTTCCAAACACTTTGCATCTTTGTTCCATGGTGTCCACCAAGCTTTGCAGTCGGCGCGCAGGCGCATTATAATTTGACATCTGATAATTCGTCATCCGAAATTATGTGCTGGAGCAGCAAGAAAATTTCCCCGAGATAAACGCTTTCACAAATTCCGTTTGATATCCAATGCTTGAGTGGACCTGTTGGCGCGTGGCCAGGGGAGCACTTCCTGTAAAGTGAAAATATCTGGTAATGGCATTTCAGCACAAATCTAAATCCCACGTCGGGCCAGTCGGGGAAGAATCCACAAGACAATTCTGATTAAATTGCCTGACATTGAGATCTGCAAGCCTCTCATTTGGTAAGCGATTTGTCCGCACAATATGCATTCCTATAAAAAGAAGAGCAAATGACTTCGGACAAGTGCGTGGTCATTAATTATAAATACATTCCAAAACCAGTGACAATCGACTGTTGGTCCGTGCCATCTGTAACTGACGTTGATTTGGTCAATTTCGGTTCGTCGCTGGCACGTTTTTGGATGCAATGAAAATACCTCTGTTAGTTCGGGATACAGGACAGCATAAAACGGAGAATCACTGGTTTTGTCTCCACTTCACAGGGTCTTCGTAAGGTGTTTACAATCGTATTTTGATGTTCCATGAAATATTAATAACTTCTATAGCTTTGCGGTTAGGTAGAGCCAAACTGTCAAGCCGCTGAACAACTGCCTATGTAGAGAAATTTTATCTCAGGTCTGGTAATCACAGATTTTATTAGTGCTGTATAGTAGATGGGTTGAGCATGAGGAGCATGCACATCTACGTTTTAGATAAATAAGACAAGACCATCGGCATATTTAGGTTATGTAATACAAATGCATGGCCTCACTCAGACGCTGGAATGTTCTGTCAATAGTTTCTCCGGAAGCCACTTTGTTTCACACTTGAACTCAAGTTTTCGGTGAAAGCAATGTTCTCTGATAAATACCAAGAGTTTGACTTGCATATGATCAGTGCAAATAATACTTTAGAGCCGAACGCCGTACAAAATTCAGGGAGGCTGGAGATAGTCTTCTGGTAGAGTTTGGCCCCAGGTTCTACAAATGAGCACATCAAGTGAGCAATCAGTCGTCGAGCTGAACCACCTCCTCGTGGTGCCTACTGGGGAGCCTGGACGCCAGTCTGGGTGAGCCAAGAGTTCAGCAACTCCAGACAAGGCTAACCATCCTGTTTGGTTTCAATGTGCTTGTTACTTTCGACAATGTGCACTACGAATCATCTGGCGCCTCCGCAACAGTTCCAACCAGTACACAGGAGAGACTCGTGGGGCTCACGTGTGAGGAATGTGGCAAGTGCTGTAAATCGAAAGCTAGCTTGGTAGCCCACCATCGAGTTCACAACAATGAAAGTGTTGGTACAAACATGGTCGCCCAATTGGTTTGCGCTAATTGTTCTCCCCTTTTTCCGACGAAGATTGGCCTGAGTCAACATCGCCGGCACGTACACCCCACCCAGCGTGATGCAGACAAGATTCGCCGAGTGAAGTACTCCGGGGCCCGTTGGTCCAAACAAGAGTCACAATCGCTCTTGCGCCTGGCTGAAAATTTATATCCGTCTTGTGGCACGCAAAGCGCGCTATTCGCGAGATTGAAGCAGTATTTTCCTGGTCGATCGGCTATCAGCATCAAAACCAGGTTACGGATGCTTAACTGGCAAGCACAACAGGACGAATCATCATCTGGTTGCCCTGGCCAAACTATCGGTCAAATAACGGCACACTCGTCAGAAGCGGATGACTATAGCGTCTGGCTTAAACACACCGTGGATTACGCCGTGTCACTCTTGGAATCCCATGCTGACAGTCCGCTTGCTAGTGTTGACCTCCTGGCATTTGCCCGAGGGTTGCAGTCTGGCACCATGACACCAGAGCAAGTCCTGTCGCTTCTGGACCTCCACGCCTCCGGGACATTTCCACACACCTGGAAAAGTGCATCCCGACACCGTCGTCAGATTCCGATCAACCGAAAGCATATCCGCCGAGCCAACTACGCCGCCATCCAGACCCTATACCACCAAGGACGGAAAGATGCAGCGTTTGCTGTGCTCGATGGGTCATGTAAGGATCTATACAAAGGTAACTGCGGCCTACCTCTGAACGCCGAGCAGTACTGGAAACAGGTGCGCTCAGCTCCAAAACACGTGGATAGCCGGCCAAGGCGCGTAGTAGTACCATCCGATTGGAGCTTGATTGAGCCAATTACAGGCGGGGAAGTCGATCGTACGATCCGTTTAATGGGCAATTCGTCCCCAGGCCTGGACAAGCTCACGTCCAGGATGCTCCGCCAGTTCAATGCCAACACGCTTGCTGGGTATTTCAACTTACTCTTATTATCTGAGGTTGTCCACTACATCTGTGTCGTGCCCGTATTACTCTAGTTCAGAAGGTCCCAAATCCGACTTCACCGGATCAACTGAGACCGATTTCCGTGTCATCCATTCTTGTCCGATGCTTTCATAAGGTGCTTGCTGATCGCTGGAGTCGTAGATTGCAACTGCCCTCACTCCAGTTTGCACTTCTACATCGACACGGTTGTTTGGAAGCTGCATCGCTGTTACATGCCCTGCTTCGTCACTTTTCAGCGACTGCTTCTAACCTCAGCTTGGCGTTTGTTGATATCTCGAAAGCTTTTGATTCGGTTTCTCATGACACAATCGTCAGATCTGCCAAGGCGTTTGGAGCACCGTCAACTCCAGTTTGATACATCGCACAGTCCCATGAGAATGCTGTAGCAGTTTTCCCCAATTCATAGGCCCACTGCCACAGGGGTGTGAGGCTAGGAGATCCACTCTCTCCATTATTGTTCATCATGGCAATGGATGAGGTTCTTGGATTTTCGATGCCGCAACTGGGATATCAGTTCCATGACACCCTAGTAGATGGTTTTGCCTTTGCTGGCGACAGGGCCGTGTGTGCAGAAAGTCAGATTCACCTTAAAGAGAAGCTTGAAGCTGCTGCGGTCGCGTTGAAAAGAGCTGGTATGAAGATAAACGCCCGAAAGACGAAAGCGATGGTGATCTGTGGGGACAGGAAACATTGGGCGACAGCAGTCTCAGTCGAACCATTTTGCTTCGCCAATGAACTCATCACTCTTCTGGGTCCGAAATACACCGTAACATATTTGGGCATTCCATTTACATCCAAGGGGAAAGGGGTCTTAAACCATTGACAGCGTCTGCTCAAACTGCTCAATGAGGTTACGCGTGCCCCGTTGAAGCAGAATCAAAGAATGGAGATCCCGACGAACTACCTGATACCGAGGCTGACATATTCGCTCGTGCTCGGCCAAGTCCACCGAAACAAATTCAAAAGGTTGGACAACTACATCAGGCAATCTATTCGTGGCTGGCTACGTCTACTGAAGGACACTCCGATCAGCTACATCCACGCCAGTAAACAACATGGGGGACTCGGTATCTCAAGTCTGAGTGCAACGATCCCGATGCAGCGGAGAGCGCGTATGGAAAAGCTCTTTTCTACCCAGTTCCGAGTACTACGCAATGTAGTTAACGATTCCGCATTTGGCAAGATTTTTTGGGATCTCAGCCTTTCGATCCGAGTTCATGGTGCATGCGTAAACACCAAAAAAGAGCTGGTGGCCGCTTGCGGTGATAGTCTGCACAACAGCGTTAACGGTCGCGGTTTACGAGAGTTGGTCGCTTCACCCCTTCCGAATCGATGGCTCGTATTTCCAGAACGAGTGTTTCCTCGGATATTTATCCGCGGTATCCAGCTCCGATGCAACCTGCTCAGGACGAGAGTTAGAAGCGGTCGGCACGGTCATGGTGGCCAGACGATCTTATGTCGTGGAAACTGTAGCCAACCGGAGAGTTTGGTGCAAAAAGTGCAGTCCTGCTGGATCGCGCATGATGCTAAATGTGCTCGTCATAATCGGGTAGCAAGGGGACTCGCAAGGCGTCTCCTTCGCCTGAGATACACCGTCTTCGACGAGTTGAGAGCACCTACTTCGACGATTTTCATCAAGCCTGACGTAATCGCTGTTCGGGAGCGCCGAGCAACTGTGATAGACATCGGCATAGTCTTGGATGGGAGCGGAGTGACTGTGTGGAATGAGAAGAAGCCGAATTATGGTGCTGATGAATACTTTCTCGCCATAATCTCAGCCCTAATTGTAATTGGTTGTAATGTCGACTTTTTGGTTCACTACCCGACGATCATGTCTTATCGAGGTTCTGCTTTCCTCAATCCGCCAAGGCTGTTATTGGACTGGGACTTCCTAAGTCCACTGTCAGTGACTTGTGTTTGCTTGCCATTGTGCGCTCCCTGCGTACTTACGACACTTTTATGCGTGGTACATTGCGTTGAGTGCACATTCTTGCCATTGAATCTCACGCCAGACCAAGTATGATGGACACGTTGTGCCTGATGTGAGAGTCTTTACTGTGCTAGCACCTACCGCGCCTTGAAGAGCATTCAGCATTGTTTGTCCTTTCTTCGGATGTTGATCTTTACACGTGTGTTCCCATACCAAAATTCTCACATACGTTGGGATTCAACTTATTCGACTGGAACTGTTGGTGGCATGACTTCGAAAGAGACGTGTATCTCTTTTACCTCATATTCTCCTGTAACCCTTTCACATTCATCGCTTGCATTTACTCTTTATGCCTGTGAACATGCTCTTCAAAAGTAAACGATAAAATAATTGACCTATTCACGGTCACGTTTTCCGGGGAGGCACAACCTAGGTTTGGTCGCTTCTGATCTTTTAGTACTTTCAGGGATCGCCCAAGCAGTACAAATGCAAACATAAAGGTAATGGTAAGTACGTATTGAATCTCCGGAAACTTTCCCATACTGTAAACAAGCTCGTCATGCTTGAGTCATAGGAAATAGACTTCGCCTCCCAATTGGAATAGGAGAAGGTATATAGAGGTAGAGTAGGATAACGGGGGGGGCAACATTTGAATGACAAATTCTGGCGATCGAAACATGTCCCATGCTTTGCCCGACTAAGAGGATCACAAATGGCGCTGCAGGGATCCAGTATCTAGATTTCTGGGAGGTGAGTTCTAGAATGTGAGTTAGCTGGCTGAAGAATTCAATTTGCAGCTTATTTTCTCGGCTTTCAGGTTTTGTTACCCAAACATGCTACATTAACTGAGTTACACCGTGGTTGAAGCTTAACAGATGGATTAACTTAGGAAGGTCACCAAAGTGCGCGGATTTTCCAAACACAACGACCTAATTTGAGCAGTAGGAAATACGGTCAATTATAGAGGACCTGGCGGCATCGCGCCAGAAATTTCATAAGTCATGAGCGTTCCAGAAGCGTGCCAGCCTATATTATGGTGCGGCGTTTTGTCTCAGCTTCGGACTCTTTTGCGTTACATTCTGCAACTAAATCAGCACTTCGAGGTTTGTTCGGTGGATGCCTGAATCACAGACCACCAATGGTTTGAGGACATCAGCTTATTTCGAGAAGGGCTCAATTAGTTGCTTCTAGTTGCGTTGTTATAATGTTATTGAGTTAAGAAGCGCGTTAAGTAGTTGCAACCGCCGATTGCTACGTTTTCATCTTAGAAAGATGATTTTCACTCTAGTGGGCATCAAGTACTTGTCTAATCCTCCCAAGTGTTGTACTTCTGCTTTTCTGTAGGATTGACAATCTTTTGATGCCCATTTAGATCGCATCGGGACAAGATTTATTAAGGGTGAGTTGGAATCAGCATTCGGATGTCGTTTCAGCAAGCGAGAGATTGTACTGTCACTGAGTGATTTGCAAGAATGTCGGAGCGCATCCGGTCGATTCAACCATGTCCATTGACGTCCACACTACAATCGTCTTCATGCGAAACTTTATACCATTACTGGGTTAGGGTGTGTTGCCCAGGAATTAGCTCATTTGCTTGGAAAACCTTTACCGTTAACATTGTAAATAAAACGAGTGCACGGTTTCAAGCACAGGGACCCCAACTGCCAAGAATTTTGTCCCGTACTTCGATTGGATTCATGACAGCAAAGTGATTTTCTTATCCAAGAAATGCTTTTCGAATGTACTATGGTCGCATGAGAATGAGAATTTATAAACCAGCCAAGCGAAACGAATCTTGGGGCCAATCCAACGACGAGGCAAACGCCTATCTGATTGATGGGTTGAGAGGAACATGAACATGGTAACATACATGGAGTCAAACTGTCGAATTTTGTGACATTCAATGCGACAGAAAGAAGTTATTTAGGAAGGCCAACTCAAACATTCTAGACCTGATAGGGAGAAAATTGTGCAAGCTAACTGAAAAAAGCTTGAACCATGAACCCCATTTAACTCTTCCGCCCTCCACGAAAATTTGATAATGCCACTAATCAAGGAGAAATACTTAAACGAGTTCACTGGCCTTGCGTTTGTCCTAGCAAGATGAAGTCCCCAGGAAAATATAAGGGAAAAACTTACCATCAATATCTGGAAAAACATGACGCGCATCTTTTAATACTTGATTTCACACAACAGATATATCTTATTTACCTTAAGAATTCAATGACCAAAAGAAAAAAGTTCATGTTCACGTCACTCTTGTTTGAACGGTCCTTGTCCTTGCAGAATCATTCTGGTGAGTCACGCCAAAGTAGAGGACACCGGACGCGAGTTCCGCTCTCATTACAGCTGATCGAGAATGCGCACCTCTTGCCGCGTCAGGTTTTGAATTTTCCACATATGACTTGCTAAGCGAATACCTTACCAGTCGCTCAAAGGCGCACTCTGGTTGCACCTGAATTACCACTCCTGGACATGCGATTGTGTTCACCGTGGGTGGGGTATTGTCAGGTTTCGCACTCTAATACGGAAGCAGTCATGATACTCAAGTAGGGTTTGAACCACGGATCTTTCGCGCAGTACGTTCGCACCTTAACCGCCGAGCCATCTCAGCTTCAAGGCCAAATATATTCACCATTGACGACTTTTGATAAAATCAACACTCGGGGCGGGTGCTAACAAAATTTATGTGAACTCAGAGTAACTGCGTCACAAGGGAAATGGATGTCCCGCAGCCACCCACAACTGACACAATGGTGTGTCCCTGAAAAGGGACACGTGTTTTGCCCTCGGTTGTACCAGCGTTCAGAACAACGAGAGCAAAGATAAAGTGTATATTGATTGCATACGCATATACTTGGTTTAACTGTGTCTCTGGAATCTGTTGGCCGCAAGAATGACCGGACTTCCATGCTATATTAGCGTTCACCATAAACCTGGGGAAATTCTTAGACATAACGCGTTAAAGGCAAGGCCTTTTGCACAGGGAGTCTGGTATGCTATGGTCACGAACGGAAGGCATCAACCAAACCACTATATGTGATGGTTGGGTCTCTGTGCCAATGTCTGTGATTGTATTCTACTCACTTTTTGAAGGCTGTCATGCAGCCCGCATGCTCTATTACACAACACAAAATTATCAGTAGCCGCGGAAACAAAGTATTGTGACAAAAGGCTGCCACTAATAAAAAATAACCCAATATTTTCTGCTCTTTCTAAATCGGTAAGACCGACCTTGCAGGATATCTGATTTAAAAGGCTCGTCGGAAGCTGATATGCAGGTTTTGCGAACCATTCTGGAGGTCGAAAACCATTTCATTGGAGCAACGCTTGCAATGGGCAATTTCCCATGCACTGCTTCGCAGATACAGAGAGTCGTCCAGCTGAATCATTTTCTCGATGTCCAGCTGTGCCATCCGGATGTAGCTTGAGGGTTGACCAAACCAAGTCAGGAGCAGTTGAGATGTCGCGGTCGACTTTGAACCAAAGAACTTCCGGTCAGAATTTCGAACCCTATTCGCAACCAAAATTAACAAATGCTGGTTTGGGGGAGTCATGTAAGAAGTTGAGTTTCTAATATGACTTCGCGTGGTGACTTACTGTTTTTATCTGTGTCATAGACAAAAGCAACGTCATACAGCTTATCATTTCAAGCGCATATCGCTATGGGCAAGTATATTTACACACACTGTACCGCAGTATCCTTAACAGTTCTCGGTGAGTGAGGTGATCATAAGATCAGTGGAAGGCATAGCAATGGAGTTCCTTACAAGTTTAATTGAACTCAACCGTGGAAGGCTATAATGCATGGTTTGCTCGCAAGTGTGGGCAAAATAGTAAAACACGGCCATGAATCTACCCTATACAACGAAATACTAAAGTCGTATTATATTTGTGTAGAGTAGAACTACGAATATTTTATAATTAAGATAAGAGTTGCCTTGCGCTGCTGGGTAGTTGGTTATGAGCCTGACCACTTGTTACCCTGCTGTAGAAATGGTCCGTAACTGTCGCTTGAAGAGTTTGATTCGCCAGCTTTTCCAAAGTTTTTGCCACTTGGTTCGAGATGAAAGACCTGGCTACAACCCCACTTAACCTGCGCTTAGTCGTCTTGTCCGGCAGTATCGTGTGCATTGGTCTTGAAGACAAGTGTCACCATTCAATCAATCTGGTGATTACTGTCGGCTAGTTGAGTGCTCATTCTGTTGGGATGAAACGTAAGAAGGTGGACCGTGGATGAAACTTGATTAAATTTCTAAGAAGGCCGGCCACCTTGTACCATCCGATGTTGTTTCATGGGTTCAGTTCCAAGTTGAAAATGAATAATAATTTACGGATAATGACGAATAACAAAGCGACATCGCCAGAGACCTCCGGGAATCAAAGTTTATTGCACTCAGTGATAGAGGGGGTCTACCGTGAGTGGACTCCCCGCAGCCTTTGAAAATGATTTAGGTATCATTTCCGCTCTCATTACAGCTGATCGAGAATGCGCACCTCTTGCCGCGTCAGGTTTTGAATTTTCCACATATGACTTGCTAAGCGAATACCTTACCACTCGCTCAAAGGCGCACTCTGGTTGCACCTGAATTACCACTCCTGGACATGCGATTGTGTTCACCGTGGGTGGGGTATTGTCAGGTTTCGCACTCTAATACGGAAGCAGTCATGATACTCAAGTAGGGTTTGAACCACGGATCTTTCGCGCAGTACGTTCGCACCTTAACCGCCGAGCCATCTCAGCTTCAAGGCCAAATATATTCACCATTGACGACTTTTGATAAAATCAACACTCGGGGCGGGTGCTAACAAAATTTATGTGAACTCAGAGTAACTGCGTCACAAGGGAAATGGATGTCCCGCAGCCACCCACAACTGACACAATGGTGTGTCCCTGAAAAGGGACACGTGTTTTGCCCTCGGTTGTACCAGCGTTCAGAACAACGAGAGCAAAGATAAAGTGTATATTGATTGCATACGCATATACTTGGTTTAACTGTGTCTCTGGAATCTGTTGGCCGCAAGAATGACCGGACTTCCATGCTATATTAGCGTTCACCATAAACCTGGGGAAATTCTTAGACATAACGCGTTAAAGGCAAGGCCTTTTGCACAGGGAGTCTGGTATGCTATGGTCACGAACGGAAGGCATCAACCAAACCACTATATGTGATGGTTGGGTCTCTGTGCCAATGTCTGTGATTGTATTCTACTCACTTTTTGAAGGCTGTCATGCAGCCCGCATGCTCTATTACACAACACAAAATTATCAGTAGCCGCGGAAACAAAGTATTGTGACAAAAGGCTGCCACTAATAAAAAATAACCCAAAATTTTCTGCTCTTTCTAAATCGGTAAGACCGACCTTGCAGGATATCTGATTTAAAAGGCTCGTCGGAAGCTGATATGCAGGTTTTGCGAACCATTCTGGAGGTCGAAAACCATTTCATTGGAGCAACGCTTGCAATGGGCAATTTCCCATGCACTGCTTCGCAGATACAGAGAGTCGTCCAGCTGAATCATTTTCTCGATGTCCAGCTGTGCCATCCGGATGTAGCTTGAGGGTTGACCAAACCAAGTCAGGAGCAGTTGAGATGTCGCGGTCGACTTTGAACCAAAGAACTTCCGGTCAGAATTTCGAACCCTATTCGCAACCAAAATTAACAAATGCTGGTTTGGGGGAGTCATGTAAGAAGTTGAGTTTCTAATATGACTTCGCGTGGTGACTTACTGTTTTTATCTGTGTCATAGACAAAAGCAACGTCATACAGCTTATCATTTCAAACGCATATCGCTATGGGCAAGTATATTTACACACACTGTACCGCAGTATCCTTAACAGTTCTCGGTGAGTGAGGTGATCATAAGATCAGTGGAAGGCATAGCAATGGAGTTCCTTACAAGTTTAATTGAACTCAACCGTGGAAGGCTATAATGCATGGTTTGCTCGCAAGTGTGGACAAAATAGTAAAACACGGCCATGAATCTACCCTATACAACGAAATACTAAAGTCGTATTATATTTGTGTAGAGTAGAACTACGAATATTTTATAATTAAGATAAGAGTTGCCTTGCGCTGCTGGGTAGTTGGTTATGAGCCTGACCACTTGTTACCCTACTGTAGAAATGGTCCGTAACTGTCGCTTGAAGAGTTTGATTCGCCAGCTTTTCCAAATTTTTTGCCACTTGGTTCGAGATGAAAGAACTGGCTACAAACCCACTTAACCTGCGCTTAGTCGTCTTGTCCGGCAGTATCGTGTGCATTGGTCTTGAAGACAAGTGTCACCATTCAATCAATCTGGTGATTACTGTCGGCTAGTTGAGTGCTCATTCTGTTGGGATGAAACGTAAGAAGGTGGACCGTGGATGAAACTTGATTAAATTTCTAAGAAGGCCGGCCACCTTGTACCATCCGATGTTGTTTCATGGGTTCAGTTCCAAGTTGAAAATGAATAATAATTTACGGATAATGACGAATAACAAAGCGACATCGCCAGAGACCTCCGGGAATCAAAGTTTATTGCACTCAGTGATAGAGGGGGTCTACCGTGAGTGGACTCCCCGCAGCCTTTGAAAATGATTTAGGTATCATTTCCATACTCGTAGTGGGTGCTTGGCTAATGAACTTTATTCACAATCAATTTTAAGCTTTGTTGCAGAATCAGCTACTAAATTTTTCAGTTTGCTCTGTTGAAGTGCGTCGTTGTGGCTGGATAAAATGAATGCAGATTTGTTATGGCTAATTTTTTATGCTTCAGATTAGGCGAGAATTTGAACTCACTTTCCCGGACTAAAATTTACAAAATATAGTTTTGGTAAGATGGTCATTCTTCACAAGGCCATTTCACATTTTGGCGCTACTTAAAATGGCCTTGGTAAAATGCACTCGTTTTCTTTAAGTGCCTCGTGATACTCTGAAATTACGCTAGCAAGTAGAGGAAATGGGAGAATATGGTGTTTCTCAAATGTGATGGATGACTCTCTAATATCTGAAATCGTGGATGTGTACGCTACCGGGCGATAGTTATCTACTGACTGCTTAGTTAAGGTGGAAGAAATTAAACAGTGGAGCTTTGAGAGCTCCACTTCAATTGCAATTCAATTACAATTCATTCAATACGATAGGTATATTTTATGGACAATTGGTAGACAAGAAGATCAACTTATCGGATATCATACCTTTTGTGTGGCTGTGAGGAATTGCGTGTGCGCGCGCTCCGTTACTAAAACACTGGACCTTAGAGTGATTTGTCGGATTATGTAATTGCGCGACATATTGCGCTTCCCAGGGGCTGCCCGTGCTACACTCGCGGTCTCATACCGGGTTGATCAACGTTGGACGCCCGACCTCCAATTCGGCTAAACGTTAAAGAAATTCTGGAAAGACAAATTGTGCGCGAACCCATTAGGCTCGATTCGAAATGTTGGTTCGTTATTCAGATGTTCTCTCCAACTTCTATGAATCATTCATTCCTAATATTTGTTTCACCTGCACCTTTCTATTGGCGACATTTTTTGCACTTCAGAGGAGAAGTAACTTATTCGCATGAGCGGGCTGCGCTAGTCTCCGATACCGATTCCACTGTGAACGGGAGGGTTTATCAGTTTAATGGATAAGCAGCAGGTCTGTCGCATCTGCTTTATGTCACCCCAAGTAGTCCAACTGTCGGACGCTTCGATAGTTCCTTCTATCATATACTGAAGCCTTGCCCCTTTGGAGCATGATATGTTGTACTAATAGGTGGTAAAGCTTCACAGAAAATTATGGGCTTTTTGCCACAAGCCTAACTAACCATTATATTGGGCAAGAAACTCACATAAGTCTGTAAAGCGGTTGATTTCTATGACCCACAGGCGCGCAAATTTAACGTGGTGTCAGCCAACAGTGAACGGGAAACAAAGAAATGGTTAAAAATTTGACAAAGGCCAGCTGACCGAACCAGTTTTAGAGTGCATGGTATCGTAGACTCTAAAAAGACAGCCCACGCGTTCATCCCACATACTTCACTGTAGATCAGCTAGACGATATCTACATGGATGCTGCAAACGCTTCGATAGCTCTCAATTGGCGTGCAACGTCTTGGGGCTCCTTCGGTGGGTGCAGTGCCCGGTCACCTTCAAACTTATGTTCCATCCGAACAACAACCCGTATGCAACTGGTAAAGGGCACTTACATGCAAATTAATTTGCAAATAAATAAATTTCACCAACTACACATTTATCGTCCTGGTGCAGACAGGCACCTCGTCTCTAGAATGCTCAAGATGGCCAGCATATTTTCAGACAACAGTGGGGTGGTTTTCTGGGGTTTTCACTGCGGAGACGTTACTGCAAGCTTAAATAGCTGAGACTTACTGGAACTGAAAACTATTTCCGAGCGCAGCCTTCATTTTGAACATTAAATTGCTTCTACGTGTTTTGCGAGAGGCACCAAATGAATGTATCGAACCAATTTTGTAGATTCGTTCCTGGCATTACCTTCTTTATAATGAGCACTTAGTATACGGCCAGCCCCAAAATATATGAAATAATAAGGTGAATTTTTTTTCATTCAGCAAATTTCTGCTTCAGTGCGGTCACCTACCTCCACCATGATATGATATGATGATAAGCTTTATGCATGCTGTTGCAAAAATTGTAGCACATCTCCCCCATAATTGTGCACCTGGATTTCACAATTCAGTTGCCGAAACTCTGTCTGACGGATAGCACCTTTTAGGATTTTTATTCCCCTGCTTTGTGTGAACAGAATTTTTAAGATAGTAATTTGACGGAAAAACTTGGGAATTCCGAAGGATTGCGATTCTTCAACTGTCTGTTGAAGGAGGAGTCGAAGTTGAACGTCAAAATTTAAATATATCCGAGGAAGATGGAACATACGGACCAGCTGCTCGGAAACTAGGGCATGCATTCAACGACGCCCCTTTTGAAATGTATGGAAATGTATGGAGCAAATACCTATTACTGTGTTGTTAGTGTCGACTAATGCGCTCGCAAAGAATGGGTAGTTGTTGCACGTACATATTTGCGCTTATGCCTGCGTGACAAATTCATCGGAGTAAACCAGTCCATTAGAATGATACTGGCCAAGTGGCTTAGTTTCATTCATTAACGCGTAGCATGGGGTTTGTGCCTCCTACAGACGTAACATTTCACTCATAAGTTAGCTCAAAAAGCTTTGGCTGCCCACTACCGGTTTTCGGCACCTTGGGGCAGGTTAGGTAGGCACAGTCAGATTTCTCGTTCTACTCAAACCCCAAATTGCACAGAATTATACAAACACACTGATTTGCGTACTGTTAGTTCTTCACGTAAGACTCACTAAAATACTAGCTGATTAATTCTCACATGATATTCTCCATCACCTGGACATCCCAACAGAGGGAGCCATCTGGGACGCTAGTGAATCACCCATGAAAAATAAATCGGTAGCAAATCAGTGCATTTGCCGAAGATATCTGCTTCTTGCTGAAACGCCAACGATTGGATTGGGAAACGATTTGCGGCGAGTTCAATGAAAGTAAGCGAACATCTTTCCAGACAACGGTGGCAGTTGGAGCGCAAACGATGCCCACTGCAGTCGTTATCTGACGCTTCAGATATTTTGTTTGTTAACGTAGTAAGGAAGCAGTGGAGAAACACACATACAGTAAGTAACATTAAGCAACAGTCAGCAACATATTGTGAAACGGATCTTCAGATATAACTCACTAAAATCATCTGTAATACCGAAAAAAATGTGAGCGCATTTACAGGTTGATTATTTTATCCCATTAAATACAAGCCAATAGTCACGATTGATAACCATGACAAGCGAACAGCCAGGTAATATATTATTGAGTGCACAATATATAAACCTGTGTAGAATTTATAGGCAACCATAAATTGAGTTAACATTCTGAATTTCGGTCTGGACATTAAGAAAGGTTATGTGTAACGTTGAGTTTTAGCCCACGGTGAGGAAAAGAACTTTCTCTTCATGACACTGAATAACGGCTTTCCCATTCCGCCAGCTATTCCGCGCCAGACATGCACGTCAGAGCCAATTTATTTTTTGGGGGAAGGAGATATCAGTTAGAGTGACTTTAAAGGAACAATGTTTATTTGAACCAAACGGAAGCGGAGCAAACAGCACAGCACTGGACAAGGCAGACCCACGTATGAACGCCAAGCACGTATATTTTGAGACCACTGTTCATGGAAGCTAGTTACAGAATAGCAGCTTTGTGAGGAGATTTGATGATTTCACATAGAATGTTCCCATAGTAATCGAAACCATTCTATGCATAAAACTCGGTTTTCAAGCATAAACACTGTCTATTGACAGGATGAAATCTTTGCATAAAACCCCTTCTGTCATCGCACGCGTGACGAATTCTCCTTTGTATGAGCCTAAATAATACTGATCCATTTTCACGTTCACGCAAGTCCACGTGCTAATGTTCATGACATCATGCACCCAGTGAAGTTGCTGTCATCTGCCGTGACTTTGTACCTTGAAAGTAACCTGGGCCATTGAGCCTCCAAGCTCTACACTCGGTTTTTCCAAACGCAAGTGTTCCGTTATAATGAATTTGGCTGTGTCAAACAAAACGTCCCTCTCTTGTATGTTCCGGCAGCTTAGCTCGGCTGTGCCCGAGATCTAGTTCAGACCGTCCGATGACAATAATGATCCGCGGGATAAGATGAGAAACGCGCACTTCTTCGCATTGCAGAACAACTGGTCATCGTTGCACTCCACCCCGCTGAGTAAGCATGCAATAATGATGTCATCCCAATTGTTGGTCAAGCGTATTTGATCAAATTTCCCGGGTCAGTGAAAACTGTACAGAACGTTTGCTAGTATTGGTAGGAGGCGACTGAGTACCGCGATCATTTTGGCTGATTAACATCGCATATAATGGTCACAGTTATCATTTCAAACAATTTTCAGATCGTGTGCTGTAGAGCGGTTACACGAGCTCAAACGGATTGAAAAAAACCTTCACATACTCACCAACAGCCCCTGCCACAACTGAAGTCATTTTTGCGAAAAATCACCGATTAGCTAATTGTTGTATCAAAATTATTTTATTTGTGATTTGTATCCGGCCACTTGTGTGTATAAGTATTAGTATTTACATAATCCACATTATCATTCGGACTGCTTGACTAGTCGTGCATTAAGTACTTCAAGCGAGAGGATTGATTGCCCAGATTTGTTAGACTGAGAAACACGCTGCTTCATTCTCGGACCAAGAAGTCCTGAGTCAGAATGCGAATAAGAGATCTCCGAACAGTATATGTGATAAGGCCGAGGTGAGGACAACCTTGACATGGAGGCGTCTTCTGCAGAGCCCTAGGGGACGAAAGACAAGGCAAAAGAATGTCCACTTATTCGGGGTCTCTGCATTACGATCAACTTGCTTCAAGGCACACACACAACATTGATCTTCAAGTTATGCGGCCCCAGTGGACACACAGTACATAGTCAAGCATTTATCTGAGAGTTGATTACCTCCCTGGGATCAATTCAGTAAGCCAAAAGGTAAAAAGAATATTATCACACAGGGCCACCTCATGGTTAATTTGGTACCATATTCCAAATATCGCGGAACGTTCGGTTAAGGCGGGATTTTTTAAACGAGAGATCGAGTTGCGTTCAGTCGAGCTTCCGGTCGCAACCATATTTGTGAAACATGGGTAAAGTTAGAACATAAGGCTGACGAGAACTGGGGAACTGCGCCTAAGTGATGAGCCCCAACAAGGTCGAAACTAGCCGTGCGTTGTTTTTGGGGTCCATATATTTGACGCCTGTGTTGTGTCCTAACTTTTGGGCTTGCTTATTGCAAGCTGTAATTTCTATAATCACTCGAGTGGCAAATGTTCATCCGTGACCGAAATGATCGTATCGTGAGAGTACCCAGTCACCGGCGTGATAACCTATGTACGGCAGCAAAGCATCAATGTTGAACACTGATATCATGCTGCCGATGATAATGATGATGTGGTAACCTATCAAAAACGTCTACTTCAGATGCAGATATCACAAAAGGTCGTTACGGTTTCTCGAGTGCGTGCTGTTTATCCCGCATTGTCCTGTGTTTGAATTGTGGGTGCTCACTAACATCTTTGAGCAACGTTTGAGTAGAATATCAGATTAGTAAGGAGAGCATCACAGTTAGTAGTATATTATACAAGATAGCATTTTTACTTTGGGTTTTATCGTAACATTAAAATGCATAAACAAAGCGAAAGATGCCCATATTAAATTAGTTGGCCAAAATGTGCTTACAGTAGATCTTTCCACGTGTCACTGAAGGAATTTTTCAGAAAAATGTGAGTCAGAGCGACTGAGAACCATGGCGCACAAAATCATGTAGTTCATAACCTTGACTGAACGTCAGCTTAACAAACAAGCTCCGGATACACATTCTATCTTTCCACTCAGGATGAATGACCATGTTGTCTGTCGATTGTTGACCTGTGACTAATCGATTGCGTTTGAGTAAGTTGATTTCAACCACCTGGTAAAACATGATCAGGGCAGCATGTCGCCACGACTAGTAGAAGACAGAGTAAAATATGACATCCAAGACGTGAAGGAAGAAATATTATTACCTTTCAGACTTAACACCCCTTTGGTGTTTAAAAGCCGTGTCTCCTGAGGAAACCACTGGGTCTGGGATAATACCCGGTTATCAAAACCTAGACAGGAGCACACGAGATGCCGGAGTTGAGATACTCAGTCAACAATTTTGCGCCATAATTACTGAGCCATCTGGTTTCCACTTGAAGGATGAATTTCCTAATGTGTTCCGTAATAAATAATACACTACATTGTAATCCTTGCCATGTTCACTCCAAAATCCGGGTAGGTTTTCGCAACAGTTCATCAGTTCGGTCGGGCGGATTGCCAAGAAAAACTTGCTCTCTCTCTTAGCTACCTAAATGACTGCGTCCGATATTTGATAGTTGTTAGCCTTATTTACAGGAGGAAATTTTTCTTTAAAGTAAAAAGTCTCCTAACATCAACATTAGAAGTGACAGTGTTCAATCAGCAACTCCTCTGATCTTACCGCCATATTTCCCCACCCCTTGAAGTGCTGCATAGCAGAGCTGAATGACTCATTATGCTCAATGAAAGCAGAAATAATAATGTTAACATTGCCACTATACTGCCGGAAACCACAAATTTCATCTAATTATACTTTAAGTATTTCAATAGGAACAATTGGGAATGGTGGGAGAAGGAGTGGACCCGATGCTGGCCTACGCATTCCAGCGGTCACCAAAGCGCCGAAGCGGTCAAAGGAACTCAACACCGGATGACGCAGCCCACCAGAAGTACCCAAATTCTTCGTTACTTCCTGCACAACCTCCTACTTATTCATACGCTGCCAAATCAAAATTCTGAGGAGGGCATTGGGAACGAAATTCGCCCCAGTAGACAGTATTGTTGTATGCATAGTTGATGGTGCTGAATTTTCTCCGCTTATCGTCAAGGCCGAGTCACTCGAAGGCACGAGTTAACTGAGACTACACGGGGTACCAGGAATTCATTTCTGTTCCAGAACTTTGTAAGTTAGTTTGAAGATAGCTCAAATTGATAGACAATGAACAGCATACCCCGTTAGAAGGAACCGCAGAATTACATTGTTACCGGTCTCATCTGTCTGTTTTCTCTGCCCTTTTACCTCGCTTAGACGAAAATCCACAATGAATGTGATACTTTGGCTTCACTTTATTGGCAATGATGTTTCTGATCTTCTCTGTTTTGATGGTCTGCTATGGTGTGCCGTTTCAGCGACCGAGTGATGTCCTCACATTTGCCTTCATAGTAAAGAGGTGTGAGTGCATTGCCTTTTATCTCGTTCCTGCGGTACACACCTTACTCATCGGGCACGTTCACCATAGTCCGAGTTCCCTCAAGTCGACCGAGGATCTTGTTCTCTGTTGCTTTATTTCTTCAATATACACCAGGTTCTGTTTTGAGACCAACTGACCAATTTAACTTCTTCCTCCGCAAACTTTAAACGGAACTCGTGGAACTTTTTGTGAATCCTGCTGGTGAACATGATTTCAAAGTGTCCCGTGCATGGTAATTTTGTGTCTCTTAAATTCGCTTCAAAATTCTGACCGCTTGATTATCATCCGGTTCCTTTTCGATAGCTCGATTAAACGCGTTGATGAAAATAAGAAAAATGCTTTGTTGGTTTGGTTGCTCGCATGCCACGTAGACAGCTAAGTGTGCCCACTTGGTTTCCGTCATGCTGTGATGCTTAGTTTTAATGTCTGCTGGTACAGACAAGGATAGAGTCGCATGGTCTGAGCGAGTCATGCTCAGTTTTGCGCGCTTTCACACAGCGCTTTTTCTGGTCGACATTGTTTCTAAGTAAACAGGTATTCGCAGTGACGTTTTATATTCTCTGCGTTTCGATCGGAAATCGGCAGGGTGTTGCAGTAACTTTTAACATTTGCACGCACACACCAATTCTGTTATCGCCCTGCTATCTCAGCAAGTGTTGTGTTTTCCTGAAGCTTGCGCACCGGTGATTAGTGATTTGGTCGACTGTAGTGACATGTGAACACACTATTTTAGGTACGTTTGCGTGACAACAGAGTTTTATGGTGAACCAAGAAAAACGTTCATCCCTCAATAAATCAAAGCACTGTTAGCGCTAGTTTCACCAAAAAATAGGGAATCAAATTACATACCGATAAGTTTCTTTTGTAATTCTACAGGGTAACATGTCAAAAATTATAAGCGTGCTAGTTACTCAATCACTTAATTTAATTGTGTAGCGAATTCCTAGACAACTCAAATATTTTTTCTAGCATAGATTTTCCAGCATACTGCTCCAGATACACGATCCCCACAATTCTCTATTTCCGGGTTTCACACGGATATAGCCAGCCAAAACAACATAAACAACAAAACTTTGTTCCCTCAGTGGCCGATCAAACTTTGCCAAAGCAAACTCGAGATCAAAAATTGCTTGAGAATTATTAGGTAGTGCTCAGAGATTATAAACTCGTGAACAGAAGATAAGAAATTTGCTTTGTCAACCCCGCACCAAACATGACACCTCGAATAGTGATGGAAAATTTGGAATTCAACTAATAGGCTTGGTGAACACACCAACAACCAAACCTGTAAATCTATTCCGGAAATTTGGCTCGCTTGGAACTTCGAGGCTGGAAAAATTTGGCTTACAAATCTGGCAACCCGCATGAATCCACTAAGTTACTTTCAGACCAAAAGATGTGTGTTAGCAAGAGTGTTAAAAAACACATAACAAAATTTGGGATACATACAACCGCGAGTTAACGAACCCTTTGATGTTCCCGGTAGCGCATTCGAGCCCCGACGAATAGCTGATGTGATGGTCGTGTTTTCAATGAGAAATCAAAATGGTTTGCCGTCTAGATCGTGCGCATTTTTACAACTAGAGTGACTCTCAACCAAAGTGCTCTCTGGAAGCACAATCCTAGAGATTTTGCGTTTGATATATTTCTAGAGCGTATGCTACTGAATCTTGAGTCAAAGGCCCCAGAAAAGGACATCGATTGGGTGACGTATACTGCGCGGATAAATGACGATTAGTGCCACGCATTCTCTCATTTGACAATTTTTCACAGTGTAGATGAACCAGCGAAGGCCGAATGATAAATATTTCGTCAAAAGTACAGGGGATCTGAGGGCGTTCATCTTCATAGGCTGTGACAACACTTGTGATAACGAAAGAGAGTGGAACTGGTTTGCAGAGCGTCCGACCATCATGGTTTGCTCTCACTTAGTGGAAAAAAATGTGATGAAATTTCATACTGGCGTTGGACTACCTGCAGGTCAATTAGATAAACAAACCACACAAATAAAGGAAACTCAAACATTTACTAAGCAGAAATATGTATCCCGGACTTTCTCTACAAAGGATGCTGTCATTCTGTGCACAGCAACGCGTTGCGCAAGTCGGATGCAAACCTTAGCTAGTGACCAAATTTTTGAAGCCAGTCTGCCTCGCTCAGCTGGCAGAATGACAACATTTTTATAGTGGTGCCTGTGCAAGGAAATTTGGTAACTTTCAGTCAAGATTTTATCTCTTAAGATGTGCCCATCTGTAGTGGGAATCGCAGAAGCGCGAAACGTCAGTGCGTCTCAAAATCGGCAGTGGTTTAAACGATGAATAGCTAGACCACGAGTGACTGATAAGTAGCGCGATTAAGCCACACTCAAAAAAGATAGTGCAATACCCATCCCTCAATCACAGAACCCGTATTGCGTTTTCAAGTTTTACCTGTCTCTTTGCGTGATGACTTCTCAGGTGGATGTTTCACACCTCTACTCGTCTTGCATTTGTCCGAGCTAATTGGTGATCAATGGATTAGTTGATCAGAGAGCAAACTAATTCATGCTGCCCACTTTGCGCACAGACTGACAACCACGTGTGATTCTCCTAGATAATAGCTGACACATTGTAACCAATTTGAAAATTATAAAGTATTTGGACATAACTTAACCCAATTAGCTTGACCAGCCCTATTTCGGGTCAAACATTGTTGAAAGCAGAAAGGAACCATTTGCCTGTGAGCATCTGTTGTGGTAATCTTTAAATCCTGTGGTGCTTAAGACAGTGGGCGTTTCGCGCCACCCAATTTCCTAAGACGATTTACGGGCTATCAAACTGCCACGGTCCTCAATAAGAATGGAACAGTCGTACAGTGCTCTTCAGGTTTTCCGCCTAAGCTTTGTTGGTCTGCATGCCGAAAATCTAACTAAACTTTCCGAAATTCATCAAAGTACTAACGAACAATAAGTAGCCAAACAAGGGAAATAATTCAGTTGAAACGTCCGTAAGACTTCATCATGCAAAGATTTGGTCAGAAAAAATGTCACTTTATGTGAAATCCGTCGTTGAATAATCAGTGGAGTTACATACCCCTTTCGTTAATCAAAATGTTGGTTAGCCAGAAATAATGGAAGCATTTTTTTGCAGCCGGTAATAAAAGCGCTGAATTGGAACCAAAAATTAAATGTTTTTGGAGGCAAATCTATTCAGCGTAGCGACGGAAAGCCAGTCCAGCGAGATAATTATGTTTCGACATTGTGATTAAACTTGTATTTTTGTTTGAAGGTAGGAGCCATAGCAAAGCAACTCACTCTCCAGATGAATTAGCGCGAAATCGACTGAAAGAATTCAAATAATTAGTCGTTACCAGAGGCTTTCATTGAATACAAAGAAGGTTATACAGTTATAATCTCACAAATTTGGGCTGCATTTTCAAGCATCTAACTTATCGAAGGGTGTTGCAGTCTTCTAAATGATTCACAGATGTCAGTTGGTGGTTAGTCATGAGCCTGACCAACATAATTTCAATAATGGTCACGTAATCACGTCCTTTTGCATCTAAACAAACGGCGCTGTCACCCCTCGCAGGACAGTAAGAATAGGAATTTACTGCACGCTTGCAACGTGGTAACAGGATGTTTTTTTCCGATCTACTTAACTGAGAACACTTGCATATTATCCAGACACTACATTTTCGTTTCACTGCTTTGTTACCATAGCAGGTGAGGACTCACTTTGGTCGCCTTAATTTGAAAAAAAGATAAGACAATGTAGACAAAAGCTTCAATGCGATTACTGGGAAACTTGCGGACAAATATTAGCTGTTTTGTACAAAAAAAATCGGACTTAATAGGAATACAATTACTTCTCGTATGCTTATACTGTGATAAGCCATGGCGGGCGCCGAACAAGATGTTCTTCCTTATTTAAAGCTGCTTCAAATGGGATCAGTATTCTTTAATGGAAGGGTGATTCAGAGGCGAAACGACGGCTGGGGAAAGTGCAACTAGCATTGGAAATATGCAGGCTCGTTCGAGTGATGGCTGAAAAGCGCTTAATCCCATGAAAATGGTGTTTGATGTTCGTCACATGACATGCTATGAAATACCCGGATAAAAAATAACAATGTTCAAGGTTCAGTTTAGGGATTTCCAGTTTAACGGACATCTAAACAATCAGGTAAGAAAAAAGACGAAAATAAAATTGTACAAGAACGTATTGTGCAATTGCCCCCCTACGAGCGAAAATACTGCAACCAAACCAGTCTGACTGATGCAGCCTAGTTGGTCTGTCAGCCAATATTGGCGTTAGACTTACCTGATACTGGACGGTTTGAAAGCATTCGGAAGAAATAAAGAGATACGCAACTTAATTAAATGATTGATTATTTAATAATAATTAAATTAATTATAACGAAGCCGTGTTCTCCAAATGGCTGGTTGCGCAATAACCAGTGATGCATACAAAACTAAAAGAACTCAGAATTTAAAGTGGCAACGTGTTGACGGTCGGATCAAGAGGAAGCTTGCATGGTGTCGGATTTATTCAATGAGGTCCCAGCCAGAGTTTCATGTTTAATCTCAGCCGTATAAAAATATAATCCAGAAAAGACTAATTGAAGATAATAGGCCGAGAGAATGTAAACGAAAATGAAAAGAATATAAACGAGCAGATAGGTCTCGAAAGTTGGGACATTTTACATCGGGATAGTTTGGTGGAAGTCGGGTAAGGGCAACACAATGAGTGACCTCCTTAGTATAAATAAAACACAATTGATCTTATCACAGTGTATGCTGTCTCAGTAAGAACTTCAAATATTTAGTTGATACAAGCTTGTTGTATGGCACAGGTACTGCGCTTCACTTCATGGTATTTACAAACGCTGTTAATCATTCCGGCCAAGTTGAATGCAAGACCGTTAACATGAAATAGAGACTTACTATGCAAATGCGATTTACAACTGAACTTACCTATGGCTATTTTGAAAAGAAATTTTGGATACAAGTTGATGAATTTGTGAGAATTATATCTATTTTGATCGAACCCAAAGAAAGCAGTGGCCCTCGTCCGATTCAAACGCTTCATACTTAGCCAAATGCAACGTGGATGGAAGGAAAGCCAGTGGTAATGAACTTTAATCTGTTCTACGCGTTAACAGTCTATTGATGCCTAGATATTAGGACATCCCTCTGCTAGATGATCCTAAAACCATGTAGCGCACACTAGAATGCAAATGGAAGCCGTCGGGCTTATGGTCCACTACTGGTGGCAAGCGACGGGCTAGTGTGGATTAGAAAACTTTGTCATCAAGGACATGTGCATGATGTGAACTGAGGACGTTAGCGTAACAGCATTATCTGACGCCAATGAATGACTCACAAGTTCCGTAAGGGTCACGAACGCATTGTATCTTATGGAAATATGTATGATATACTGTCGGAACAAAGTGAGTTGGGTCCCAAGTTTTTGGACGACAGCAAAGCCCGAGTGTATTAAGATCGCCAATGCGATGTTTACGGGGCAAAATGATTTGAACGACATTATTTTTTATTACGGCGTTTAGCATACGACCAAGTCCTATTTCGAAATTTGACCAAACTGTTGGGTTTAGGGAAGCTGAGGCCCTCGGTTCGAAAGACCACCTGCAACTAGTGTTTGGATTTGTCGTGTCTGAGATTTTGTATTCTGTTTGAAAAATGTAACTATATTGGTGTGTAAATGGTTCCTTCGGCAAACAGACCTTTTGGGACCAGTTACAGTGCAGCCTAAATAAGGCTTTTGTCCTTCAGAGAAAATGCTTTATCCCAAAATGAACATTCCAAAATGACGCCTGGGTTAACAAGGATATTAGCTGCATGACTGCGTGTGCCATAAAGGGCTTATTTGTGTTTTGGCTCTGGGTGAAATAACTCGGCACTGGCATTTCAGTAGGACAGATTGCCTATTCAAAGAATTGGCCTTATAGGTGGCTGACCTTGTGAACAAAATGTGGGGGGAGGGAAATCCCAGTGACTGAATTACATAGCTCAGAAATACTGCAGTGGCCCCAGAACAAAATTTACAGCTGAAGGACTTATGTTTCTTATTCACTTTCATGTTTGAAATATTACGTAAGTGATTTAGTTCGTTCAAAACTTCAACACCAAAACACTATTGGACTCTGAAACTTCGCTTCCTAGGGCTTTTGGCCCCGAAACTCCTTCAAATCTATACCTGGTATTTATGATTACAGGAAAAATCCGTCATTTTAAGCGTACTTTTAAAATCAGCAACAATAATGCCGTTATATGTGGGACAAAAAAGAGAGCCTAGATTAAAACGTTGCTGATAAAATGAACAACAGTTCACAGGTAAACGTGTCTGATTCGGTACGCATTTAAAAGGCAAATGAGAACAGGGTATAGAAGACTCATCGGGAAAAACTCACTGGCCAGAGCTAAAACAGCCAACATTTGAATCAGCAAAGCCTGCATTTTACCGATGATCTTGAGAGCAGAAGAACAAAACAATTTTACGTTTGCCTTCTTATGTATCGAAAATGTTTTCCAATCATGACTTGATGTGTGACCCACAAATTCATTGGTTCTAAGACAAGCTACCATCCAGTGCCAAAAATTGGAACTGAACACATCATGTTATCCGCAATACCCAGCCTCGGGCGTAACTGGAATAACATTCATAATCCAGAGAAGCGCGGAGAAAACTTGAACCAACCCATCAGAAATGGCGATTTTGGTCGGGCCTTTTTGAGAGCGGAGATTTCGTACAATAAGTTGTCGATGCGCACTGGTTTATAGTGACAAAATACCACTTTCTGGCAATGACACACTCAACCAAATCCGCGCAGTTCTTTTTTCAGTATTGGTAAGACAAGTTATCAATTTCCTTTGCATTGTGATCAGCTGAAAACGTAAATGTTGGAAAAACGTACGCGTAAATTGGGATGTAGAATCAGCTCTGAAAGTATTACTGGGTTTCCGATGTCGTTTAGCGTAAAAGCATTTCCAAAGTGTATTACAGTCCCGCAACCCCTGCCTTCTTGTACAAATATGATAACGAGCGCAGTGCTAGCTCAGCTCACATCTTTTTGCATTCCGCCTCTTGATGGATTCTAAAATTGGCCGAAGAGGGAATGATTGCTCAATTTGAATGCACTGTTATGGCGCATATTAGCGGAAAAGATAGCGAATCTTTTTGCAAAAGATGGTTTCAAAGGATTGCAAACTTAAATTTGAAACAAGTTGTGCAGCAAGATTTTCTTGCAGTCCCTTGTGCTTGGAGCAGTCGAGCATAACGCAAACACTTTTATATGAACTTGTCCCAACTATGGGCTGTAGATGTCAAACGTCACAGCAAAATGACTACAAAAACTAAGCAATCTTTAGGAAGGACAGAAATTGGGAACATTGAATATTCTCACTGCAGCACACTTAACATTTTAAAAACGATTTCGGCACAATATTAGTGTTCAAGGCCAGCAGCACCAGAAACAGCCCCATCAATGTTTTATCTGAGAGTACGCAGTGATTCTTTGTGGATTTCTCATTCAATCTGGATCGGATGATACGCTTCCGCGTGTGTACGCTTCAAGATTTCGCATGAACAGTAACAATTCTATGAGCCAAATCACTGGTGGTGCTTCATAACATTCCATTTCATTTTGGTCAGATTTAGGGTGATAGATCTAGGTACAGGACATCGGAGGAAACGCTGTTATTGTTATCTTGGGAGCGTTTCCCGATGGTTGATCGGGCGATGACTGATTTGTTTGCCGAAATTGTGATCATCTATGGTGATACTTAAACTTTGCTTCAAATCGTTTCTCAAAAATCAAAATATTAGGTCATTCTTTTTATTGCAGTGATTTTGCTTTCTTGCGTGTATTTCGGAACATTCGAACGCAGTCCCAACCTGTTCACTTGTGTTCGGTAACCTTAAGTTCAAGATAAAACAAACGTAGTAAAACGATGGCTCACAGCAAAACACTCAGAGCAGTGATTCAACCCCTTCATACGAGGTACAAGAAAAATATTTTGCTATGTATTCTGGAGGATACCGAATTTGCCCTTGAAGCCATTGGTTACTTGGCCATTTATCGATTCAGTCTCTACTTCTGAAGTGCACTCATCCGTACAACAAAGTACGTGGATTCACATGAACCTTTGAGGTCCACACGCCTATCCTCTCTGCCAGTATTGGGACCAGGCTCGTCAACGTATACAACAGCATGGCAAAACGACAACCATGATTCTGGATTTCTAACGTTTCTTATTTACAGGATTTACGTCTACGAGATAAATTTAAAAGATATGGTGTGGATAATATTTTAATCTAGCTACGCGGGAGCTCTTCACAACCACAGCCACACAGTCAACAACCAAGTACCTCTTAAAGTATTTAAATATACGCTTATGCTTAAAAGGTAACAGCTCATATAGTTAAACCTTGCGTGGTGGTTTGGCTCCAGTTCTTTACCGATATACCGGACTCAATTGAGTCCAACTTGTCTATTTAATTTTGATGCTTGGTGTCATGCGGTGGTTGGGTCCAACTATGACCATTTCAGTTGGATAAGGTGAACGGTGCCTATTTCTCATCCTCCTGTAACTGGGGTATCTAGCTTATCTGACTATAGAGCTAATTGAAGTGGCAAAAATAGGCTAGTAATTGAATAGAATTGCGCAAATGGGGCCGTACTCCCAGTTTTAAATGATATCCCGACCGAATTAATACTGGTTATGAGAGCCAGGGAAGCAAGACCGGCAGCTTGTGACTAGCATTGCGCAATCAGATCCACAACGGATAACCAAGAGCGAAAATCTGACGGTAAACGATGGTTAATTTTGAAGGAAAGATGGCTGGAGAATTCCAGCAAACCCTAGCCGGTATTTATGTAGATGCCACCAACTACAATTTGGTCACGGGCACAGTTGTATCATCAGGTCTTCAGTAAATTTTTGGAGTGTTTCAGTTGCATAAACTATTCCTTCTTGACTTCGCATATCCAGTGGTCTTGCCGATTACGTCGAACGTTCGAACTGAATCTATTTAAGACAACTGTGGTCTCAGTTAATCGGACCGCCTTTAAATGCTACGAGACGCAACCGAATAAGCCGGGGATAACTTTGTGGTCAGCCGATCTTGGTGCTAGCAAACGAGTGATACCAGAAACATAGGAGCACGATAGAGCACCTTGGTTATTATCCTCTAAATAATCTAAAATCTGAAAAACGACAAGGAAAGCTGATGGGTTATGAAGTTGTTAGATATAAGGAAGGCGTTTGCTTCAAACCAAAGCCGTTTAGTTCGCCGGAATCAGTCAGCTGACCAGAACTGGAGGAAAAGCAATTCCCTTGCAAATTCGCTGCCTTGCGCAATGTGCTGAAGTCTTTAACATGTGTTCATCCCTCTTATTTCAACACAACCCCTGGAAGACCTGAGTGGGCCTGAACAGAGCATCGAAACCAGCCCGGCGTCAACGGTGGAGGTATAGTGTGAGATGATACGTATGCAATGCGCAGAGGGACCCGGACGTCATGTACAATGGCCACTTCAAGAAAGTTGTTGAAGCTATGTTCTTGTTGGTGTCTGATGTAAAATCAGGTTACCAGTAGAATGGAGCACCTCAATGGTTCATCCAGCGTTCAAGAAGACCCAAATATGCTATGTAAAAACTACCGTTGAATACCACTGGTATGCTTCTCATTTAAAGCGCACTTCAGTATTATTTCTCTCGTGTTGATCGACTATCGGGGGAAAACCCTCATGAGGAGCAAGCCGGGTTTCACCATAAGTGTAAATGGATAGATTATACCTTCACTTAAGGCGTGTTTTCTGGGGATACTGGAAACGTTCCACATTGGCCACACACTGATGAAAAGGCTGATGTTGAATTCAGCGATTGTCAGTGCTTGGTACAGCTTAGCAATATAAGACAACCCATCTACGTTTGTATACTTCGCTCAAAGTGTTCAAGTGCCACAAAATAAGGCGACTTAAGGTGAACTTGACACATTGGAATTATATATATACGTATTAACATATACATATATATATATATATACACGAGATAACGACACAAAATGAATCTAAATGTTTTGCGTGATGCGATCACATTCGGGTATTATTCGCCATTTGCTATGCTCAAAAAAAATGCATATATCGAGATGATTTCTGATACAAAATCGTTTATCCCCGATAAGGAAGCTCACACAATCTCCGAGGAAAATGCTACACAATGAACGGATGGGCACATGCCTACTACCATTTGGCTGGTTCATAATTTTAGGGTTTCAGGCAATCCGGTCGCCTCGCATCACTATGGTGTGTGATGTAATTAAAAGATTTCATGCCTATTGACTGCAATCGGCTAGTTAGAATGAAAAGTAGTCGTGCTGTGTTTTGAAAAGAGCAAATCTCTTTGCTCTCGTCATGTTAATCCAAAACATTCAGTCAGGCCTGTCAGGTCATTGTATGTGATAAGACGTTTTCGTTAGTTTGCAGCAGCATACAGGTTAAACAAAGGCTTACGTATCATGTATGGCAATCCAGAATGCTGCTGATTATTGTGTACTGAGTAGACCTTAGTTTCTTGTCGGTACGTTCAGAGCGAAACGGGCAAAACAAATATCGACAATACAGATTCGCAGGCACAGCTTTATCTTGTGTCTAACATATCGTTCAGGGGGTGTTCCGGGGTTTTTCCGACATTAAAGTTATACACTACTAATATGGTTGATGAAACCCTTTCAGGTTTATCAATAATGTGGTGCTTTTATAAAAAAGTTACTGCGGTATCTCGAATATTGAACCAGCTGTAACATGAGGCAACCTAGTGAAGCACATTTGGTTGCTTGAGAACATCATAAAGGAGTGAGTCACGGGTCAAAACCAAACTAACATGTAAATGAGCGTAGTTCAGTAGTTGCTGTCCTGTTAAAATATTTGATTCACACTTAGGCAGGAGGTGGGCATAAAAGCGTCAAATATTCACAAAAATCTATATTTATGAAGTTGCATAATTCATCAAGTGAAATATGATGATGGCAATTTTGATATCGGGACAACTTGCACCGTTCACGTTTTCCTGTAGTGTGAGACTATTGTGCTTTTGTTCTGCGTAAATTTGACGCATGACATCACGGTAATTGTAGGAAATAAACCTTGCCGGCACCGTATAAACTCATATTCAGCATGCAACGAAACCGGTTTTTGTTCCCCCGAGGCATTAGTCTTCGGTATTTTGCAGCAACTGCTTCCTGTCAAATTATGGCCTAAACCATGCAGTCAAACAGTTTCTACCAAATGTGTCGCGCTCCCACAATCGGAACGCTAATAAACAACCCTACGGGTAAAGGCAGACGAATGGACCAAGTGTGGGAACGTCATGGAAAACAAATGCACCTCAAGAAAGTGAGCTGCTTAATATGCCCAGAGAGTTTAATCTTAGGTTGGCTGTAAGCTAGTGATCAATAGAATCTGATAGAATGTCATTAAGCTGCATATATTGACAATCAAAAGGAGTTCACTGCAGTTGATGTCGGGAACGCACGACAATTGTATGTAAATGTCTGCATTGCAGAAACTACGTTTCTCGTCTTCTCTTGGATCCTTGGTCTAAAATACGTTACTGCATGCAAGTGTTTTCTGTACAGCAATAGAGAAGCACCGCTTGAGGCGCGTGTATGCTTTCCGAAACCTTCTGGCCTGTCATGATTTAATTGTTTATATTTTCACATACGACCTGACCAGCTTTGTCCGCGTGTAAACTAGATGACCTCCACAGATTTGACCCATGTCACAAAGCATCACACTCACATAAAACCCTTGCAGGCTACTCAGTCGTTTTCAGAAATAATGAATGACGTGCTGTGAACAACCGCCACGGATGACCTTATCAAACTTATCTAAAAAAACTGAGGTCGGTGGTGACAGTCATGGTTCTGAATGCGTTCGCAATGTCCATTTGCCTCGACAATTACCGATAAATGTAGACCTTTGTGCTCTCAGTTACCATCGACATAATTTTTTTTGGTTGCCCAACAGCCCGTCACGGTGCTTCGCCAACCATCTCAGGGAGAAATCCGAGGCATTCACTTCATTCTGGATCGCGCAAGATTGTGCCGTAATAATTCAAATGCACGAACACCCGTCCTTTGTCTAATGGTTTCGAAAGATTGGAAATTGTCAAGGTTGATGACGGATTTTACCCTCTTCAACAGGTATGAACCAGTGAGGACGTCCGCAAATGGTTATGAGAGGAAGCAGGTAGTACATCTCTTAATGAACCATATTACTGCGATGAAGGGTTTCCATCGGTAAAAGGCAACCAGATTATCCAGATGGGCTCGTGGCTGGCTTGCGGTTGTTGACATTCAAGCAACGCGAGTTGAGCCTTCTTGATGTTAGTTCTTTCCGGCCGGAAATGGACGGTCTTCAGAGCGTACCTTAAGAGATCGCCTTCCACTACCCGTATACTGCGCACTGGCTCAAGATATATCAACTTATTTTGATCATCCCTGTCCTAACTGTCTTTCCTTATCTTTCATATTGTCAGCTAGAATTTTTTTTCCGTTGCCAACCGATGCAGCTTAGTCTGATCTAAATGACGCGCGCAGTTCTCAGATTTGGCATGCAGCCTGTTGGACCGTATGTTGATACGTGAAATGGGCATCGTTTATCCTATCGGACTGCACTAATCATAGTCCAAACCGATCACCACATGAAGTCAAGCCTCGAAATTAAATAACTGTATCCGGGTCAGTTAAGTCGGCGGAATCATTACAGCACCGGAGCATGACCTCCAGTCAAGGTGAGAGCATCAGATCGGGTTGGAAATTTAGGCACTTGGTCACTAGGCTCTGAAGTCAGAATGCCTAATTTGGGAATGAAATGACGGGATCTGACTTCACATCCTAAAATATACGTATTTTTGCCCGAGAGCTGATGCGTATTGATTACATGGTTCTGGTAAGCATAATTCAGCCAAGATGGTCACCATGAAAAACGGCAACGTGCAAGGTTCTCGCGAGCTGATTACTCTTGGAAAACCCGTTACTCATCCATAAAGGATGCCAGGATATTTCCAAAGATTTTACTATGTTTTCGACATTAGCTATAATATTTGTTCGTTGTGGAGTGATATATTGCGGAAGAATATGAAACGTCTGTGGATTTTCCACTTTATGTTGAGTAGCTGGAAACACCATCATTCAGCTGGCTGTTTCGTGGCTGTTGGGGTGGCCAACAAATCAGTGGAATACTGGAAATACAGATCCATATGAACATAGCGAACGCATTCAGAACCATGACTGTCACCACCGACCTCAGTTTTTTTAGATAAGTTTGATAAGGTCATCCGTGGCGGTTGTTCACAGCACGTCATTCATTATTTCTGAAAACGACTGAGTAGCCTGCAAGGGTTTTATGTGAGTGTGATGCTTTGTGACATGGGTCAAATCTGTGGAGGTCATCTAGTTTACACGCGGACAAAGCTGGTCAGGTCGTATGTGAAAATATAAACAATTAAATCATGACAGGCCAGAAGGTTTCGGAAAGCATACACGCGCCTCAAGCGGTGCTTCTCTATTGCTGTACAGAAAACACTTGCATGCAGTAACGTATTTTAGACCAAGGATCCAAGAGAAGACGAGAAACGTAGTTTCTGCAATGCAGACATTTACATACAATTGTCGTGCGTTCCCGACATCAACTGCAGTGAACTCCTTTTGATTGTCAATATATGCAGCTTAATGACATTCTATCAGATTCTATTGATCACTAGCTTACAGCCAACCTAAGATTAAACTCTCTGGGCATATTAAGCAGCTCACTTTCTTGAGGTGCATTTGTTTTCCATGACGTTCCCACACTTGGTCCATTCGTCTGCCTTTACCCGTAGGGTTGTTTATTAGCGTTCCGATTGTGGGAGCGCGACACATTTGGTAGAAACTGTTTGACTGCATGGTTTAGGCCATAATTTGACAGGAAGCAGTTGCTGCAAAATACCGAAGACTAATGCCTCGGGGGAACAAAAACCGGTTTCGTTGCATGCTGAATATGAGTTTATACGGTGCCGGCAAGGTTTATTTCCTACAATTACCGTGATGTCATGCGTCAAATTTACGCAGAACAAAAGCACAATAGTCTCACACTACAGGAAAACGTGAACGGTGCAAGTTGTCCCGATATCAAAATTGCCATCATCATATTTCACTTGATGAATTATGCAACTTCATAAATATAGATTTTTGTGAATATTTGACGCTTTTATGCCCACCTCCTGCCTAAGTGTGAATCAAATATTTTAACAGGACAGCAACTACTGAACTACGCTCATTTACATGTTAGTTTGGTTTTGACCCGTGACTCACTCCTTTATGATGTTCTCAAGCAACCAAATGTGCTTCACTAGGTTGCCTCATGTTACAGCTGGTTCAATATTCGAGATACCGCAGTAACTTTTTTATAAAAGCACCACATTATTGATAAACCTGAAAGGGTTTCATCAACCATATTAGTAGTGTATAACTTTAATGTCGGAAAAACCCCGGAACACCCCCTGAACGATATGTTAGACACAAGATAAAGCTGTGCCTGCGAATCTGTATTGTCGATATTTGTTTTGCCCGTTTCGCTCTGAACGTACCGACAAGAAACTAAGGTCTACTCAGTACACAATAATCAGCAGCATTCTGGATTGCCATACATGATACGTAAGCCTTTGTTTAACCTGTATGCTGCTGCAAACTAACGAAAACGTCTTATCACATACAATGACCTGACAGGCCTGACTGAATGTTTTGGATTAACATGACGAGAGCAAAGAGATTTGCTCTTTTCAAAACACAGCACGACTACTTTTCATTCTAACTAGCCGATTGCAGTCAATAGGCATGAAATCTTTTAATTACATCACACACCATAGTGATGCGAGGCGACCGGATTGCCTGAAACCCTAAAATTATGAACCAGCCAAATGGTAGTAGGCATGTGCCCATCCGTTCATTGTGTAGCATTTTCCTCGGAGATTGTGTGAGCTTCCTTATCGGGGATAAACGATTTTGTATCAGAAATCATCTCGATACATGCATTTTTTTTTAGCATAGCAAATGGCGAATAATACCCGAATGTGATCGCATCACGCAAAACATTTAGATTCATTTTGTGTCGTTATCTCGTGTATATATATATATATATATTTTTGTGTCGTTATCTCGTGTATATATATATATATATGTATATGTTAATACGTATATATATAATTCCAATGTGTCAAGTTCACCTTAAGTCGCCTTACTTTGGGGCACTTGAACACTTTGAGCGAAGCAGTTTTACTGAGGAGGAGTTGACATTTAGGTCGTCGAGCTTTGAAGGACCGGAAGATCATTGTGTTCTCTCGTTACCTCAGTTCAAAGTTTCATCCTTTTGACTCCGATGATACAACGACTATAAATATGTTCCTTGAAAGCAGCTTTGACGGACGGCGTTACGCTCCATAATTTCAGCATGGTCACTGGCCACATATCAGTCGCATCCGCGTTCCCACGTGTACACTCTTTGTTTAGTTAAAACCACGCAGAAGCGTAGCTGCAAATTCTATGTGGCATAGTTCGGAGACCTTTGGCCGTTTCGTTTGACGGATTGATGAAACTACAAGTCCGCTTGCGTTTTAGTGCTTTTTGTTGAACTTAATTCGCGATGTGAGGAAATCACGGCCGGAAAATTGTGTGGCATCTTTTATCGCGGAAACCGGTTAAACTGTTATCACAGTGTCACCATATTTTTCATGTTAAGGAAAGCAATTTACCATTTGAATTGGCCAATAACCATCATATCAGTAAAGGCTTGAAGATGAGTGTTGATAGAATGCAGTCTTGGCTTACACCACCGAAAGTGGTAAATGGAGGGGGAGCTTAATTTTTACCCGCACGCAACCACTGGCATTTGCGTGGAGCACCATATTGAGAGGCACAAACTTGTGTCAGCACGAATGAAACTTACGGAATAGTTCAAGAATCTGCCTCAAGTAAAGATATACTCAATGATATTGCACTATGGTGAAACACAACTTACTCCTTACGAGGTTGTCTCCGCGGTAGTCTAACGACGTGAGAGAAATAACGCCGAGGTGCGCTTTAGATACCAGCGTTATTCTCCGGTGGATTAACAGAACGTTATTAGGTCTTTTTGATAGCTGGATTAACCGTCAGGGTGGTGTACCGGCAAACAGTATCTTCTAGTGACACGCAATACTAGAACCTCCCTGAAGGCAAAATAAAGTAGGTGCTGGGTTTCTATATGTGACTATTGACTCAAGACATCAATTCACAAAATATACAAGCCTCGACAGTAGGTGCTTGCCCACAACAAATAGTCTACTTGGACTACAAATGTACGAACCAAAGGAGCAAGCAGGCTCTCACGTGAGACAGTCACACGTGCATTAGGTCGGCTGCAAGTGGGCTGGATGACCTCAAGGTCAAGTGAGCAAAGATGTAGGGACAAACGAACGCCGATTTATACGAACGCACTTAATACAAAAATGGAGTTACAAATGGGGACCGAAGAAACGAGGAATTTCAATGTCAAAGCGACGGATGATACACCGAACTTCAAATTATCCATGAGGACTCAGCGGATGCCCTGGTTCTCACACTGTTCTTATGTTCAGCTCCTTTCTAAGGTACCCCATCAACCACCGACACGAATGGTCCGAGTCCACTCTTATCACAGGTGCCGGCTATGATAGACTACAAGCACATTTGCATCCCTCCAGTAAGCAAACCTTTCCTATATCTTTCTTGAGAACGCCGCCCGCCGTTTTAACACGCAGGATTCCTACTGAGCCATCTGAGCTCAACTTACGATTATATACTAACCACAGAGGATAATTTCTACGACGCACATCTGCACCAAAGACCAGGACCAGATCCGCTTGTTTCAAACCTTGAAATGCTGTAAGCCACTTAGTATGTGTTTGCGACGAAGCTATCATTTGTGCCCCGGGCTGTGCGAGCCGGCGACTGCATCGAGAGCACGTACCGATCACTTTTTTAAAGCCGCTGCTTCCACTGGTGTTCCAATAGTGCTGTCGGATAGAGGCCAAGACGTGCGATACTCCGCAGTGCCGTTTGGCTTCAATAAATTAATGTACGAGCAAGATACTAACAGGGAGGCGGTTCGGAGGGAGAGCTGGATGTTTTATTCACAACTGTAGTTTGAGTCACTAAGTCTCCTCCTTGCGCACAATACACCATCGATTAAGACAAGTGACAACCCTCATAAGCTACCGCTTTGAATCCGATTGCTTGGAAGCTTCAGATCCAGTACAGATGCGTTAGCCACATGTAAATCCGGTGAAAATGACTGAACTGCACGATCTTTATCAAACGGTCAACTCCTTGGCGGAGTTCGTCAATGACAAAACCAGAAGGTAGAGCCCCTTTATTCCCCCGTCCCGCTTTAATCAATAGATACTGGTTGTAACATAGCGACTAAGCTACAACCTTCTGTAGCTTCACCCATCGGGACAACCGGGCTCATAGTAGGCATACACCATCACTTCGTTCGAGTTTGTTAACAAGCACTACAAGGCTCTTTAACTCGAGCGGCTTTATTTGAGGCTGTGGAGGCCAATGATCCCTTGTTCGAGCAAAACTTTTGGTCCAGTTAACCATCCACGCTTCGGACTGAGGTCGTATTTTGTCGAGAGACAACGTCGGTTGGCTTGTTTTCCGACGTTACGTGTCTCCATTGAGTAGGCGACGATGCATCATGAATAACTGTTAGTCGGTTTGTCGCAGAGGCGCAACATTTCGAAGATATGTTGTGGACATAGCAGAGAAATATCATTGAGTCTGTCCAAAATATAGTACGCTGGAAGTGGCCCTTTTTACTTGCCTCAATTAGATTTGCTACCCGGACTGCCAAACACACAGCTGTCAACTTTAACCTTGGTATTGAAACGGACCTAAGGGGGGGAAACCTGCACCGCACCAGTCTCTACTGTCAACAATGCTTTCTGGGCCTTTAAGGAGAGAATAGTTTTTATGATGAAGTATTTGTGAATTCCGAATTTCGGAGCCGCTGCAAAGGCTCATGGACATCCTGAACGTACTCGGTCATACAATGAATGACAATCATTTGCCTCACCTCATTTTTCATCGGACTAAGAAGTATCCAATTAAGTGAGGTCTTTACGGCAAGTGGCTGTTTTTCATCTCCCGAGCGCCGATCGAATACCCAGTGGGCTTCGGATGCCTCACACCCGAGAAAAATTCCTACCTCGTATTCTGCCAATTCGTCAAAGGCGACTTCGTCAAGGTACGGCCACGAGCTAGCCATTTCTTTGATAAATGAACAGCTTGCATGGGTAAGTTGTCAACGACGAATGTCCGGCAAATATCCGTCGACTGATTTTCATCAATTGATAGAAGCCTGATGTCATTAAACTCGGAAGCGCATTCCATGGAACCACCCAGTTTAGCAGTGCCATGGAGGTGAATGGCACCTGACCCCGTTTTTACCAGAAGGTCCTGCTTTACCAATGTTATGTCAGACCCGGCATCTAAAATCGTATAGGTTGTCACTCTTCCTGCTGGAGTGTCAAGCTTGACAAGAATAACTCCCGGGCGTGTTGGAACCTAACTAACTTGGGTTTAGACAAAAAACCCTTCCGACAGTACGGTTGTTCCTGCTTCGTATCTGGGTTTCAGTGCATGCAACAACCTGTCATGTCATTCCCTACAATCCGAAGGCCCGCATCTAACAATTGACGTAAACGCTCCAGCCATGTGGAGGACATATTAGCAAACAAAGCATGAATTATGCTCACGTATGCACCTGCAACTATCAGGAACTCCCATAGATAAAAAGAGCTTGCAGCCAAAAAGTGGGTGAGGCTGTGAACATAATTATCATGGCCTTGGACCATGGTCTCTGCCTGGCCGTATGTTGGTTAGGAAACTTGCGGAAATTTCCCGTCTACGAGCTTGGTTGGTGGAAGTTAAATGTGCATCTGCATAAGCGCAACTTTGCATTTTTATGCACAAGTCCGGTAGAGGATTGGCTGTTCCAGTGGTCTGTCGTGCCATTCGGAACAGGCATTTAAGTAGAGAGCGAGCAATAATATGAGGATGACCAAAAAGATTGCGTAAAATCTCCCGAGCTCCGGAGTATGCTACTTCCGGCGGGGAGCATCAAACATTCTTCGGTGGCTGCCTTCGCGTCGCACTGACAATAGTGGAAGATATACAGATGCCTCCGACCGGCGTCTCCCACCTTGGTCTTAATATAAATTTCAAACTCGAGTGTGAACCTCCAGTAATGATTTGGATTACCATCAAACTATGATAGTTCTACCTTGGGTGGTTCCACGGTGGCTGTCACTGGAGTAATAGAAAATGACCGGTTTTGGCCATTAAGATGACCGTCTAATGTCACCAGCATATCCTAGAGTATTTTATTTATCTAACAGGGTTTCAGATACTACCTTAACCACTCAGTTGAGGCCAATGGTTTCCAGACATCATCTGGTGAGTCCCCTTCGGCCTCTTAGGTGGCTCCGTTTTGTTATGTGCCTCTTTGACGGCCCGCTGCATTTCAAACTCTCGCTCAACTCGATGTTCCTGGAGCTGAGCAATCCTAAACGCTTTCAAGGCTACACTACTTCTGTGACTAGATGCAGAAACTGACTTAGTAGAACCCGAGCGCGAAGCAAGCTGCATTGCAATTGTTTCCTCCGCAGCGTCAAAAGGTTCCGCAAAGTACTGGGCTCTCGTTTTGCTCACAATGGTTACAATGGTTGCAGGTTCATTCCCAACAAGGCGACATAATATGTCGAGTACTGCAACGGCAAACAGTATCTTCGGGTGGCACGCTCTATCAGAACCTCCGGGAAGGCAAAATAAAGTAGGTGCTGGTTTTCTATATGTGACTATTGACTCAAGACATCAATTCACAAAATATACAAACCTCGACAGTAGGTGCTTGCCCACAACAAATAGTCTACTTGGACTACAAATGTACGAACCAAAGGAGCAAGCAGGCTCTCACGTGAGACAGTCACACGTGCATTAGGTCGGCTGCAAGTGGGCTGGATGACCTCAAGGTCAAGTGAGCAAAGATGTAGGGACAAACGAACGCCGATTTATACGAACGCACTTAATACAAAAATGGAGTTACAAATGGGGACAGAAGCAACGGGGAATTTCAAACGTCAAGGCGATCGACGATAGCGAAAGGAGTTATCGAAACGCACCAGACCATGACCGTCTTCTTCGGAGCTGTGCGCCTTCTTTCTCAATACATTACTGAAGGTGGAAGAAATTGTGTTTCCATAAACGGAGGAAATATAAAATCTCTGGAAATCTGAAACATATTATGGATGAGCAACGCGTTTTTCAATAGAAATCAGCTTGCGGGAATCTTGCACGTTTTCGTTTTTCATGGTAATGCTCACCAGAACCATGGAAAAAATATGCATCAGTTCGTGGGCAAAACTACGTATATTTCAGAATAAGAAGACAAATACCGTTATTTCATTCCCAAATTAGGCATACTGGCTTCAGAGCCTGGTGACCGGGTGCCTAAATTTCCAACCCGATCTAATGCTCTCACCTTGATTGGAGGTCATGCTCCGGTGCTGTAATGATTCCGCCGACTTAACTGACCCGGATACAGTTATTTAATTTCGAGGCTTGACTTCATTTGATGGTCGGTTCGGACTATAATCAGTGGAATTCGGTGCGCTAAAAGATGCCTATTTCCTATATCAGCATACGGTGCAGCATGTTACAGTTGATACGTATCGAGCCAGTGCGCAGCATACGGACCATGGAGTGTGATTTCTTTAGGTTCGCTCTGCAAACCTTCCGGTTCTGGCCGGCAACAGCCACCATCAAGAAGGCTCAAATCGCGTTTCTTGGATGCCAACAAACTCAAGTTAATCACGGACTCATTTGGCTGTCTTTTACCGATGGAAAGTCTGTATTGCTCTATGGCGTTCATTCTGAAGTGCATTTCCTGCGTCCATTCATTGCCTTGTGCAGACCCGGTCATTGGTTCTTACTCATTATTTTTCCTGTGGAAGCAGACAGAATCCGTTCGGCAACGTGGACAACTCTCAGTAGCTCGGCAGTATCGAGATAATCTGGCTACAAAGTTAATGGAAACACACTGTCCTGTGGATGAAGGAGTTTGGCTGGTAATTGAATGAAGGAGCGTTGGGGAAGACATGCTCCCAGATATTAGAGCTCCCTCTTGACTAAATTACTACCGGTTATCTTCAGGATCAATAAACTGTATTAATATCACAGACGCAGAACCGGTAACATGTAACTAGCATAGCGCAAGCAGATCCGCAACGGCTGGCTAACCAAGAGAGGAATTCTGACTGGAAACGAATGGGAATCGCGAAGTTCTATGAGCTAAATAAGCGTTTCATTGTTGTCAACAATTTCAACTTTGTTAGTCTGATTCGACTAAAATAATCTGAATATCTACAAAGAAATATATACTGAAGGCGAATTGACAATTTTCTCTCAAATGTGTCGTCCCGTGCAACTGACTGAATACTTTTAGTGCTATTTTGCTGGGCTTTCTCAACACCACGCCGGCAGCGCTGAGTGAAACATGAACACTGGGCCGCCGCCATTAACGGCAAGCCATTTGTTCAACACAATAAGAGACCCACCTTAGATGCGCTAGACTCCGAAACCCTTCGAAGAATACGGTTGGGCTCTGCTGAGCGGTCGGACTATCCCACTACGGTAGGTTCCGAATGAAACCAGAATGTCAGTTGGATGGAGTCCCCCGTTGGTCATTCCTGCACATAAAAACAGTGCAAGACCGTTATGCTTAAACCATCCTGGCATCATCTTGGTATCAGCCACATCCAAGGCAATATCTGACATTATTTTCCGGAGGCTGATCGATTTTTGAGTGAGGTAGCCTCATAGGAATGATGATGTGTTTTGCTTTACCCTGGAAAGCCTCGGCCATATCCTTACTCTAAGACAAGTTCTTGAGCATTTGGACGTTCTTCATCCGTTGGAATTCTTGATCTGAAGGTTGCTTTTGAATCTGGTTGTCTTCAGATTCTTTGACAGTTTCTGGCAACCAAAGTTGTCACTTCCAAAATTTATATCCATTTCGAGGGCACTGTAAGCATACTATCGTGGGAGCGTGAGTTAGCACGTCCAGTGTTGTAAGAAAAGACTGCTCACTCTCTCGCCATTCCCCTTCAAGTCCTTCACTGGTGTGATGTTTGAAGTTCCTCCACTGTTCTCTTTAACTTCGACGATATAGATTCTCCCGGAGCGTTTACTCACAAACATTGGGATTTGGCTGATCTTGCTCTTCGTGGTTCAGATTCCCAAAACGTGCAAACGGTCATAAACGACCTATGCAATGGCGCTGCACTATCTAAGGTGCCCTCTGCAGCATTATGCCAAAAACCCTAGGAAATTGTTTCATAATCGCACCGTTCATAGTTGAACGCGGTGTTTGGGGTAAAATAAAATAAAATGGACGTATGAACAGTCAACATACGGGGCATTTGCACGCAGGAATAGGCCGCTGGGACAAGTTAAGGGAGAAAAAATTTTGTGGCAATCACGCGATCAGCTTATATCCAAGATTATCTTTTATTTGGCATATTGCTTCACCATAATGCTATCACGAAAATAAAAGAAGCATACGCCCGCCGTTCATAACGTGTTCAAGGCAACCAAGATATTGCTAATTAGGGAGTTAAATCAAAGTTCACATTCCCTAGATCAGGGAACTGATTTTGGAGGCGGATTATCCAAAACGCATTTAGGCAGATTGAAAATCGACTGACCGAATGCGATGCCGATTCTTTGTAGGTCCAACATGTGACAACAGCTCTGCACAACTTATTCAGCCACGAAAATGTCTTCAAGCAATGAAGTATTATTGTATGCTGGTCACTGGATTTCAGTAAACAATTATGTGTTTCGGTTTATATAAAGGACTCAAACTACTCATCTATCTTACTTACCACCTTTCAGATTTCACAGTTGAACAATCGAAGTCATTGGTGATTTCCGTGTAAAAACGAGGAAAATTCAGCATATTATATCCCGTATTACTCTGATCAAAATTTTTAGTACAGGAACCTGCTGAAGTATCATGAGCCATATTCCCAGACATTTTTTCAGATTTTCGTCGTCCTAAAGATCCGACATCCAAATGTTGGTGAATTTTCTATGGAAAGTTTAGCGGCCCACGTACATGAATTCATGCGGTGTCTACCATATAAAAGGTGCTATTCCGCTCAATGTTATTAGGAGCGGGAAGAAGCGATACAACCATGTTTCGTCAGCACTGCTAAGACATGTTTTCTAGATTTTTTACACCAAGGATAGATTGTGCAATGAAATTTGCGGAGCTCTTGTTTGCGTGAAAAAAAACACGGCGGTTTTGCGGCAAACCTGAGCGACAGAAGGGTATGGCTTAATGCCGTATAGGTTGACAGGTCAAATGAACGCATCGAGAATGGAAAATTTTCTAACAATGCTACCACTTGAAAACTTTTACCACAAAATTGTCGGCGATAATAGGGGCTAGATTACGGGCGCTAACGTGCCGCTGCATCCAGTCAGAGTTCGGAAGAACGAACCAGACAAACCTTTCCATCCCTGGAGCACGCACCATATGAAATCATACAATTTACTCAGAGAAATCCTCAGTGTCCTTAAACATAATCGGGCTCACCAAATAACGGTATCCCTTATAACGAGCAGGTTTAGAGAAACGCGACAACTACATCCGCTCGGCGCTTGATATCAACATCTACGGCACATCAACTAATTTTCTGATGTCATCAAATATAAGAATTTGAGGTTGATTTGCTATTTTTTGTAATACAGAATGAAGAAGACACGGAAAAAGAGTAAGCCGAGATCAAACAGACGCTAAGGTGGCCGGCTGCTCACACCGGCTGTTTAACATCACTTTGTGGACGGTAAAAGACCGCCTATTCATCGCAGTGAATAATATTTGGTTCGACAAATTTTACGTCGAGCATAAAAGCACGATTGATCACCGTCTATATGTTCAGACGATCAAACATTTCAGATTTGGGATACCATCTTGGAACTCCTCATGATCCACGACCATTTATCTGTCAGTGCGATCAGTTTTAATCATCCAAACGCTCTTATAGGCAATGAACAGAAGTGCCTAAATGGTGGATGAATTTGTGGTAATGCTGCCTGGTTTACGAATATACTGCTTTTGATTAAGCCAATATCCTGTCGACATAATGCAACAGCTGACCAGTTCGCAAGTCTACCGGGGGTTGCGACGAACACCTGACCATCACCAATGCTACGCAGATTTGTTCGATTCATGGTTTCGGTTTCTCCGATATTGCTTGCTTCCATTTGGATACGCCCAAAAAGAAATAAGTTTGAAGCTTTCGACAATTGTCAGCTGACGAGCAAAAGCTGCGGTCCGTCCAATTTGCCCGCTCACTGTGCCAATGCTTGTGACAAATAATCCGGAGAGAGAGAGAACGACAAACGTCAGAGGGATCACCACATTTTCCGCCGCATTGAGCGCTTACTTACATGGGAATCTCACCTGTTGTGTCAAACTGTTCTAGTTTTTTGTGTTTCGCGCACCTGTATTTCACGAGTATGAAAGCAGGGTCACTGATTGCAGGTCACACTTTGTTGCTTAGAAGGAAAATTCAAGAAACCCATAAGGGCATTTTGACTACAAGAATTAGTTTGATCGCCTTACCCACTGACCTTTAATCGACTAGTTGGATTAGGTATATGATTAATCCCTAACCAAGGTAGTTTACTTGAGTGGGCCGATTAAGACACATGAGTTTCAATTGCCAACATACACTTCTGATGTGCCGGCCAAGTAAAGAATACATTACAACAAAATAGCTGCAGCAATTATCTCGTCGTGCCAACTGCCCGGGCGATACTGCCCGCTGTGACTAGGTTAAAAGAAAACGAGCCATGTAGTCAGAGTATTTAGAGCTTGAAAAAAGGACCCCCGCCCATTTTAGAGCTTTGAGTGCTTTTCGGTGCAGTTAGACGGGAAAATGATTAAATGAATGCTATCGCGTTGTAGGTGGAGAAAGATAATTGCTCCCATTGGACATAAAGTCCACAGTTTGGTCAATCTTGATTAGATTGCAACCTGCGGTAATATTAGCATCAACCACGTAACGGCCGTATTTGAATTGTACACCCTCAACAAGTCAGCATTCCACCGACACTCTCAAGTGCGTAGAAAGAATAAGCAGGCTCACCATGTTTTCCTTCATCATGTACCATTGTGAAAATATTTTGACTTTTTCATTAATGCTCAAACATTCCTTACTCTCGTGCTAATCTGAAGTGAACCAAATGCGTATTCTCCGGGACCATGTGAGTGTAAGTAGAAAAACGACGATAAAGTCTATCATTAAGTCATCATTTTATACACCCGGATTAGTTAATTGGGTGAGTGCGGCACCAGGGCTTACGGAGCCTTATTCAATAATCATCGTTTCGTTATAAATCACAACGATTTTCCATGCCAGATTTCGTGTTTTTCAATCATGAAAACTCCCGACATATAACGTAATTTTATGACGTCCATATGAGCACGACTAACCTTGTGTGGAAAGCAGACGATATTTAGATCTATTTGGTTTCTGCATCTTCCTCGTGGAGCTAATTCATTGCGTGTGGTAGAATAACGACTCATCGATGAGATTATTCTCATCACTTGAAAATCAAATTCGAAGTTTGATGTTGACCCTACCTTAGGAAGCATACTAACACCGTACGATTGCGATTATAATGGAGTTTGCACGTTTTCCCGGACAAATTCAATGCTTCCTGCATCGCTGACAAAATGGTTTTGTGGAAGATTTTCTCCCAATTTGAGGTAGAGGCTTGCATTGTTCAGTTCTTGAAAGAACAATAATGAAGCCGAAGTCTTCCTTTAGGTCTTAACAGTCAGTAGTCACCCATATTTCCGACACATTTTGGTGTTTTCCTTGGCCTCTTTGTGCTCAATTCTTTCATCCCACGCGTAGGACATGCCTTTGCCTGATCGTAGAGTTGGTTTCAAAGTTTCTGACGATGTAACGCTTGTCTACAAATGCAACCCTCCACAATTTAGTGGGCATACACCGGCCGCTCTCATTGGATTCACAATGTATCCCAATGAAGTTCAGTACCATTGACGAATGAGGAGTTTTTGAATGTAGGGTTCTTTCGCGTCTAAGTGATGCCATACAGTGACGTTGGAGGTAATATTTCGTCACCCACCAATAAATGGGTGTCTATATCGAACATCGTTTGCTGCAAAATATTACGGGCTGGCCATCTCGCGTATACATAAGTGGCCTCCGCATTTTCGGATTATTATTTCAGAGACTGAGATATTTTACTTACAGATTTTCGTTTTATAAATTTCCTGTTCAATTACTGTGGGGACGTCAAAATGTCCTAAATCATACTGCTCGGTCTCAGGAGCATAATTCAAGATGCAAGGGTTTATCAATGAGCATACTTATTGGCTCTGTGCTCAGCATTCACTTCAGCGTTCGCCATCGCTTTCCATTTGGTATAACATAACATGACAAATAGCTATTCAACCTTTCATCCTGAAGCTTCCCATAATTTCAAGATCACGTTTGGTCGCAATACAACGTTCTGCAATCCCATGTTTTCAAAGTAAAAATTGCTAGGAGTTCACATTTCAGGGAGTTTTATCCTGATACTCCTATTCAAACGTTTTGGTGCATGTATAATTTACTATAATGTGCGATCGCATTTTGCACACCATATCAATTCACGCAAAATGCACTCTTCAGTCTCCACCGCAATTTCCCATCCGGTACAGTTCCTTTTTGATTTATTATGGCAGTTCTGACTTGACCAAGCTCAACATGATCAAACTCGATAAACAGACTGAACAGGCAAAGTTTGCCAAATGTGCAGGTGTGAACAAACATGGTTGTTGGCATTATGGTTCACTAAGTTCCAGGGAAATGACTTCCAGCAATAGGGGACACTAATGATGTGCCACCGATGCACTTGGGCTCTAATACTTGGATCAGAGTCGCCCAAAATTAGGCTTGGGGTGCAAATGTGTGAGGGGTAATCAGGGTTGCATAGGTACGTCAAATGGCCAGTTAATTGTATCAAGATCAATGATGAGGGTGACAGAGAATTTTAACGGTGTATTGTAGGGTTATTAATTTCATGGCTGCACTAATTTAGGAGAATTAGTCGACCGCACATGTTCCACAAATTCGCAATATTTGTGACCCACTTGTGATGTCTTAGTTGAGCCGCTGAGCATAAACGCTAAACATGTCGCTGTGAAACACAATGCCTTTACTATTGCTGAATAGGATGCGCTTCGTTAAAGCCTACCGGGGAGCACTGCCAAGCCACTCCTGGCAGGACATAATGTCATCTAAGCGCCACACTCAGAGATTTTGAGTTCCATAAGGTGGGCATCTCCCAATCATCACTTTGGCAACTACATATATGTGCTTGTTGAACACCGTGGTCATTTGTTTACATGCCTGCTTCTAACAAATTTTCACTCTGTGCATTCAAACACGAGGGCTCACTGACGCGCCTTCTGGACTACGAAAATATTCGCTAAATGTGGCGCTTACTTTCCATCTCTTGCGTAGTGAATACTTAGATCTAAAAAAATCCGACGTCCCTTAAAATGATTTCCATGAGGCGAGCAAACATGTTTCCCCAATCAGTCCGTTCTAACATATGAGGACGAATCATTTTCGTGTTTCGTATACCAATGTACGAGGTATGCGTTCGACCGCGTATCACAAGAGTAACATAAAAGAAAGGCTTTAGTGCACAACCCTCTTAGCTCCATTCCATTTGGGCTTCGTTTATACAGGAATGCCACCTCCAGCCGTTAGGATTTAGTACGTCAGTAGCAAAGCACAGGCTGATCACGCTGATGTCACTCACGGGCTTCCGTTGGAGAAGGAGTGGTACATTCATGTAGTGTCGATTGACGTGATGCTCCTTCGGACGGCACAGCCTAGGTGCTCATAGGTGATATCAAATAGCCTATAAGTTACCTCTCAACAGACTTTACAAAAGTCTTTCCTGACCTATACATGCCAGGAAAAGTCATATTTAGCTGTGCCATTAAATAGCGTTTCTCAAGAGACGCAGTCGAACCAACTGTTCTGTAACATAGAGATGCAAGCACAACCAAAGGAAACTTTGGCGAACAAATGTCCTGATTACATATGAGAGTGAAAAAGTTCACGAAAGATTTGAGAACATTCGTTGGAATGGTACATAGCGCAATTTTATCAAGATCCTGGGAGTCGAACTCAGGGCCTCTTCAAATTTCTAAGCTGTTAGTACCATTCATTCACGGTTAAAAGGTAAATTTGGAATCTGGAGTTTATTCTGGTGGACCAGTGTCTTGAAAAAAGCGTTTTACAGTCTGAATGGTGACAAGCTTGTTCTTCGTGTTCACCGACATACAACTACAGAGCGCTGTTTCATAATGCAATGGGAGAAATTAGACGAAGCACACTAAAGCCGATCAGCAAGCAGGTACATTCAGGATACTGTAAGCTTTCTGTGTAGGGAGTGCCGCTGACCATATGGACCGGCTGTAGCCCAGAAGAACTTAAATCAGTCGTCGTCTGTCCACAACTGTTGTACACTCTTTGATGTTACGTCACAGTCACATTTGGCATTGGCTAACAACCTGTTAGGGCAGAATTATGATATTTGTGAAATGTTCGAGCAAATTATGGTCACTATACAAGTATTATGCCCATTATAGGTCTTATGCATTTCCTCGGTTACTAACGGAAGTTCACTAGATGAAGGTTTCCAACTATCTTATAGAAATTTACAGAAATAGCGTTGGCACTTTGGTGCAATTATTAAGTTTGGGGATCACCAACTTATTTTGCCACAGTAAGAAAATCACTTGGTTGCAGGGCATTGTAGTCAACTAGTAGAAATGCAAGAACACAATTGCGAGCAAAAGTTTGTCGGATGATGCCTTTATATTATTCTGCTCGAGGAATTTTGGAATTTTTATGACTAGGTTTGCGAAGCCATCTAATATGATGAATTCCACGGACAACATCACAGCTATAAAGGATTCGCATTGTGAACGCATGAAGCGAACAATTTGTTGAAAACTACACCAGCGTGTGTTTAAAACTCGCGTGCATTTGCAGGATGCTAAGCGTCTATTACAAATAAATATAAAAGTGAAAATCCGTGGAACTGCAAATAGTCCACAAAGCCTGCGGCTATAGTGAAGATGCAGACGGCATAACTGATTGTTTGGTTGGGTCTATGGTGACGCTGAAATATGGAGAAGAGAGAGTCATTCAGTGTGGCGTTTGCCATTCCTCAATATAATAAACCAGCAACCATCTCACAGACAGCTGTGTTTTGCAGAGCATGAAAGCGAAACAGCCCTTGCATATATTATATGATCAATCTGAAAATGGAAAACAGTTTAAACAAATCTGCAGGGTGAACGTTTATTATTAAACTTACTGGTGTTCATTCGAACGGTTGGATGATCCCTTTAACAGTCTTAACATATTTGCTAGATATAGGTTAAGGCGCAAAAGTTAAGCTATTTTGGCTTCAGATAACGCGATTTTATCATCGAAGCTCACATAATTATGAAGTTAAAATAACATTGGTTTTCCTTGAGACAATCAGGTGATTATCCGGTATCATTGGACATGCACATGCACCTGCATAATTACATAAGTGCACCCAATTTGAGCGAATCCGAACACACGGTGTAAGGTTATACAGCCTGTAAAGCAACAGGGAAAACGCACTCTGCGCTTGACAAAAGACTAGGTTTAGTGTCGGAATATTCTCATGCGAGTGACAGAATGGCGCTAGGTACCCGAATGAACAGTTTTTTGGATTCTCGAAAATTACTGAAACTAGATGGTTGGCTCAGATAGGGTGTAGAAGATCAATCCGTTGAAAGTGTTTTTTATACCAGATTTACGCTTACGGATGGCATATTGATGCACTTTTTTGGAGGAGAAGTAAATAGTCTGGACGCAGCTATTAGTAACTGCCAAGGAGGAGAACATATTCACTCAGGATGTCTATAATGATATCATGAAAATCAACGCGGGTACCTTGATTGGCAGGTGGTGACAAAAGATTATGTTCTTGAAAAACAATTTGCACTGACATTGGCGAGAAACTTTCGACATCTGAGAGCGATTTAAACATGGCGACAACAAAGATAGAAAGCACACCAATATTTCTTAACATCCTCCGTTGTCCTTCCAATTTCGCAATGGTGGGCCTACTTATTGCCGTTCGAATCCTTCCGGCTGTGCCACGATCGAAGTTTGTTGAATGCATGCACTATACGCTTAGCGGTCTGAGCTAGATGTAATCTAAGGACTGGACCTCACTAATGCCGAATACGTCAAAAGGGCGACGAACATCAAAGTTCCTAAACTGGGTTTGCGAGTTCATTCTATGTTGGTAAGTTTAATCTTTGACTTACAAAATATTCGTTACGCAACGTATAGTGGTGGGCCTAAAAGTTTACGACCATCTTTATCGAATATTTATGCTAACGATTTGTTTCACCAAGCGACGGACACAGCTTTAAATCAGTATCACTTGAGGCCAAATCACAAGACTCCTCTCAAGGGAAAAAAATTACGATACTGTGAACGCTCATTTGCACCTAGCTTGCAAGGAGGAGTATGCAGTGTCAAAGTGACCAATCGGTAAACACTAGTACACATGACAGATTTGTATGCTGTGTTACTCATCTCTTGGGGGTTGGCTCGCGTTACCACCTGTGTTTGTAAATTAAAATAAACGGTTCTCCCCTTCTGAGTTGTGCGGTTGAAAGCTATTATTTGGCATACACCAAACAAATGAAGCACGAATGCTTGGCTGACCAAATGCATTAGCTAATCGACGAATGTGTGCCATCGTGGCGAGCAAATGTGGAGAAATGGGACCCAAGTGGGTAAGTTGGACGATATCTAAACTTGATCGTTGTGGTGTCTGAAAAATGTAAGAACATCAGTCCATCCATAGTTCTCCGCGAGGGGTTTGAAATTGGCCGGCTACCGTTGAGTTCAATGCGCTTATTCACACAAACAAAAGCAATTATCTATCACAAAATTCTGACATTTAAGATAAACTTAGACGGGGTTAGGCCAAAAGGGTTAAATAGAATAAGCAAGCAAATACATGTGTCAAGACTGAGGCTAGAAGGGTGTGCTAGCAAATTTTGCGTGTTGATGAAAATGAAGCCTTAAAGAAAAGGGATATGCACTGGCTGATTTACGTTGCCGAAAACAAGTGATTACTGTAATAAGGAGGGCAAAATGTCAGCAGCTTTGAAGGGATTGACCTATACGTTTCAAATAGAGAAAATTGGCTTCAATAATTCCCTGCATTGAGCTTGTCTATGAATTATCGCACAGCTGGGAGACCACAAATGACAAATGGTTTAGCGTGATGGCCATACACACTTCTGTGCTTGATTCTTGGCGGGTTTTGAGGGTTTATTACATGTGTTAATTGAAGAGTTTGCTGTTGGCGAACACATGGCCTTCGAGCCATATATGGTATATGTGTTAGTGTACTGGTGAAGCACGTATAAATAATAACGCGTCTGCCCAACAGTTGCCAGTACAATCTATTATATATACAACCGCCATTAAGGACAAGCAACGGCAGTAATTTAGAATACCCAAAATAAGCGAAAGTATGTGGGGCAGGAATTCTGTACGCATATCCTCCAATTACCAAGGATAGTGTCAGGGCACCAGTTCCTGAATTCTACAGAGAAAAATGACACGCGATAGAATGACATACCACTCACCGGGTTGTAATGTCAAAAATTGCGTGAAGGCTTCCATCGCTAGGCTAGCGCTTTGAATGTAGTACCTTATGAAGATGAAGCAGGGCGGTTTAATAGAATTTTGGTTAGTAATTTTCACCGCAAACGGGATGCTGCCCTCGGTGAGGACGGAAGTGATTGCATAGATGCAGTGCTTACTTGCGTTATGTTTACGGTTTTCTTGAATGAAGACCCAAAGATAAAGGAAGTAGGTATTTGAAATGGTTCAATAAATGACAGGAGGAATGCGAAATATGAGGTATTCTTTGGTAAATGCATGTAAGGCAAGCAACGTAAATCTGTTGTCAAGGATGACTAACAAAGTATTTGAACCGGTTTGTGTACCGTTTCAGAGTTTGTCACAGAATGCCGGCGGTAGGCGCGTTAGGTCAGCATGTTTATGAGGTTCATGCTATGCGTCAGTCGAATTATCCAGATAAAGACATCAGCATTATTGGCGAAGCGTTCACAGCTAGTATTAACTATAAGCGCGAGAAGGATGATCTTATTTTTTCTGCTATTGGGACCAATCGATATCTCTTGCATTATTATCCCAAAGGATTTGTCATGTAAGCACCTGATTTTTGAGGCAAACGTGTTTTAATTAACCGACCGATGAAACCTGCAGATCACACAATGTTCAAATTCGAAAGGTTCAATCCACAAGAAAACAACGAGATAAAACATTTGAGAAGTATGAACATTGCGCCGCAGTTTAGCATCTTACCCTCGTCCAGTGCAATTCTCACAGCTGTCATGTAAAATACATCATTTTTGAAACTGTTACAAGGAATACAGACGGATTTATATTTGGAATAGGTGAGGGCTGAAGAACTGAAGTATAAAGCGTGGATTATCGGTTAAATTTTCAAGAGAAAACTGAACGTGCATGCTAGAGCAGCGCACATCTTAGATAGATGATGAGTTTGGAAATTGAAAGACGCTTCTCTAGTAAATGCTACGAGGAGAAAAGAGCAATTTAATTAGTGTTATTCGGATAACAATTTCCGCTGCGGTGTAATTGGTGTATTGTTATCGGATTTGTTGTGAGCAACAAATTATTTCTTTGCGTGTTATTTCCGTTTGCTATGCTTAATCCTTGTTCAATTGTTCAACGGGCCTCCAGCAGCTTCCCTCCTAAAAAGATTGGTGATCAGCGTGTTTTTTAACGTCAAACGTGCTTCTTCTGCTGCCCTTGATAAGCTGTTAATTTTGAAAAATATATTTATCGGTCGCTTAGCAAAAAGATGCATTTTTAAACGAGGCTTAACCTTCGTACCGCTGCGATTATGGATTGCAAAGAACGCTGAAATGAAAATGGCGATAATTATTCTTGGGTGAAACTTTTACATCACATCAGTACCACACGTAAACGGAGCAAACTTATGACTAGCAAATGATATGCTGAAAATGCTTCCTGCGTGGATTTTTAATCAGTGTATTTTACCAAGAGCCGCTCTGCCGTGTGGTGCGTTATGCTTCCAGTTCCCGTTTTAATGGTAGGCATTTTTTTCGATTCTGCTTGCTGAGGTCAGTATGTGACGCTGTCTTTCTGCAACACAGGAACAAGTAATGTGATCATGACCCAAACGGTCTTCCATTGAATCTCTATCAGATTAATTTTGGGTTGCATTTTTAACCCGCATAATGTCCAACAACAACACTAAACCTCCAGATTGTAAAACTCTCCAGGTGACGCCACTCCTAAAATTGAGCACTCCTAAAAAACTGATTAAATTTGACCAGAGACTTCTTCAAAAATGTAATCAGCCACCACGTCTATGCATACAAATTAGCAACCCGGTAAACTGGCACGCGGGATAAGTCTGTGAATGTATCAAGTTCCAAGCTGCATGGCGCATATGCTAAAAACAGCAAGTTCGTGGCTGGGAACATCCAATTTACCATCCCTAACTCTAACAAGGCCCAATCATGAAACAAATCGGGTCAGTTGCCATTTTTTCATAGCGACTTAGATTCGTACATACACCTAACACAAGTGCAAACCGTGGTACACATTGTTTAGTATATCAGAATCTATGCTAATAGGCCGCAAGCGTACTAAGGTCCTGAGACAAAGCAAACTCGACATTGTTTGCCTCGGTTGGCCCCAAAGCGCAAATTCTGTTACAAATTCCCAGAGGGCTAAGCTAGCCAATTTTGAAAAGAATATAATCCAACCGCTAGTGTTTATGTTCTAGCATCTGATGCCCAACGTTTATGGATCATTGATGTCAGTGACGAGGTTTTGTTAAACTGAACGACTTGTGTGCACGGATGCGATCCGACAATCAATAATGGAACAAGAATTCTGAGTTACATACTCAAGAGCTGCAGTGTGAAATACATGAGCATATCTCCCGAAGACCGCGGTATGTATAGGAGGGTTCGGCGTCATGTAAACGTGTCGTGCTATGGATAGGATGAGACAAACGTAATCGACCTAACTTTCGCTGAATAAATAGCTTAACCGTTCTGACAGTGAACCCTGTTTCAGAAGATTGAATTGCTCGCTTCATAGAGTAGTATATATATACTTGTCTGTAGGTAGCGGATATGTATAAACGCCGGGTTCTTTTTTCAAAATGGGTCATTGCTGGTGATGAAAACAACGTCAGAACCTTCATATATATGTTAATTAGAGTAAATTGCTCTCCTCAAATTAGCCTGTTTGCAAATAAACAGTGATGCCCTAAATGTATTCCTTCGGAGATATTTTCCTCTTCGGCTTCAAAAAAAGCTTTCATCTTTGTGCCTCGAAAATTACCACAAACAAAATGAGTGCGTATGAGATCAGAAGAGTTCCTGGGCGGCGGGTTTCGTGTTTTTACAAGTGGGGTAAAAATTCCGTGTCACTGAAGGTGCTGATATGTCGGGCTTTCTAACTACGCCATACTTCGCTGCCACTAACTACCAGCCTGCTGAAGAAAACATTTATTAGCAACCGGAAAGAAATCCAGACTTGTCAGTATCCCAGGCCGAGCATGTTAGTCGATTGGTGCGCGCTCTAACTTAGGCTATCTAAAAGTGCCAAGAAGTGAGTCTGTTGTATGAATCCTGGAAGAATACTTGATGACCAATTTGCATGTACAAAGATAACTGTGATTTTAGTTTACAGTTAAGCATTAAGATAAAATGCGTTGCTGTAAAAATTTGCATGTATGTGCGCTTAGTGTAAGATGCAGCCATCAGTGGCTTGCACAACACACCACCCATAGGAAGCGCGTCATCCCAAAATGGAACCAGATATTGCGATAGGTCACTGCGATCGCTTTTTTCAAGTGTGGGCCAGTTAGTTAGGTGGTAGCGCGCTCCATAATTTGACGAAACACAACGCGCCTGGTGCATAGTCTAGATGAACTACGTGAGCAACTGCTTGGACGCTTCAGTGCCGTTTTCGGGACAGATGGCAGAATAATTTATGTGACTCGTCCCACATATACGCGGCATAAAACGTTTTCCTCCATTCCAAGCTATTGAAATTACTCCATAGAAAATACGATAAAATGAATGTCTCCCGTAATAGAACATGATGCTGGGAAAATGGGGAGATTTCGCGAAATGAAGCTCACTAGTTCCCCACATCACGGTATCTGAAAATAAGGGAAAAATAATTTAGTTCTCTGCGGGGACCACTTCGAATAAAAATTAATATGTCTAATAGCAACATATATAACAGAAAATTATAACTTTTGGCATATTTCAATAGTCCTTCGACGTGAAATCTAGTACATTTGAAAATCGTGCTAAGGTAGCAGCATGGTTCCAAATCGCTGGCGGCAGTTGCTTGCAATATTCCGTTGACATTCATTTTGTCTTTCTCTGGACACTTGATCCATTAAACCCATTATTCGTGACCGAAATCTGCATTCATTTTTGGCTTGTGATCACAACCAAAAATGTAACTGAGGGAATCTCACATGTTGGGTCGTAAAGTGTGGTTATCAAATACAATGGGTAATGAAACGTGTGCCTGAAATGTCAGAACAAACACCCATTTGGTGCCTGCTGTTTACCGGTTTATTTGGGGCGAATTATTATCAAATATTTAACAACAGTTTAGGTGCTTCAGGGTGCAGGGCGAAAAACACTAACATGGATTAATGTATAGAGCTGTCAGTAGGCAAAATGCCTGTAGCTGCGCTACACGAATTTTTGCGGAACGCGCTTTAAACACTTCAACACTTTAGTTTCATAATGAAAATTGTGCGGCGACTTATGATCATTTCCTGCCTACCCACATTTCATTCCGTGCAACAATTTGAACGAATTTTGTGTGCTTTGTGTTCTTCCTAATTTATGTGCCTGAATGGATTCTTGGTAAAATTTTGAGTGAATTTCGGAAATCTGTTGATGGAGCGGAATAAAGATTGAACTATTTTGGACGCGGCTTTACCAGTTTGACAAGCCACAAACACGTTTTACTCGAACCTGGTGGGTAGAAAAACTGGTAATTTATAAGTTATCAGGTTCGTCTGCACTTACTATCTGCAGAAGCTAGACATGAGTGAACAAGAACGGAAAATTCTCAAAGTTAATTTGGACATTACACTACGTTATTATTTTTACACCAACTTGGTTTGTCACCTAATGTGATCAAGTCACTATATGATACCTTCTTCTTACTGGTCATTAAGTACGGGTTTGAAGCTACAGCTAGCAACGTTTAACAAGTAGATAAGCAAAGGAATTATTTACATATGTCCGTACTGCGCAGACTCAGTTTCGTTCTTGCCACTCTGACTAGACACAGTTAAAATGGTGCATGAGGTTGGGAAAATCAGGTGCATTGTTGTTTGACGACGGTAGCCGAAAATAAAGTAGAGTGATTCCACATCCATGCAAGTTTTTTCGAAGTCTTATGCTTGCAATTCAAACGACAATAATACTGCTGAACACGGATAGTGAATGATAGGCAAAAGAGGTGCCAATTCCAAGAAGGGAAATTTTCATTGTTCTATTCGAAATACATCTGGTTTTCCTCAGAAAACTTCAATCACTCTGGTAATGTCCAGCCCACTAGGATGGCTATTTTTATCTACTTATCTTAGTTATTTCGGAGAGCGGTGGATGCTAATTATGCGTGCTCAGTTTTTGGGCTTTAAAACTACCTGTCGTTCTTGTCAATGGCCATTGACTCGACGAGGTAATCGACGCTACCCGTTGTAAGTCAGAAATAGCTGAGCGGACAAGTGATCCTTCGTGACTAAAAACCCGTTAATTCCAAAAATGTGAATGCGTAGAATATGCCACAAAATATCGGATCTGCTTGGTAGCAAATGTTTTTTCCTGATGCACTTACTTTGAGTCAATGCGGCTTCGAATACAGCTTAATATTAGGAGAGAAAAAAACAAATTGCAATTTTACGATATTCGTTGGGCAGCGAATTTCAAATTTAGGACAGCACCCTAGGTATACATTTTGTATGCATACAGAGTTTAACTCACCTTTTAGTAGACTTCTGGGAACTGTTAAAATAGAACCGAAACATTTGTTATCGAAACACTTGCTGAGAAGTATAGACTCGGGTGTTTCGATTCGTCGTACAGGTATGTCATTTTCAACGCTTGAGAATGTTTACTTGCATGTGTTTGTTTAGGGAACTTACATGACTTGATCCGCGACGTTTCTGGGAAATGTAAAAAGGGATTTACTGGAAGTAAGAGAACAAAATGCCTTTGGTGCATGATTTTTGAAGAGGCTTTACTCAGGATTTGGTACTCCATTCGTATAATGTGTCTGTCCTGACCATAGGAATGCGCAAATTTTTAAGAAACTTTATAAGAGGTGCATAAGGTAGGCGTTCAATTTAACAGCTAACACGTCACAATATACAGATGAGCCAGTAATGAACAGATTGTGCGGTAACAGGAACAAATGTAGTTTCTACTGCAACTTTGCAGATTGCACTTACTCTGTTCTGTGAGCTTCGGAGTGCCAGTGTGACGTTTGGCCTGCTGCTATTTTGTTCGAAGCGAGCATTCTGTTTTCTACTTCGTGTTGTTCACCACCCGACAATAGCGTTATACCTTTCGCATTCCGCCGATTGCTGACCCTGTCTTCGTTGTTTTATTGGGGTGTAATGTTGACTGCTTTCTTTTCAAACTTTTATTCCCGCAAACTTGAACCGTTTGGTAGTTTCGTGCTCACATACAGCGCCACGTTTCGTAGGACATCATTTCCTGTTACAATACATTGTCTACTTTTTTTCCAATCCAGGTTCTGCCTAAGGAAATGGTCATTCGCAAGCCTATATTGGACCATGTCACTCTATCCTTGTCACATTATTTGCCTCACATTCCAGGTCAGGGAAACCTGAAAGGCCCCTTTACACCGGTCTCTGGTAAACTGAGTTTTTCTTTTTATATCCGTCCTATATTTCGAGTTTATTGGTGGAAATTTCCATTTATTCAGGGTGATTTGATTAAATCCGTCCGCTTCTACCTCTGAAATATCAGCAGTAAGCCATACCTGAATTTAAGCACCTGTTGTGACGATTCATTTCTGTACTAGCTAATTCACTGGTGCTCTCGCAAAAAGGTTAACATTAACGTATTTTACAAAACAAGGCTTTTCAGCTCGTCAAAACCAAAAATCGTGATTCTGTTTCTTCGAACAGTATGTCCGTAATCTCTAACAAAAAATAACCTTCAAGGATGGTGGACTCTGGTCGTCTTCCTTGTAATCGTTAGCACTGCTGTTTTACTGAACTCCTGACGTAAACGTCACAATTCAGCAATATGTTTGAGATATAAATAATTATCTCATTGGTTTCCTCAAAGGTTTAAATCGGGTTAAATTGGATTGCGCACGGGAATATGCTCTCGTATTTCCATGTGCAATATAAACCAGAATGTTTCGCCGCAGGCTGTTTGTTATGTGCATTCACATAGTCGTTTCTGCGACTAATATTGGGTCGCGTTTTCATCCCATGTGTACTGTTACACGTCTGCAAACGTAATTCAAGTCATATGTGGACTAATTTTTTGCAAGTTAGATTATTAGCCGATGGCGGCGTGGCAACTTAGATAGCGCAATCTTGACGCCCGTGTAGACTCTCATAATTGTGTAATCTTCCCGTCATTTGCTCGTTGCCAGGGAACCTCGTTGTAAAAACGTTTAAATAATCAAAATAGTTGTGCCGCCAAGTCAATGTTTAGGGTTTTAGCGCTTTTGGTGTTGCCGTAACAGGCGAAATCCTACTGTATATAAGCACGGGGTAAGTCTTACTTATGCAACACTGTGTTGCATAAAATCAACGGACAAATGTGGAATTCATTCACTTGTGCAACATGATGTTTTGTTTCTTTGTCCAGCCCGATGTAATTTTGTGGGGCAATGCTGCATGCAGAAGATCTACGCAAAAATTTTAATTCGATGGTAATTGACCTCCACTGATTTACACGAAATAGAGGAGTACTTCGCTACTTCCTCACCATACTTCACAGTCGGGTCTCCTGTAAGAACACAAAATAAGTTGAAAGTTAACGGAGTGGATTGTGGAGCTAGATTAAAACTTCTTGTGGCAATGTGGCATATGTTTTCCGTTTAACTTGGTTTCGATTTGTGATTCAATCGTTTTATTCAACATTTATTTGTGTACGTTTTCTCTGCGCACCATCTGGCCGTACTTTTTTGAGGGGAAAGGACTCCAGCACGGTGGACAATGCAACCATTTTCCAACATCCTCAGGTTAAAAGCTATATTTCTTCACATTTTAGTTTGCAGTTCAAATTGAGCTGTGATATTTGAAAGCCATAGTCTGGTTGTCTGGCTAGCTGAGTTTGGTACCCCCATTGGAGTTCGCAAGCCATCATTTTACCTTTCGAATTTTCCTTCAACTTGCCACACTTCTTTCTCATGCGAGATATAAAACACGGAGGTATTTAGCGAGCCTGCTTTTCTGGTTTTTACTCACACAACTTACTTACACCTGCGTACGTTGGACCATTACTTCAGCGCCATTTGTTTGATCTTATGTACTTTGCTGCAGTACAAAATGGGAAAACTGATTTAATTTTAGGCTTTGGGGACTCAGTCCAAAATTCCCAAAACGGAATGTATGAGAGGTGCTTCCAATAAATTTTATTCACCAGATAGACCAAATTGGATCTAATCGTAGGCCGAAAAAATTATCCCTGATGGTTCTAATAAGACTGGAAATTGACCAACATATTTCCTGGACTCGCGGTCACCTGACTAAACGCTATCTTTTGCATGAGGCCGCATAGCTTTTAGACTCAGCGCACACATCCCGGCTAGATAATGTATAATCCAACTAGTTCACAGTATTAAAGCACGTCAGATGCCAAGTAACCCCTACACAACTTGTTGAGATACTTCAGTATTAGTAGAACACGATACGAGTTGAGAGGGTATGCGAATGAGGGTGCATAGCAGGGTCAATAAAAGCTATGCCATTGTAACCCTGGTCACCACGAAAAATGCAGCCAAAAGGACGAAACTACCATGTGACCTGGTAAATTCTAGTGTCCGGAGGCACTGGACAGGCATCAACCCGGCACAATTGCAGCGTTGCATACGCAAGACGATTATTATTTCAGCGTGAAAAAAGGGTCGGACTCACTGAATTCTACCATATCTTTCGCTGTATAGAAGCACGGGTTTGATCTTTCTTGAGGTTACAACTTTAACTAATTTTATCTAATAACAAATGATTCGAAAATGTGTCAACACTTTTGTGCTGAGGAATGGTATGGTGTGCTGCCCACCATATTACGTCATAAAACACACAACTTCCACCTTCTAAATGTGTGGTCGACGTGTATGTGCACTCAAATGGTCGTGAAGGTTCTAGTTGTGTTAGGCCTGTGTCACCAATTTTCGGGCGTTCAAATGAATAACGGTTACCAAATCCAAGTGTACAACATCGCCGTCATTGCCGGGAGAGCTGGGTTGAAGGGGTTTGTGGAAGCTTCGGGGATCCAGTCATTCCTGTTGTGCTTGAATCAATACTAAAATGTTTACGAAAAATGGACCCAAAGCTAATCGAAACCGTCAATAGGTCGTCCTGAGCGAAACGCGTAATTTCTCATAAACGGAGCCAGTGCGGCTAATATTTGTGAAGTTTATTTCTCGCATGCTGAATTCAATTATCCACACATATTTGTCTCGTGCGGTCCGATTTCCATCGGTTTTGTATTACCAATTATACCACTTATTAGAAACTATTCCTTTAAGACCGGGTTTTTTAAACACAGGTGCAAACGAAACAGGTGCGGCTAGATAACATTTGGTAGTTATCTGGCAGGCACGTATGCTTCGTACTTTGGACGTTCATTAGAAACAACAATTTATCTTCTCCGGTCGCATCGTAGGATCTATCTCACCTGTAGTACTGCCGATACAATCTGACGTCGGCAACTTAAATTACCGCAAGATGCAGTCAGGCTTGGCTGCTTGTTGCAGATTCTTTCACAACTAACTTAGCCCGGAAAATTGTTTGACCAGTTTGCCAATAGTTGATGTCTCCAACGTATTTTCTTATCCCGGTTCTACTCACAATGGACTCAGCTAAGAGAGTTCCTGATGCAAAAGTCGTAAAAGAAATGAAAGGAATTATCATTGTTGTCTGTAAACATAGTTGCAAGATTCACATGGAGTTCAAAAGTTCCTTTTGAAGCAACAAAATATCTGGCGAACATACTTCTTTTTCCAAAGCTGTCCGCGTCTGTCACGAAAAAGAAGGCAACACTGGCTCGGAACTTACGCGCATGGAGAATGTGACTGGTTTGATAATTTTTTGCTGTATTTACTACATTTTCGAACGGAGACTCTAATATCACGCAGTGCGCATTGAGTATCTTAAGGTTTATGGGAAGCGGTTTTTTGCTAACATAATGGTGAATTAAAATTTAGTGTAATATGGATATAGGAGTGTAGAAGAGGATTTCTGTTTGTCCTAATCTAATCGGCATTTTGCCCATCCCGAAACTTTAGGGAGCTTCAAAACCGTGACATCCGCACTGTCAGTCGGAAACATACCTTTTCAAAACCGATGGTGGATGACTTGCACTTAAACAAAATATTGCTTCCCCATCCATTCAGTTATGCGTTACCAATCACGTGGTTGTGCGGATTATTCCGCGAAAGCTCCAAGAAATTAATTGATATTGCTGGATGTTTGGCGCAAGAGACCTAATGCTGCTTCTTTATAGGAACTCATGGACCTAATGGTGACGTCTCCAACTGAATCTCAGATTTAGGGTTTGTATCGATATCACCTGCTTTCCAGCTTTGCGCAACCATCCGCCGATATGTGATTTCATTTGTGAGCGCTTTTTCAATCCAACGGAGGATACAGGGTGGGAACCGACATTTGAGGAAATCGGAGTGACTTATCAGGGGTAACCTCAATTCGCCGTACAGTTTCTTACGAGTTCCACAATGAGATGCTTTCTTAAAGGTTGCATACCAAAGACCAGTTGTCAAAAGACAGCCTCAAATATTTACACTTCTGCGATTTTGTTTTTAAGTGCATTATGTGAGATATGTTTCCAGTCTATGCCTAGTCAGATCAGAAATACTACCGGATAAGGCAGTGATTGAAAGGGTGCTTTGGAGCAGGTTAAACATGCTCATGCTTAGTTCTGTGAACTTATTATAAAAAGTCATGTTTCTGTAGGATATTTGTGAGGGTAAATTTACATACTGAGATATGTTTTTGCGGTGAGGCGTCTACGTTATCTTTGCTGCACCAGAGTAGTTTGCAATTTATCAGCGACTGTAAGTTGCAAGCAGTTAAGCACAACACAGAGATCCAGATTCAGCGTGAAGACAAACTTTGTTTCCGTTATTTGGCACCTTTTTTATCTAACGGGCAAAGGGTGACGGACCATTATTGATATAGGAACCAGTGGGGGACTGCACTGTCGTAAAAACACTCCCCGGGCGTCATCTCTAAGAAGCTTATCCCGGTTGAAGTTGGTACTTTCGCCGATTTCGATATAACCTCTCTGTCAATATGCAAGTTTTTAGAAGCGACATCTTGGATCTTGGTAGAATATACAGAGTGGAAAAATAACTTTGCCGGTGCAATTTCAACTGTCCTATACCGATGAGGGCGTGTACTCATCCATTTTTAGCCAGCAGGTCTTACCGTTCACCACCCAATTAATTTGATCGTGCAACCATTATTGACGCTCGTGACAAGTAACTTTTTGATCTTTATTTTGGTTTGACATTTGCGCGGTTGCAAGCTGATGTTCAAAGTATACCATCAAAATGGTTTGTAAATTTTGCTTAATCATGGTTCAAGTTGGAGCATGAGCATTCTTCCTATGCAGCTCAAGAAACCATGGTCAAAATTTCGTAACCTCACCGCGTCTGAGTTGTTCCGTAAGTCATGTCCGCACAGAGGTCCACCCCATATCTGCGGGCCACAGTGTGGATGGCACTTATGTGGATTCCCAGGGCAGCCTCGTGAAAATACCCTGTCCTTGAGTGGCAGTTCAAAATTGCGCTGAGAAACTTTGTTGAACTGTGTTGTACGCGTCCTCAGTCCTGCAAGGCTAGAACAATTTCTGACTCCGGGGTCATTGGGGTGGCTTAAATGAAAACAAGTCTGTCCAAGTATACATTGTCAAAATAATTGTGCAATATTATATCATGTCCTGAATGTTGTGCCGGGTGTTACTGTACATTGTTAGAGATATAATCAAACTAACCTTTCCGAATCTCACCAAGGACTACAATAGTGAGGAGACAGTATGCTACATTAGTCGGTCCGGTTGATTTCAAGGGAGACGTGTGTGATAAAAGCGGCGAAGCTGTATTATGGTTCTGTGAAAGGTTTTGACAAAATACACTTAAGTTCAAAGTGAAAAAAGTTTTTCATTCACAACTGCCACAGCCATTGTGGGCAATAGGTATTCGGCGCGTATACTCGTGGTCCGAATCTGATTCTAGAGCATATGCAAGGCTTGCCTTGGTTTTTAGTCCAATGGTTGTAAGATGTGCTTAAATAGAACACTTCTGTAAATTTTTATCTACGATCGATGCAACAAGTCTGCAAGCCCTAACCGAAACGTTCAGGCAGCTGTTCTGCATCCACTGCGTGGTACGCGTTCGCCAACATACCCGGCGGTGACCTTGCCAACGAGAGAGGTTTGTTTCTATGCTTAATGGCGCAGGTGAACGGATTACTAATAGTTGATTTGGGAAGTGGTAAGATGTTGAAGAAAATCGCAAAGAATATCCTTACCAGGATGGTTTTCACCAAGTAAAAACAACTGAAATATTTTTCCCTTCAGAACGTTATCTATGGCAGTCACCAGGTACCTAACGCAGTAACTGTTTATTAATCAAAACCGGCAATAATGTTACCTACAATTCTGAAAGAAAAATTACGTCTCGAAACAAAGTTCTTTTATTGGCAGACCATAAACCTACTGCTAATTTTTAACGTAACATTTTTCGAATGAGACTATTAATGGAATATGTAACGTGCAAATTTGTGGGGATGAAACCAATGGGGGCTTCAAAGCAGTATCCTAAAATTGTGCTAGTTTACAGTAAAAAATGCGGGCAGAATTAAAAATTTCCACATATGATAACAACAAAAGAAACATAATTTATGTTTAAGAAACCTGCGTTATTAAATTGAACGCATTTATGCCGCTTACGTGTCATGTTGGGTGCATCTTTGGATACAAGCAATTAGGTGTGCAAAATGCATCCCGTTAAATAACTAAACCAATCAACGTACACACATGGGAACTGCATTAACACAATATTCCAGAAAATCAAAATAAACGAGGCACTTTTGGATAACTCTAGTTGTGGGTGGACGCTAGTTCGGTGGTTTTAGCAAGACGGCACACTGGTGATGCCCAAAACGTTATCGACGATCGAGACAAATTTCCAGGCTCGGAAAAGAAAACATTGTCAACTGATCTACATAGATGGTGAGGAACTGGGCAAAATACAAATAGGTGTCGTGCATTATTCGCTACTGTACTCTATGTCAATGGATTTAGACCCCGGAATGTCGGGTGTAGTCATTACATTTGGTCAGCTTTATGAAATCCGCGCCAGTTGAATTGAAGTTTTGAATGAGCTCTGCACAACATACTTGCAGTCATAAAGCGGCGTGCTGAAAATGTAATGCCGGATATTATAAAAGTAGACATAAAAGGCATGAACCTTTCACAAATGTCACGAGCAACACCAATCTGCTTAGAATGACAATTAGTTATTAGTTTGTCCCGGACGAAGCAACCTGAATTTGAAGACAGCAATTTATTGCTTGTAATTGGATACGTAAATTGGATGCAACGGATACAAAGCCAGAAGTTCCAAACTGCATAAGTCCTCATCAGCAACAATATATGTGTCGTAGCAGGTTTAACAGCACGGCCACCTAGTGAATTTCTTGTGAACGTTTTGCATACCGAAGGCTATTATTAATTTGCATATATATGTAAACATGCCTGTACATATTTTTTGGTAGGCTGATCACAGTGTTGATCGCACCAGATGGTTGGATGTCTATTGTTTGTCCAGCTATGTAGAATAACCTCAGGATGAATGACTGCTAAGTGTAATGATAATAACTGCCATACTTTCTACGCAATTTTGAATTCCACAGGAGTTGCTTAATAAATAAGCATTCTGCGGCCGACTAAGGCGTCCGTGTTCATTCAAACTACTGCGGAGGAGCTGTAAGTTTAACCAGTTTGGCTGCAAGAATGTAGGACGTTATGGTGGCCACCGGAAAGAGTAGTACCTTTTTAAATCCAAGTGACCATACATGGCTAAAAACACTGTTGTGATGGTGACCAACATACTATCAAAGAACGACGGCTAATGGAATTTATAATTCTATTGGGATGAATGCAAATTGTGTATTCTTCGTTTACCGAAATAAAGTTTGACAGTCATGTTCAGCGGCATGATTCATTTAAAATAAATGGAATGCATATTTCAGTTCTGCGGGTTTTCAGCCGATCGGTACAGTCTGCACATGTGAACATTGTGCATGTTGGTAACCCGGGACTGCATCCATGCCACACCCTACCATGTATTCCTTTTGTTACACACCCCATGGGATAGAACACACGGCTGACAGGCCATGAGGCAACTGATTTACAGAAATACATTGGCGGTGCGCTGCAGGATGGCAATCTAAAGCAATACGTGACCCCCAATATAAATGTGGCATTCATCAATAAACTTCAGACTGCCTCAGCATGCGACTGCAACAAACCTTTATCATAGAAGGCATTCCAATCTAAAATGAATAAAAGGCACAAATCAGTACAGTGTGTAATCGCTAGATGAAGAAATCAATTATTGCCACTTTTGGTACATACTGCACCAATTGCTGACATACAGTTTAAAGCAAGTCGAAACTTTCATGTATGTGAAAACTTTTACGAAGCAGATGAACATGGTTTCTTCCGGCACGCATCTAACATATGAGGCGACCGAGCTGCTGTCTTTCCGGATTTAGTGTACAAAAAGCGATAGTTAACGAAGAATTTCTAGCACCCCATTTGCTTTGATACTCTTATTATTGTGAGAAGGAATATGTACCTCGTTTTCACCTGTTTGCGCGCCGTGTTCATTTGTGCTCCGCTTGCTTAGGATTCACCAACCATCCTCGACAACATCGCTCTAAGTGTTCCTCTGAATAATTAAACTTATGAATTTGCGACAGATTCTTGAAACTAGAAATTGATCAATGAATATTCCAATTTTATACGTACTAAGTTTATTGCTAATGCACGCAATCTGGTCTACAATATATAAGGGAGCGTGATGAGTAATTGAAATAGTGCTCCATGGTGATGGCAACAACGAACAAGACTTCAGCATGACCTGCATCACCCACTAATAGATGTTCATGTACAGGCTATCAGATATCGGCCAATCATTTTATTTGTATACCTTGCGCGTGACCGGAAAGACAGTAGCATCAGCTACTTGCAATGTGGATACCAGTAGACATAAAGTGCCGCAAAACGGAAACAAAATGAGACTGGTAATGAGCCTCAGCAATTGCTAGTCGCACTTTGGGCGAACAAAGATTTTTCAAGTAATTTCGTATTCTTCACCCGAGGCCAACGCGTGGTGACCCAAGTGATCTTCCTTGAAAAGCCATCATGTCCAGCGTTTGATTTTCCTTAGATTTTCTTTCAGACGAGGAATGTCCGCATGAGGTTTCCACTTGTTTTCGCTATAACTAGACCATTGCACTCGGTATTTATCCATAATTGAATGGATTCTCCTGGTTTTTATAGTGACAGGAAGTAACTTGTTAAAGGTGTTTTACCAAACGTCTACCGAAGGAATCCGGGCACATATCAAAAGATGTTTATCCATAACCGATTCGGCTGTTGTGAAAGTTCATGCCTTCAAATTCATAAGAAGGCAACGAGGAACTCACAATCTTTGTATTGTTGTTTGTGATGTAGAGAGTGAAACAAAAGTGAGCGTTTATTAAAACGATAGCAAGATTGATGAATATGAGTAGGCCGGATATATGGGTGAATATCAGGGTGCTAAAAATATGAAGCAAGGATTGAAAAGTGAATGCTGTAATCTCGTTCTGTTATCGCTCACAGCACATGTCGGATTTTTCATAGAAAATTATCCGCATTAATTAACACAAACGCCTCGTCTAATGCCAGCGCCCTCCAAATGGATGTGGTCGCTGCAAAACAATAATCCGTGGACTGGCACCTTCCTCTGAATGACGAAAAGTGCGTCCATATGTCATTTGGAGGAGACTCAGCGAATGTCTTTGTCATGCATGGTGAGAATGGACCAGAAGACATCACGAGGATAGATGCCCAAAAGGATTAGGTTATCTGGCTCTCTTCAAACATGTCCTTCTCAGTGCACCATGAGAAATCGGCGCAAACGCCATTCGCCGTTTTACGAATGATTCGGCTCACGTTCTCCCGCATAACTCGCAAGGACTTCCAAATAATCTATGAGGCCTACGTCGGACCGCTTCCTAAATATGCCAACCAAATTTTCTACTCAGGACGCACAAACGACGTAACCGTCATTGAGTGTGTCCAGCGAGCTGCTACGAAAATAGTTGCCGGCCTTAAATCCGTGGAAAACGCAACGCGTCTCGAGGTGCTTCACCTCTTTCCCTTGGAGTATCTTCACCTCCAAGGAGACCTACTTCTTACTTATGTCCTGTTCAAACAAGGTCCGGCGAACAGGTTTTCACCGTTGACCCAGCAAACACACGGCGAGGACATGGTAAGAAGTTGTTTGCGCTCAGAGCGCACGCTTCCATTAGGCAAATGTTTTTCTCGTTTAGGGTAGTTGCTGCGTGGAATAACCTTCCTCCCACTGTTGTCCATGCTCTATTTAGAATCCAGCTCAAAGCACTATTAGACACATTTTATACGAGCCCTTGCGCTGGCAAGCTTACTGCCCCGCGCTGAGAACTTGAAGAGCAGTACTAAAAACTGCATAAAATATAACGATTAACTCACTTTTCAAATTTTCTTTCTCCTGCTCTGAAATGGTTGCTGCCGAAAACATGTACATGACAGATTATTTAGTCACCGTCGAATTCTTTGTGAGCTATATGCAACGCATAATACCGGAAGCAATACCTGACTCAGTCTACAAAACTGTGGAAGCTAAAAAATATCGAATCGCACAGTAAAACTCCCTTCGTAATTTGAAGTATCCGAATTTATTTGCCTTGAGTATCTGGACTATTCCAAAACAGACAACAACTCTGTCACCCTGAAAACTGGAGGTGCATTCTGAAATAACTAGTGGAAACCGACTCTTGTCTATTCTTTTATGAACAACTTCGGATACAGGAAATTTCGAATCTTTTACGGTAAATCTTATAGTTCAAAACGATTCACTATTCCACAGAATGTGACACACTAAGACATAATTTGGTCCGTGATTAAATTTGTCATGCAGCCTTTCGGTGTGTCACATTTGTTTTCCAAACGTCGGCCTTCATTGTGCATATTTCCCATGCGAGTTCGGTAATCTATCATCAAACAGTCGGTGCACCGCATACATATTACCACACGACTTCTTGCATGCCCAGTGGGCGGAATTAGCTTGGATACAGTCTCGGGAAGATAACTTCCACGCCAGTTGAGCACCCAAGTTGCATACCTAGATCGCGCTGGAATACGCATTGAAAGTATCCATCACTCTTTCTTTTGGTAAACTGAAGATTTCGAGTACCATATTACTTTCCTTCATTTCGATAGAAGGCCAAATCCAAGTGGCCATGTCAGCCAACTTACTCACCACGCCAACCGCATTTTTTGGCCGTTTATGTTATTTTGGGGTTAAGACAACGATAGTTTTCTCGGTGAAAGACAAACTTGTCAAAGTATGTTGCTTGACTGCGGCCACTCCGCTAAAGTCAGCCTCAACCGACTCGCGGCGATTTGCAGGTATGCCTGAGAAAACCATCAAGTGCTCATAAACTGCAAAAAACAAGATGTGGTATGTTTCATCAACAAGGTGGATAGCTTATCGTTGTTAGCATAATCCGCACAGCTGGGCAAATGTAACTTGTCGTTTGGCGTTCAGCTGCAACATCCTTCCGGTGCCCAGCTGCCGCACTACCCGAAGGATGCATGAGAGCTACGATACTGTCGGGTTCCCAAGTCTAGACAGAGGGAGTCGGAATGCATAGGTTGGGTTTGAACAACGGGCAATCTGGTCAGCAGATTCGAGCTCTAACTGCTGCGACGTCTTGCCAAAGCAGACTTAGTACTTCAGGAATCGAACCCATAATTTATTTGAATTCACCACCACATAAGATCGAAACAGGTGAACAACCCAGTATTATTTATCTTATCTATGGGTAACAAGATTTATGTTAAAGGACGCAAGATCACATTAACACCCACTCAATGGCACCTCATATTTCCAAAGCAGTATTGTAACAGAACGTTTCATGCTTGATGTACCTGTGATATTTAACTTGAATCCCACGTAAACGCGCCATGATTATCCAAAATATTTACATAATCTTTTTCCAATTTTCGTCTACAAAACCATCAAGTTTGAACTGTTGTTACTGGCAAAGTCAAAGGTGTGAAATGTTCTGCACTCGTTATTTAGCCCAACGTACGATCTACCGGTCTGTCAATCTGTTTGACCAATACACTTATTTTGTTCAGCTTTCGTAGGCGTAAGCCTGACTTAAACGAAGCACCAGCGGCTAATTCGCACCGGTTTAGTGTGGTTCGTGGACAAGCAAATTGGTGAATCCGGCTGAGCCATACTGTAGTTTTAACCCTACTTTTACGGATAGGATTGTATTCCGCTGCGCAGCAGAGGACCAAAAACAACACAGCAAAAGCCAACCGGGATTTAGGCTCCAAATGTGTCCTTCGAAACAATTATTAGCCAAACTCCGTTTGATGAGCCAGGTGCCTGGTAAAAGCACAATGTGATTCTGCGGAAAAATTGGCAGGCCAATAAGATATGGTATGCAAAAGTGGGATAAAAATCTAAGTTAAGATTTTGTGGCAGTAGACAGGGGTACTAAATATGTATATATATATATATATATATATATATATATATATATATATATATATATATATATATATATATATATATATATATATATGTATAAATGGGCAGTTGTGTAGTCTACAACTTCAGGCTTTGTATGAGCAAAATGTGTCGTCAAAAAATCAGATTGCTTTGGTCGCGAGAAAGAAAGATCTGATTGTCAAAACAAGAATATTGAGGTTTCTAATGAATGTGGCGTGTTTTTGCTGCACTTGGCACTATAGGCCGACTACATCTTGTGTTGTGGTTGTGTGCTACAACCTGTAAGCTGCACGGCTAAATGACAAGTAAAGGTCCCTCGGGATGCGGCCGCTTACGTCACATACCTCAGAATAGCTCAGTCAATCCTAACAAATTCAGGTCGAGTTAGATACAAAAATCAACCCATGGCTCATATGCGGCCATAGTTCAAAAGTATACTTCTGAGGTATGCAACATTTTGGATTAAAACAATTTGAAAGCTGAAAATTTACGTCATATGTACAGACCTGTGCTTCAACCAGGACATAGCAACTCCAGAGAAACAACGGAAAATGTTATGGGTTTAATAGTGTTGCATTCAAGCAAAAGTGAATGAAAATATTTAAAGATAAATTCACCAAAATAAAGCATATGCAAGAGGGGCGAGCCAATGCAAATTCAAGCCAGGTGCATGCATTTTGGCACAACGTACGACCAGTTAGATTTCGCAGCCTGAAAAATCCCATGCTCTCTAAATTGATGACCACAGGATTTCAGTTTGTGTGCATTCCGCAAAATGGCTTCCTAGCGCCGCCTAGTGTGTAATCAATAATGCGGTGTGCTGCCCGATCTCGGAGATTTTATTCGGTCCTCCGAATAGACACACAACCACAAATTTCGGAACTCTCTATCCAGGAACCGAAGAGCCGAGCGCGCTACTGAGATTTGAGCACATTGATAAGTTGATTCCCTTGGAGAGAAAACAGTAAGGGTTCACTGGCCTTGGAAAATGGAACCTTCACTGTGAGAAGTCATCACTCGAGAAGCTAGTCAACACATGACCACGTGATGTGGATTCCGTGATTGCAGGATGATTGTTTTCACCGGACAAAATCAATACTTTCCGCATCGTCGACGGAACGGTTTCGTTGACAATTTTCTCCAAAGATCATGTTGAGCCTGGTCTTGTGAAAACAATTTCTGAAACCGCGCTTAGTTGTCGGGTCCTAGCAGTCAGAATTCAGTGATAGTTCCCACACATGTGGGTGTTTTCGATGGCGTCAACTTGTACAGTTCTTTCCTCCAATGCCAGTATCATGCCTACTCCTGATTGTTTCGGCCCGTTGCAAAGAGTTCGCCAACGAGATGGTTTGCGGCAAATGAAACCCGCCACACTTTGGTCAGGATACACAGGCCGCCCTAAATTGAATCACAACGATATCTCAATGTCGTGATGGTGAAATGTCCGAACAATTTCGTACTCGATTGTCCTAGACGTGCAAAGTAGAGGTTATTCACCTGGGGAAACTATTGGCTCCGGCATTTCCATACAGCTCAAACAAACCGACCGAATGTGAGTGGTTCATCTTCACCTGATCCACAGTGAACCCTGAACAAACCTACAGCAGACAAATGTCCACCGGAACAGATAACAATAAAATGAGCACAATGGGCCGCCGAACGCATCCGAATTTCTGAAGCACGGCAATTCACCAGTTTCTTGTTCGTTTTTGGGGGTTTCACACATGTGTCACGTAGACAGTTTGCTGTTGGACGAACACGAAATCTCCAGGTTTATATTGTATATACGTCTTAGTGCAC
>SJOL01008557.1:50448-68871 GCA_004794785.1 Opisthorchis felineus
ATGATGTTGAGTTGAGGGCCAAACCAAGTATGTCTGGGTCACCAGATTGCGCCCGAAACGGCGATTGATCTTGAGCTCCAACATGTGCTTATTTGACCCTGATTGGGTAAAAACGGCAGAAGGAAATTTCGCACATTAAGTGACAACGCTAAAGTTTACAGTTGGGGATGAAAAGGCAAACTAGTTGGGCAGAGCAGAAGAGAACCAATCGGATAAAATGTATCATAAAGTGTTGCAGTTATTAGAAATCAATGAACCCAGTCAAAGCAAAAAGAACTTTATGTCGGACGGTAAGGAAAAATCCGTGTAACTACCAGTGAAAAAAATTAATCAGGGCCTAAAAATCGCGAAAAACGTGGTGACAAATTAGAAACTGAAAATATCCAGAAAAATACTGAAAAAGTTTGATTTAAACCTTTAAAAGTAAGTAATTTGTGCTTCTTAGAAGCGCCTTAGAAGCCACAAAGAATGATTCCGTAGTCGTTAAAAGTGCGTAAGCGAAACTGTAGCATAGTGCAGAAACTGCAAAGAGCAGGAAGACCTGAAAAGAAAGAGAAAAAAGTTGTTTAGTTGTCATATTGATTAGGGGAAAGAACGACGTCCGAGGATGCCCACAAGTAGTGACTCATTTTGCAGGCCATTCCCTAGGCTCACAGCGGGGAAGCTAGTTTACATGTATATGTATATGGTTTTAAGCGGGTGCTACAGGACCGTTCAGAGAAGTTGCTGAGCCCCACAGACGCCGTAGACTCCAAATGGTTGTCCTCATCAGAAGCTGGCACCGGGAACTTTCCGTTTTGTAGGAATCGGATAGGTGGCATTTCGTAAGGTGACACTTCTGAAAAGCTTTGCGCAGTCGGCTATCACACTAAGGCAACCGGTGACCACGGTGACTTGTGGGTTTTGTAAGGTGTAGTCATTTCTTTTTGTTTGAACTTGATTTTCGACTGAGCTTAGTTCAACTCTACCTGAATCTCAATGGGGCTAAATTCATCTCGGAGCGAAGTCGATTGTGTTGCAAACGTAGCACCTATAAACAGTAAATCTTCCCGGGATAGAATTCATTTGACGTCTTATATGTTTGCCCCTGAATATGTGAGCCAGCAATGGGCTAAGTGGAAGCACCCTGGCAATACCAGCTTTCTGTAGTGGAGCCGATTAGGGTCTAGTGACTTCGAATATTGATTGCTATAGCTGCTTGTAACCTGAAGGACGACGGCGGTTACACTCGACATTGCTAATGCATACATTTAGTATTACACCGTGTTGTGGACTACAGTTTTCCCAATGCCTTCTTAATACCGTGAACCCGAGTCTGGATAGCCGCTTGATAGCCTGATGCGCTTATCCAAACCAGAAAGCCAATGAACGTGCGAATCAGCTGATCTGTTGAGCACTGACGCATACAGGCGTGTCATGTGCAGCCGAAAACGGGCTGTTTATAAAGCCCACGTGGAAAGTTCTAGGCGGACCAAAAAGTGATATTAAAAATAGAACTCATCTGTCAAGGGCCAGTGAAGAACAACCAATTAAATCGGTCTCAACGGAAACGGTTATTCCATTGGCAGTTGTGTACGGAGCTGATTCTCCTAATACACCGAAAGCAAAAAACACAGTTGGACAGGCCAGTGAGAAGGCACACAGCAATCCGGGACTTTGGTCGGTTGGGCGTATGTTGAATCCCCTTGGATGTGCACCAAGGACAGTGATATAAAATCACACATTGGTTTGGTTCATCGAGACCGTAGCAGATCTGTAGTGGAGGGGTACCGTGAAAAAAGCAATTGCCTAAAACCTCAAATCCTACGTGAACGGTGGAACCGGACTGATGTGCACATTAGTAGTTGACGGCCTACCTGCTATTTTGGGGGAACAGTACATCTAAACCCAACAATTGGGGAAGCCATTCTGGTGCCAGCGACCTGGGGAATATAGGAAACATGCAGCAGGAAGACTAAAGGTGAGGGGTTATTCAACTCACAGCAACCAGCAACTCACAGTGGTGCTAGGTACGGAATTCCGAAATGTTTCGGTTCGAAGTTGAGCTTCATGTACAAACAAATGAAAGAGGTCTCGGAGCAAGTAATGGCCCATAGGTTTTCCTCCACCTTCGGAGGGCAGCGATTGAAACAGTCTATTCTGTTCCTTCTACACAAACAAATGAACACTGAATAGTGTTCATATCAGTGACCTACAGGCAATAGCTACATAATCAATGAAATAAAAATGATGGGAACACTGAGGCAACAGAGTGGCGGCGCTGGACATTGAAAACCCGGGTGAGGGAGATAGCCTTTGTCACCAGGACTGCTCATGCCCCGTATTAGCTGACTCTACCGGCCTGTCAAAAGAGAACCGTCGTCATCAAAGCAATCGACAATCAAGGTAATCGCAAACACATTGGATGAGGAATTGGACAAGTACTTTTTAAAATCATTCAGCAAGGCTTCTGAAAAGAAAATTGGTACAGTTGAATGGGATGTGGACCTCAGGTGTATAACAGATGATAAAAAATAGGACGCGAAATATCGCTTGGGAAGCGTTAAGACACTAGACCAGATCGGAGTGCCTATTGACCGATTTAAGGATAACAGAGTAGTTTCGGTATCTTACATAGCTGAACTTCCACGAGCTATCTGGAGCAAAAAATACCACAGGAGTGGGGTGATTGTATAACAATATCGATTTCCGAAAAAAAAATGGGAACACACTACTTATAAGGTCGCCAGGATCTTTAACCCGTTAGAGTTTCATGCCAGTCTACAGCAGGCGCCCACATGAATTCGCCACATCAAGTGGTGCCCGGAAGAGCTAATTCCTTTTGCTCAACTTCGTTATCGACGTGATTAAAGAGGAGTTCGTGTCAACCCCGAACATCTGTGGGGTCAAACTTCTCTCAGAGGGTGGGTTAGTAGATATTGTCTATAAGGAATCCCTATGCACACGCAAGGGATATTAAATAACCTGAATAAGCCTGCGTGCGTCACATCTACAAGTTGTGAGGTACCGCCGAAAGACTGGTGAGGAACAAACCGAGCCTCAATGTTTGAAGAAGACCACTCGATGTAATCGGACGCTGAATTCCCCCAGGTCACAGTGGTCTGCCCACAAACAAAGCAACGCGGTCGAATGGACAGAAAACGAACAACTTCTGCAGCAAGTATCGCGTCGATGTAAGATTGGCTTGCTTGTATGCTCCGTACTGTTGTACGATTCAGTGAGTGGATCGCTGGAAGCAGACATCAAATATCCATCAGAGCTTGATTACCATTGCCTCCGAAATATTTCTCACGCCTCGCATACTCATGCCGGAGTCTGTGGAATGTCTTTTGGGGGAGATGAGCTAATAAGGCATTTATGATAGCGTTGGCTCGGTCGCATGCCATGAACGCCCAGCAGAGTTCATTGTGCCCAACGATCTACAGGGGGAACGACCCAGTGGAGATGGAATCTAGCATCGAAGTACGAAACCGTTATCCGCCTGGACGGGACAGGCGGGGCACGCCAAATCAGTTGCTAGTCCCGCTGATGGACATGGCTCAAACGCGTGCCCAGTGACACTCCCGTATCTGAGCTGCTGACTTCAGTGCGTAGCTCAGAAATTTCGCTGACTCCCACAGTAATTCGACATGCTGCAACCAAGAGATGCCTGTATCCCATTCCTACGATTCAACAATCCTGACTGTCGCCTCAAAAATGCAGCTTGCTCGACCCAATCTACTATCCTACAGCAAACGAAAAGTTGTCAGATGGAATTGTACCTGTTTACGTAAGAGGCAGTAAGGAAGATGTGATCTGATTTACCAACTATAAGTTATCAAGTAATACCGGAGAGCTTCTGTGAAGATAGAGAAACCGTATTAGAATAGGATGGACCAGCTGGTCCCCACAGGTCAGTCTGGTGAATAGGGAAAACTCTGGCCAGGCAATTAGCGATCGGACCGGTGACCATGAGAACGTTGAGAAGTTGAAACGAATACCTGTCACAAATGGACCGCGGCACGTAGACCGGTAACGGTAAGGTGTAGTCAGCCTACAGCTGGGGACGACAAGACAGACTGGTGACCAGGTACAGCAGAAGAGAATGAATTGAGTAGAAAAGTCCATAGATTCAAGACAAAAAGATCGTTATGTGTGTCTGTCATTGTATGGTAGGATGATGTAGGGCAAAGTTCGGAAGGGATGTCAGCTTTATCCCATCGTTGGCGTCTTAATTCAATGAGGTGCGAAGGTGTTTCTATCATACCAGTGTTCCAAGCTCCATGCATTATTCCACATGTCTGTACCGTAGTTAGGCACCATCGCTTAGTACCAGTGAACCATTTTGCTGATGACGACCACCTAACGGAGCATTAGCTGCGATTAGTCAGAACAGCTGTTCTCATGGTTCGAATACACATGATTCAACATCCATCTAATCGAGCGGTAGATACACCGCCAAATTTGGTGACAAAATTGGAGCTCCGTCCCCTTTTGCATTCACGAGTACAATGTGGACACTATAAAGTTCTATAAATTATTACAGCTGCAGAAGTACCTGCCACTTTCGCCCATTGTAAACGATTCACGTTTGACCACAAGTCGTGATATCTTATTACAATTAGACACCTTTTTTCCAATTCGAGGTAATTGGTGACCTTGAAGATTCGCTCACCTATACAAATCATCCATATGGGGAATTTTGCAAGGAAACATATTAGACGTAGACATTCTTAACTATGAAGTGGTAACCGTGAAAACAACGTCGTTTTCGAGAAATTGATTCCATTCAGTGAATACCGATCGGCCTGTTTGCTCCCATGTGTAAATAGTTCGGCTTCTTCAGGAAGATGATGGGTGAACAGTCACTAGTGAAGACTTTTGTCAAAGACAAATTGGCGGTACAAATGCTGGCAGCGAGCGCAGTGTTCGATCGCGATGTCATTTGTGCATCAGCTAGGTTGGTTCAGCTGTCCGCTATGATTGACATAAGTTCCATATCGCTAGTTGATGAAGCATCGTGGACCCCTAGCCGCTTGTTACTCGTGTGCGTCATCTAAGTCCTCATTGCAGTATTGTGCAACCAACGACAACCTCCTTCCCTTAGGTTTGGACTCAATGTTGGAACAGCTATTCACGTGCTCTGAATACACATGATTTCTACTCCGTCTAGTTGACCGGTAGATACAAGGCCAAATTAAGTTACCGGAGTGAAACTTCTTCATGTTTTGCGTCTACAAATACAATTCGGGAGCTAGTAATTTCCATAATTTATTACAGCCGCAGAACTACTTCCCGATTTCGCCCAAGTTAAGGGAATCACTTTTTACCTCAAATCGTGACATCTTATTATAATTATACACTCTTTTCCACTTCGACGCAAATGATGACCTTGAAGATTCACTCACGTAAACAGATCAACCATACAAAGAATTTGCAGGACGGTCCATTAGACATGGGTATTTTTAACTAATAAGTGGTAACCTTGGAAACACCGCCATTTTCGAGAAATTGATTCCATTCGGCGAATACCGATCGGCCTTATATAAAATGGCCTTAACAGACCTCTTCTTGTGATTGGGTGAACATGCCTGTGAAGCCGTCGGATGGCTCGTCAAGTGGCATTCTGGTTAGTTGATATTCACGAAAGAGTTGATGCCGCCTCTGACTAGCTAGGTTAAGATCAGCCGGTAAGAGCCCACAGAAACTTCGGAATGGACTGTCGACGAAACCACGCGACACATTTTAACTGGATAGCAGATAGATTTCGGACAGAATGTTTACTGTCGTTGACGGGTCGTCTCAACCGCGACAGGCTGTAGAGAACCAAGGTATCGATGAGGGTACTTAGAGCACTTCATGGTTTGCAACTCGCCGGTCTGGCAATGCTCGCAGTTGCCAACCAGCAAACACATAGCTAGCGATGGCCCTTTACGCATGCATGCCAAATACATTATTCGTTACATAAAGGCCTACAGGAGGCCAGGAACAGATGACAGGTTGGATGTGGGAGCCCTGTTTAAAACGTCAGGCTGAAGCTATTACCAGAACCTCACAAACTGTCCACTTGAAAATCGAAATTAAATTCAGCACACTAACGTCGACGTAGCTGACCAATCAAATGTAAGTACCGCTAATAAGACCCCTCTGGGTCGTAGAGGTAAGGGTTTCTAATGGCAGCGTGACGAATGCGGCTTGTGGTGCCGGAGCCACAACAGTAAAAGCTGAATTCCGCAATCGTCCGGGAGACTATCGCCATATAGAACCTCAGAACCAGTGTGTTAACCAAAGCATAATGGAAACACTGGCACGCCGATTAACGAAAGCAGCCGGTTAAACCTGCAACCACACAATACGGAAGTATTTTGGGTGAATGTAGAACGGTTATGGCCAATGAACTCTATAATTTCCAGGTCTTACTAGAATAAATCAATCTAATTTTATTGCGAAAGAATTACCCACCTGAATAAGTGTGTTGACACCTGCATACTGTGACTGGCAACCCTTATTTAACATGGCTGTTGACCTCGGTTGCAGCTGATCTGTCCGCCTAGCAAACAGCTGAATGAGGTCAGATGTTCCATCCGCACCTTATGGAAAATGTGTTTGCGTTATGCGTGCCGCTTCGTTTAGCTGAGGTCCGCAGGTAGCTCATACCAGTTTTGCGCAGTCGGATGTTTGTATCCTAAACATTGTCCCAAAGAATACGTTAATGCTGATCTTCAAAAATTTTTAAGGTTTTATGAAAAGTGCACCATACGCTGACTTTGGGTGCGACACACTTATGTCAGCAGACAGGTGTAGACCTCATATTACTACAGGGCGTGTGTGGAGATGGTAATATGTACAAGACCCATTTTGATGAATCGTTATTCTTTTACGACTACCGCACGGAACTAAGCTCTCCTCAGAGTGGTCTGTCTGTTGTGACCAGTAGCTAACCAGGCCAGTGGGGCTCCGGTACCTAAATTATCCGGAAAAATTGCCCAATAATACTTATGTTTAATATGATTTCCGGATGGATGCTTGTTTCCCCAGAAGAAACCAAGTTTTTCGCGGATGTACAGTGCCCGATGAACAATACATCCGTGCAGAGAATTTCTCCTTGTTTTCTCTCACATAAATTGTAATCGCACATTCAATTCCTCATGTAAGACTGTATGGTTACACGTTGTCGCTGGATGATGCTTTAGGTGTCACTGAATGAAGTCGACAAAACTGATATCGCGTGGAATGTCACTTTTGGACCCTTGGACTCGCCACTGTTTGAAGATTGCTGCTGAACATGCTTTCGTTTAGCTTCTTGGGTATCCGGGGGGGGAGTGAAGGCAAACAACAACGAGGAATATTCATGTAAATGTATGACAAACATTGGTTGACTAACATGTTTTCGGCAATGTTTTATCAAGTCGTACATTTGTGAATGCTCAGACGGAAACATTGAACGCAAATGAACTAGCATGACGGACGTGAAACAACTAGTTCTAGTCAGGTAACTGGGGTCAGGTAACATATTCCAGTGAAAAGGATATTGTTGCACAGCACAGAACTAGAAAGCTCACCGACCAACTGCGATTTCCCACCAGAAGCGTTCGGAGTAACACGGTTTGTGGGGTTGAAAGGAGGTCTACCCATTATTTTCCAGGTATCTTTTGAAATGATTATGACGTCGGAGGCGGTTTCGAGTTGCAGACGTACCGGTGTGTCATTCAGAACAACTGACACAAATTTCCTTTGACGTTTCCAATCCGGGTTGAAAGTGGCTAGTGCTGGTTTGGTGTGTGGCTTTGAAGGACGCACTGTTCGCTTGAATGGTTTGTTGTCTTGTTGAGAGAAAGTTGTGCGGCAACACTCTTCTTTATGTCCTTTTTTGTGGCATTTCCGACACTGGTGCTTCGTGAAGGGGCAGAAGTGGACGAAGTGTCATTCACCGCAATGCCAGAATGGTGTGAGTGGCTTACTGAACTCCACCGAGTGCTTCTTCGCACCCGACCCTTGAATAATCTTCGAAACGGTATGCACATGGCCAGACTATGCTGTTCGCGTTTGCTGGCAGTGCTGGACATATAATGACGTTCAATTGCTCTCACTTTTAACCAACTTACGAAATCCAGTTAACACGGTAGTGCGCTGGAGTTCTATCCCACACACCGTTAATACTTTATGAAAGCAATCTCCTGCCGTCTATTATCGATCCAATCCGCACCTCTGGAAATACCGCCACTCGTCCTTTTTGTTCTATCGCTCCCGTCGCTCCCCCGAATTCTGACTCTGCGATAACTGAACACAAACCGTTAGTGCCCTGAACACCGTTCTTACCATTGTTCTTGTCTGGGACTCGTCGAATTCAGCCATGTTGAATTCTTCCAACTCTTTCCGTGGATCCATATCCATTTGTATTTCCACTCAACTAATTTAATGGCTGTACTACCACTCCTCAGTCCCTGTCATTCCCGGACTCTCTTTTACCTTTGTCCTCGAAAGGCGGGCATCTAGGAGGGCTGGTCTCCTTTTTCGATCACCTCTCCCCATTCATCAGTCCCATATTTGTCATATCCTAGAGTACTGCTGTCGTGTTTTTTGGGGGGAAGGGGGAGTTTTTTAGTTAATTTTCCTTGGTTGCATTCAACGTTAAATTCTATGCTCCATCGATGATCGTCCGCCGACTGACGGGACGTCACCTCCGTATTCTGGCGTCACTACCATGGGAATGTTTATCTAAGCTTGTTTCTCCGTCCATTTTGTATATCTTTCAATTCAGTTCACTGCTCATCCCGTCACCCTTATCAAGTAACCACAACACTGTAGAAGTGAAAAGCTGAGGTAACACCCGTACCAACCCAGCCTTAGATTTATGCTATTTCCTGTATGTCTTTGTGTTCTTTCAGTCGTTCTTCACAGAGTTTATCCTTCTCTCATCAAGTCACATTGTCCAAAAAAAGAAAGAATACCGAAAGTACATCCGCAGAAACGTGGCGAAGCAGCACGACTAGCTGTTTGACTGCCTCGTTTTCATCCAGGACAACAACGGCTACCAGCGCTACCAGTTTCTCCGGTTTACTACCATGGATTCGTGTCTAATCCTTGCTGGGATAGCTTTCGCGGTGCTCTGTTTTACCAACAAACAGCCTGACTACTTAGCGAAATACACTCATTTGCAATCAAATTTGGTTTTGCTAGAGGCTCACCTGGAACCCAGCTGAATCTCGCAAAACCAAGCCTGACTACTTGTTCAATGGTGGCCGGTTCTCAAAAAATCTGGAAAGTTTACTCTGTGAGTGAAGCCAATCTATGCTATAAAGCGGAGAAGCTCTTCACAGCTGTTTCATCCTTGTTGGGGATCATCAGCAATGCGCATCTCACGAAACTCAGCGTTTCCAACCTGCAACCTCACGGCCAATTGTTAAACAATTAGCGGTTGGACCTCGAGCGGCTGAACAGCAGTGTGATGAGCTCTCAATTAGACAAGAATTGTCGCCTGTACAGTGTTTATACAGGCGCTGTTCTGTACAGTGCTCCTAGGCTCTTCAGCATAGATTGGCTCTACTGATAGGATGAAATCTCTGTTGTGTAATACCAAACCTCCCCACATTACGATGAAACCACTTCAGAGGAACGATTATTTCACTGAATGTGTGAAACTTTGTTCTGAGAAGTCGTCACTTGTGGTGTGACTTCCTTGCTTCAACAATGAGTGGCGCTATGCCGTGTCCGACTACGGGCTAATCACCCTACTGATTAACAGCTCGTGGCCAAACGGTTAAGTATTCAACCACTGACCCGGAGTTTGTGGGTTCGAAATTCTATGAGTTTCGTGAAACAGCTATACACTGCTTCAAAAATGAACCTAAGCTACTCTTAAGTGGTACCAATGATACCCACTCGTGCACATTCCTACATTACCTCAAGGCGCGTGTCGTTTTTTCTGTGTAATAAAAAACCGATATGTGATTTTGGTTACTGTGGGCCCTTATTCGATTTAATTGGTTTGGTTTTAAATTAGCAGAGTACCGGAGTTTCGGTCGATGTATATTAGGATCGTAACATCTGATAAGAAAAATAGAAAACCGTTCAGCTGTAACACCCATTTTGGTGCCTAGCTGCCGTGGCACCCGAAGAAAGCACGAGGGCTGGGATACTGCCAGGTTGCCCAAGCCTAGACAGGGGAGGTCGAGAGGCAAAGGTCGGGTTCGAACCACGGACCTTCTGGTCAGTAAATTGGCGCTCTAACTACTGAGCCAGCTCGCTATCCCCGTCTGGTAAGCCAGCTTCTCGGGCCAAATTTTTCCGGTTAAGCAAATGAATCACCGTATCCTTAGGACGACTTTCTATCCTGTGTCTCTTATTCAGGAGTGGCTGTTGGGTGTTGGATGGTCGCCTAGTTGTACGCGGTCGCTTAGTGCTATGTGTAAGTAGTAGGTGTGTTGGCTTAGTCATTTTCAGCAGCAACTCTGGTCTTACGCATTTTGCGTCTACCTATCGTCTATTCTTTTTTGTTCTTCCCCTTGAGGTTGACTCTGGCTTATTTGTTGACAATTCTGGTTTATACTGGACTCTTTCTCCATTTGTATGGTGGCCCTATCTTCCCGCAAAAACCCGACTTGTTGAATTCGCTTCATTGCCGTAGACCTGGTTGGGTCATCTATCTGAACAATTGGATCTATCCTAAAGAGCCAGCGAGTTGTCCCGGTTTTTGTGACCGTGCCGTTTTCGCGTTCTTCTTTCATCTCTCACTGTTGTCCAGCGGCTTCAACTTGGGGATGGTTTTGGTGCTTACTCAGATCAAAAGGGGCAAATTGATCCATTTCAGGAGATGTAAAACCATCGTCATCATCACAGAGAGCAGCATCACTGCTGGCACTGGTGCTTTGCTGCCGTACAGTCGTAAAGTTTATTTAATTGCACTTAAGTGAAAAGAAGAGGAAAGGGGAGGTTAGAGGGGGGACCCGGTGCTGGCCCGTCGAAAGCTACCTACACCTCAATCAGGCGCTCTGCATAGAAAATAACAGCACGAACACCGCTGACATCGATTAGCCACCACTTCTTGTAACTTTTCCAACCAACGGAAGTGGGGGGATCACGGGGACTCCATCCTGGAAGGCAGTGAAGCGTCAGTGTCAACACTGATGTTGCTGTCCCTGACGATGATGTCTACACCTCTAAGCGCTCAGCCGGACAATCTGGAAGGAAAATGAGAGCACAGATGTCAGTGACATTTATTAGCCTCCACGGTCCCAAAAAATGACTAAATCGCTTTAGATTTTACCAACATCTAGGATTTCCCTGTCATTCCTAATGGGAAGTTGAGACCTATAGGACTTTAGTGGTCCATGCGAGTAGCCTTATCAGACACAAGACCTCGTGTTCTCTCTTATATCTAGTACCCGTTTTTAGCAATATCTCATCATGCGTCCAAACTCCATTTTACCTTGTTCTTCTCGTGTTATCTCCGTTGCTTCCAAAAGAATGATGTTAGTAAAGCGGAGCCTACGCGTTCCTAATTTAACATCAGAATGGGCATCGGGATGGGTATCGTTTGTGTTGCCAGACATTCACCCGAACTGGTGTCCAGGAAACATGGCTCATCAAGCGCTACGACAGGCTGAACTCGAAGTGCTCCTTATGTCTGTTTTGTTCGTTTTCGAGTGAAAACTCGGTAACTGCGGCACTGTACGTGAACCCAGTGCGGAGATTCGTGCGGAGTTTGGGTACTGTGCTCATTTGACGTCGCTGTGAACCTGATACACGCCAGAACTGAGTGTTATTCTCCTGATATCTGACCACCGCCACTTCCAGCTGCTTATGTAAGCAATGCCAACTCATCAGATCACCTTAGTGGTTACCTCCAAACATAGGCCGATTGAAACAATCGATAACGACATTTTAACAACAACACCTCCAGTTCACCACACCGGTGACGCCACTTCCAGGACAGTCATCCCTTGACAGTGGATTGTCCACCGCCTAACGTGTCGCAACCAAGTCTTTAATTTGAGACACTCAAACAGATCTCACAGGCCTTGAGGACGGGTTATTTCCTCTCGCCAATCTCCTTGACAGAGACTGACACTTCAAACAAAGACAGACATCTTCTGGTGACGTTCGCTCTTTTTTCTCTCCGATTATCTCATTGTCTTTTCCCCTGTTCACATGTACAATCATTTTTATCCATCACGTGATATTTCCTGGCGGCACTGTGCTGACTAGAGGGATGTGCATCATGTTTTCCGTTCGCCTTCTTCAGGATTTTGTCCGCTGAACGATTCTTTAGTTTTTGTTGAGATATTCACAAATGTCCTCAATGGGTTATCGTTCGTTTTCCGTTGCCCCTCTAGACCTAGCATGCAAGCGTCACCAGGACAGATCAATCGCGTGAATCTCTATGCTGATAAGGAAAGCATAATGTTCACGTAAGGTGGCTGTGCATCTCGTTCAACACGTGCTGACCGAGGTTCCTCCCTTAGCTGCTTTATAGCTGAACTCAAGAATGCCGAAGATGTGTTCATTCTCGAACACACCAACTAGAATCCATTCAAAGCAGTCAGTCATAATTTGGTTTTTGGACAGACTCACCTGGAACCATGCTGAATCTCTTGATTATGATGTACGAGTGTATTTCGCTAATTTTGTGCAATTTGGTTTCAAGTAGAACATAAGGTTGACGGAAACTCGGGGACTGCGCCTACGTGATGAGCCCCAAGAATGGCGAAACCGGTCGTGCGCTGCAGGAGAATTTTCAGCAACCTTATGAGTAGTGTATTACGTCATTCAGTCATAACTTTCGCCGTTCTTTTTACCTCCCTGTATTCAATTCCATGGGCAATATAATATCCCTCTCGATTGGAGGTCCGGGAATCTTGTCCAGCCATTTTACACCAATTCGATTCTCTTTTCCCACCTCATTCACACGAGTGTTTTATGTCAGTTCCCGACAGCTTCAAACTACCTGATCCTCATGTTAAACGCCAAGTTTTGTCCCCAAACTGTGTTCTGATATTCTCTCCGATGGTCCTGGCTTTAATCTGTGCTCTGTTGAATTTTGAGCGTTTTTCATCGTTTCCGAGGTAACGCAGTGGCTTGGGCGCGAATTTATTACTCAGAATGCCCGTGTTTCGAACCTCACTAGTGTTACCATCTAGGTTTGTGCCCAGTTTTTCTCTTAAACCGTGTTCTGAGATTTGCATCGATCATCCCGGTTTTACTCGGTGTTTTGATGACTTCGGGTGTGTTTTTGTCGCTTTGGAGATTTCACATTTGCTGTAGATTGGAGCTCGAGCTAAGGCAGTGGTTAGGGCGCGAACTTAGTACCCAGAAATTCCGTGGTTCGAACCCCACTTGTGCATCCTAGTAGTATCTGGGCCCTCGTAACTCTTTCGGGGTGCACAATGGCGCCGCACCGAAGGCATGTCACAGCTGAACGAATAGTTGTACCATTATGCACGAGCTGATGTCGGCCAAAGGCACATCAAATCGTGAGGCCGCCAAGCCTTCTACGTGATGTGGTTGTCATCATGTTTAATTCAAATTTTATATTCGCCTACAGAGATGTCTACAACTTGATAAACAACCGGGAGAAGGAAGCAATTGTTCGAACATTTCGACCAACAAAACCCGCTGCTTATCATTTGAACCACTCATAAAGGTCGACCTCTGTCATAGTGATCTTCTGGTTGTTACTTTGAGACTTATCCTTAGAGACCTTTCTCACCTTGCGTCCTCCTTGTTTCCACTTTTATTCTTCCAGTGCATGGGCTGGCCCTGATATCTGTCCAACGATTTCCAATCCTCCGTAGTGCTCGCTCCCATATTTATCTCTCTAACTAGCTGGTAAGTTGACTCATAAAAGTTTTTAGGTTGTCATGTGTACTCGGATTTTCTATCCTCTTCCCCCTGCCCTAGTTTCTACCGCTTTCATCCAAAGGGAAATAGATTACTCGCTGTTTCTCAACCACGGATTTTCAGTACATGGAACATGTATGAAGCATGGGTAATGTGGTGGTAACTCGGTTGTAAACAGTTCATGTTGTCTGGTCGGTAGTGAGCCCAATGACCGGAAAAATTGTCTTCCGAAACAAAGTTCATCTCCTGCTTACAGACCATGTTGGTCACCTGACCAGTAAAAATGTTACCTAGTGCGTCACTAAGGCTAAGGAAGTTGAAAGTCTCAAGTTAAAACGCATGGTAATGGAATAGGATGTCATAATTCGACGTTTCGGTTGTCGTGGGCTACATTTTTCAAGGATTTACACAACACATGGCGCTCATCCTGTTTAAGAAGATCCGAACCGAAATTTGCCTGGGACTCCTAAGACCAAGGAAGCTTAAGAATCACATAAAGTTGTTCCTGAATAGGTGACTAGGTTCTGGTGACTTTCGGGACGCGCTCATTTCGGCTCAGATTTAGCACAACTAAGATTTAGGCTATCCAGTAAAGTCGGTCAACTTTAAATGTGATTTCGGTATGCCGAACGCATTACCATCGGACGAGTTGGAAAATCTACTGGAGTAATGCGAGAATTAGCGAAACATCCTTCAGGTTAGCGCTGTGAGTAACACATGTGCTACCTCATGGACGTGATATAACTCTGTGCAAAAAATAAACGATGTTCTTTATGATGGTACCGCGTTCTTATGACTGAACATGTTCGCACTTCTCCACGATAGGAACATCTTTGTCAAAGCCCGACAGTGTGAACTCTAGGATGAACAACTGTGCCTTCATTTCAAAAGCTGTTAATTGACACCGTTTGACGCGGCTTATCACTATATAAGGCACCATAATGGCGGCAACTCCTAACCAGTCTATCCGTAAATGTTGGTGAATACAAAATAGCCCATTGTTAGAGCTCGAGCTCCTACTGGTTCGCTTGCTCCTCTCTAGGTTTGTACTACTAACAGAGTGTCGCTCCCGCGCTTCCTGCGAGTTGCCTGGAGGCTACTCACTGAAAAGGAGCTGCCAAAACCTTGATAGTCCAACACCGCCCGTCAAAACAGCAAAACTGTCTCAGTGGCAGTGTGAATGGGACGTGTGTTTTTCTACATATCGTGCTCTCCACTCAGTGTTTTACCGTTCTGCTTCGAAAACTCTTGTTTTCACCAAAGTGGTGTCTGATCGAAAAAAACTAGGAATGATCATTAGCGAAATACACTCATTTGCAAACAAATTTGGTTCTGCGAGAGACTCACCTGGAACCCAGCTGAATCTCTCGTTTGTGATGAGGCGGCCTAGTGAAGCACATTCAGTTGCCTGGAAACATCACAAACGAGCGATTCAGCTGGGTTCCAGGTGAGTCCCCCCGCAAAACCAAATTGGTTTGCAAATGAATGTACTTCGCTAAGTTCGTGCAATTTGGTTTCAAGTAGAACATAAGGTTGACGGAAATTCGAGGACTGCGCCTACCTGATGAGCCCCAAGAATGGCGAAACCGGTCGTGGGCTGTCGAAGAATGTTCAGCAACCTTATGAGTAGTGCATTACGAATATGAATAATCACCTTCTTTGAACCACAAGTACACACAGTTACACGTGTTGTCTCCTTATGTGGGCCCTAATTTTCCAATGACGCAGACAGGGTTACTCCTGGAAGTGCACAGGATCGGTAACTTTGCAGCTACTCGCTTAGCAATGTCTAGTGGAACACGTGACGTGAATCCGGCCGAATTACTATTGCATTTCGGTGGTGTGAGTGAATAGAAATAAAAGCTTGAGATAGTCCAGGGGTTAAGTGAAGAAACTATTGACCGGCGAGTCTGTGGTTTGAACACAAACTCTGCATCTCGACAGTGTTAGTACCGCGAGCATACACATCTCTTAGCTGTGTTTCCTGTGCCAGTATAAATCCCGGAGGAGCTAGCCGACCATGCTTCCGTGAATTCGTCAGCCTCATTGTTTCGACGGTGTTGCAAACGAGTAGGTATTAACAGTGAGGGTTGAGTTGCAAGCACAGCTTGACTGGTTGTGATACGGCAGTAATTATTCTCTAGACGAAACTCCCCGCACGAGAACAAGATTTCATTTGGTGATTTGGACAGCGACTTGCAGAGCCTTCGTGCTACGATTAGTTTACCGCCAAGCACTGCACTTCTGAACTGGCAGTTGTGCGCACATTTGGTTGCCCAAAAGCTCCGCAATGTTCGTGGTTGCGTCGATCGGCTGACCCACACTTTCGACCGATACTGACTGTTGCGAATGCCAATTCTGCAGCTTCCGCAACTGCCAACAACTGATGAAAAAATGCTGTCCACCAGGTTTTAAGCGTCTAGCACCACTTCACTGGGAAGCCCTGAGGAGAGGACCAGTTGACGGACACAATCAGGGCAGTTATTGTGTTGTTGTTCGGGGAACCAAACAAAGCCAGTCGCAACCCTCAAGCATGGACGTGTAGGGCTATCCAGACGGTGCGATTCGTGTGCTAATCTGGCGTGCCAGACCTCCAGGTTTGAATCTCGACACCGCCAATCAAGGATATGTTTCATTGTCGATCAGATCTTATTAGAGGGAAACATTAGTCCACAACTCCAACGTTATGAATTGGTCAAACTAAAATGACTGCACCAGGGTAGATAGAGGACAGTTCAAATGGGACTGATCGGAATACAATAAGCCCAGTGGTGTCCGCTGACGGTTAGGTGATGTTCTAGGCCAGTCGCTATGCTTCAGCTTTGGAGACGGCGCGGTGGTAGACAACGACAGAACCGACCAACTGTTTCTGACTAGGATACATTTTTCGGATCGATAACCGAAATTTGTGCGTGCCACTGTAACCTGATCGTTGGTGATGGATGCAGTTGCAATGATCTGTACCGTTATTATGATTGTAGGTTGAGGGGCGGGAAGGGGGTCACAGTTCTCGTCTCCGTTTGCGTCAAACGTCTCACAAAGGTACTGAGTGCTCCCGCTTCTGCTCCGGCCTTTTTGAAGATGGCTAAGTCGGCCAAGCCCAGAGAAGACCGCCATCAGCGCCGCGAAGAATCGCAAGGGCTATCAATTATCAAGAAGTTCATCACCGCCAACTATAAGGCTGATGTCGAGAAACTTATCCCACACACCCGTCGTGGCATCGTTCGTGCCGTCGAGAAGGGTGTCCTCGTCCGCGTTGATAACAATGACAAGTGTGCATCCGGGGGCTATAAGGTCACCAAAAAGAAGGCCGATGTTGCCAAGCCTAGACCTGTTAAGAAGCCCAAAGCACCCAAGGCCAAGATTCCTGCGGCCCCGAAGAAGCCCAAGGCCGCAAGGAAGCCGGCCATCGAAGCCGAGGGCTCACAAGAAACCAAAGAAGTCCAGTCAATCATGGCTGGTCGCGGGGTGAAGGTTGCCAAAGTGTCTGTTCTTTGGAAGGACGACTAATTAAACATTTCTGTCTCAAGAAAACTTAGTTACTTTCAACGAGTGTTTTCAACAAGGTTTGTTTAGATGGGTCAGAAGTCTTCAGTTTGACTGGGATCACTACTTCATCTACTCAGTGCCCACTATGAACCTAAAAACATACGTACCCACATAGGTCGGTTGTATGTTCGTGCGTGATTTGGGGATTTGGCCCGTTGTTATCTCATGGGTCAACTAAGTGAGTAACTAAGCGTGTGGTGGATGTGCTTCTTCCAGTTCATTCTACTGATGTGGTCGTGTGTACTACTGAGGAAACATATGAGTAGCATCTTGTCAAGGTAGTTTAAAGCTCCGTCCCTACATCCGATGGCTGTATTCTTCATCAATGGTACGCGCCGTTTCACTGATGGCTGTTGTGAGCGCATCGTTGATTTTTGCGGGGTTCTGTAGTGCCGAGACAGCAACTGTACGGTTGTAGTGCAATACATCGTTTTCAGGGTGGGAATATGTAGTTCCTAGCTAACTTCATTTACCTGGCCAACAATGTGAGCTTCAACGCTTCTAAGGGGCATTTTTACCTGAATAGAGTTTACGCCAGATTAACTGACACGGTTAATAACCTTACATAGTTAAAAAGAAGCTAGGATCATGGCACATGTCGGGTTAATTGAACGGTTCACGGTCAAATTCCGCTTGGTAATTATCAAGTTACTCGGTAACAAGAAGTTTTGAGAAAGTCATTGGACCCGAAGCCCACTGTGTAGACTGGTTAACCTATGATTTCGGTGTAAGGTATATAGGCAGAACCGATAGGTGTCTCAATCGAAGAAGGAAAGGGCCCAGAAACCGACAACTCGCCAGATCTTGAGACCATTACCTGCCCGTAAGCTACCGCAGTCGGCAACTGGTCAATATCTTGTGATCACAGATAACCAAGCTGATTTGACCTCTTCGGTTGTCAGAATCCACACAATCTCAAGTGTGCTGAGGGTCCTGGTAGCAAATCATCCAAGACCATATTGATTGTTCGAAAGAAAATCGATATGACCCTTAGGTCACCTCGGACTTAACAGGTACGGTGCTTCTATTCACTGACCGATCACTGTACAACTTTTT
>SJOL01008568.1:0-38122 GCA_004794785.1 Opisthorchis felineus
GAATAGGATGAGAGCAGTAGCGTCTGGTGAGTGCAAGGAGGCATCAGGTAAAAAGGTGTCCAATGGAAAAAAATCTAAAAGCGGATGACGGCAAGCTAAATGAACCCAGGAAAGGGTAGCTTTTGTTGGCTGACCTAGAATCCAAGTACTAGCTATGCCAGAGTAGGTGCCTAGTTTAGGTAAGGTAAGGACCTAGCCGCCGAGGCAGGGAGGCTAGCCGTTGGATTGTTTGGAACAGACGATTACATGGCAGTGGTTTTTAGCTCAGTAAAAACAAAAAAGTCCAACCACAGGGTCTCCGTTGTGCAAGGGGGCGTTAATGTAAACAGGGACAGCAGACAAATAAGCGGTTGGGCAACAGCTTCCGGGATAATTGGTGAGAACCGTAATTTAACTGGAATCTACTACGTCAACTGAACAGGAAGGTAAGAGTCTGGGTCGCCTGTCACCAAGTCACTGTTGTCAGCTCCAAGAAACGAATGATGCATAGCAATAAAAGCAGCCATTAGGCGCTAGTTGTGACTGCTGGTAATCAGGAAATAATGAAGGATTTACGTTTCATGTGTACATGATTGCTTCGAAAAACAAAAGGGACGAACATGTGTGTTATGTCTGGATGATGAAGTGGACTTGGGGTGGTGCAGCTCAACCAAGACGATGGTGGCAACTCCTTGCACGTCGATGTCAGCCGTGAGCCTTGAACAGTGCCTTCAGGCTACCCCTTGCATGTATTTTTTAAACAAACGAAGGACTGCTGTTATTCGCTTGTATTCCTTGGTGTTGCCAGACAAGCCCAATCCAGCTACAGACAAACAACAACGGTGCTCTTTTATTATTTTCCTGAATTAAAGGCCAGGCTCAGAACCACCGGCGTTGGGCGATGCACCCGTGCTACTGGAGGGGTGGCGAGTATACGAACGCACCATGGTGCGACGTAACGGGGCGACCCCCTGCAGGGCGTACCCGTCCACCACACGAGGTTTGCATCCCTCGTGCATGCTACCAGATCTGCAGGGTGGCAAACCACCAAGCAGTCGTAATTGCGGTTTGTGCATTAATAAATAACTCCAGCTACCAGATATTTTATCCGGCCGGGGGAAGCCAGGCCAATAAAACAGCTCAGTCGTTTCGAACAAGCAAACAGCAAACAGGCACTGGGAGAAGCAAGTCGCGGAGGCAAATGAAACGGCAGCTACCTTTTGGCAATGGGAGTAGAATGGAGAAGCTCAGAGCCTGTGTACTACGGCTAAACAACGACGAAGCATTGGTGCGAACCGCCATGTCGAGTAGAGGCGCACCACAGTGCTATGTCTATGTGTGCATGAGTGGGTTGTGGAACCAAACAGGTATTTCATTAATTGTTCATTTTCCGACAAGCTATTTGATGTGCATGTACTGCACGTTGTCAGAGGATGCGCAATGGTACTGAGCAGTGAGGAAATAAGGCTAAGGTTACTTAAATAAAGTAGAGCACCAGCCATTAAATAGAGCTGACAGAGTTATTCCGGGATGGGACCAGGCTTGAAAGAACACTTGGGAGGGTAGTTGTCTCAAGCTGGCTAATGAACATGTTAAGACCAAGTAAGAGGACAGCTGGGGTGAGAGCGCAAATTAAAAGGGCTTAGGGCCTGTTTCAAAGAAAGTGTCTAGTGTGAGTTTTGGCGCGAAAAGATGCACGGCTCCCTCAATAGAAAGGTAAGAGTCAAGAGTCCTACGAAAGCCTACATGTGATGATATAGTACGGATATGGGAAGGGAGCTTGTTCCATAGTTTGGAATACAGGCAAAGGAAAAAGTTTTGTCTAAAGACAGTTCGACAGGTCGTCAATGGGAGCAAAAATCCAGAGTTGCGGATATTGTAGGGAGGGCAGGAAGAAAATTCCGGACGGCACACAGCTATGTAAGCCCGTTGGTAGATTAGGCGATGCAGAAGGCCTAGGTTCAACCTAATGCGCCTCAGCCACAAAGGATCTAACCCAAGTGACAAACAGCGAAGGCGATACGGCAGTGTGGAGGACGCCGGAAACAATGACTTGGTGAACGAGCGCTGCACATTTTCCACAGCAGTCCGGCACGCCTGCGAATACTGTGAGGCGAACTCAGGGCTGGATTCAAGAACTGGTCTTACAAACTGTTTAAAGATGGCAATCAAACATGATTTATTATGGAAGGATCGGCGAACAAAGGCGCAGAGCTTGCGAGCTTTAGCCACTCTGTACCATGCATGTTGGGAAAAACTAAACGCACAGGAGTACCTAAGACCTCGGTCCCTCACTTCAGGAAGAGTAGGAATCGAAAGTCCGTTAAGAGTAAGCATCCCAGGAGGAATATGTGATCGATGTGAGAGGGCTTGGCATTTTGGAACGGCGAAAGAAAGACAGGAGTTAGAGGACCAGAGAAATAAAGAACTCAGATCAGACTGAATGTTAGCAAGAGTGGAAACAGAGTCACTGGCCTTAAACGTGTAGGCTATCTTAATATCATCGGCGAACAGAAAATGGGAACCATGGGTGGTCGAATCAGTGACATTATTGTTGTATAGTAAGAAATGTAGGGGGCCAAGCATGCTACCCTGAATAACTCCACTGGTGATGGAAAGAGGTGATGAGGAGAGATCCCCGATCTTGGTGACCTGGGTTCTCCCAGTGAGGTAAGAAGTGAACCATCCTGGTAGCGGGCCACCAATCCCCGTAGATCGTAATTTGTTGAGGAGTGCATCGTGGGGGCGTGGTCAAACGCTTTACGAATATCTAGATAGATAAGAACAATACTCAGCCCGGCATCATAGGCGGACGAAATATGATTGAAGTCAACCTGACATGTGTTAGCTGACCACCGTGTTATAAACCCATACTGCCGATTGATAAGGGTCTTGGTGGTGAGCAGGCAATCCATGACTGGGACTTTGATTAGGCGCTCAAGGGTACGGGCGAGCAAGCAGGTATGGTGAATGCTACGATAACTAGCTGGAGCAGTCCGCCGGCCTGACTTATAGTGTGGTAAAATGGTGGAGTGCTTCCACTGACTTGGAGCTGTACCAGTGATAAGGGAGATATTGAAGAGATTAAGGATGAGGGTGGGAATGTCCGGGCCACCAGCTTTTAGAATGAGCGAAGGGATACCCTCAGTGCCTGGGAAATTGGAGACTCTAAGGCGGACGAGTGAGGATGTGAAGTCAGACAAAGTAGCTGAGAATGTGCAGGCGGAGGGGCTTGTCTCGTCAACAGATGTGGTGGCTTCGGAACCAGGAGTGGACCAATGAGTAGGTAGGGTCGATGCGGAGGGAACACAGCAGCTGGCGAAATAAGAGTTTAGGGATTCTACAATATCAGCAGGGTCGGAAAGAGGCTGCCTGTCAGCGGCCACAATATTCGGACTTGCAGATGAATTAGAGAAGCAGCGCCTGTGAAGGAGGCGCCCCCGCATCTTAGATTGAAGAGAATTGACTACGGCGGTAGATTCCTCGCGCCTTTCGAGAGCTATTTTGGCCGTGGGAATCTCGGTCATGAGTTTGTCGATTAGAATAAAGAGTGAGAGATCATGGGATTCGCGGAAGAGCTTACGATACTTCTAAAGTTTATAGCCTAGAGAGGATAATCGTCCGGCTGAATGACAACCAGAGACATATGAGGCTCTTGTGGGGGCAACTAGACATAGTGATGACAGTACATTGCCGTAAAAAATGTTGGCCACGCTTTGCGTGTCAAGAGAGGGAAAATATTCGTCCCAGGTTTTGTGGCGCAACTAGACTGCAAAGGCTTCAAGGGTGCTAAAGGAAATGGAGGAGGAGCTTAAGGGGGAGGGGGAGGAGAAGGTTGAGTACTTGTCCAGCTGCAAGTGACAATACGATGGTCACTATCAGGGAACTTCGAGCCAACTGCAGCGGTGGGACACAGATAACCATTGACAAGGGCAATGTCCAGGGTGTGGGGATCGCGTGTTGGTTGTCTTACGAGCTGGAACCAGCCTTCGACATCAAGTTCGGCAAGCAGAGGCGAAAGGCACTAGGAGGATTTTGTTGAGACCAAGAAATCTCAGGAAGGTTGAGATCACCAACGATTAATTTGTTTGGGTGAGGTAGAGCTTGGGTGTGGGAAAGAAGCCCGGATAGTTGGTTAATCGAGCTAGTTAAGTGTGGAGGGGGCATGTAGAAACACCCGAGGATGAACGGCGGGTTAGCCCGACAGGCAGAAAGCCAAACAGCGTCTGGAGTGTCCGCAAGCAGTGGATCGTCAATAGGGGGGACTTCCATTTCAGCTCTGGAGTAATACTAATAATAATGTTTATTCTGCTGAGACGTACCATGAGTGGTACGGAGACAGCGAGTGGGTGATGAGAAGGCCGCGGGGCTCAGTGGACAGGGATTTACAGGCTGGGTCGAATAATCTCTTGTAACAGTGCCATCCACAGCACCAGAGGATGGTGGCAGCTGAACGGTACCAGCGGGACTTAGGTCACGCAAGGTGGATGGGTGGGTGCAGTGTTCAAGAAAGAGGACATGAGAGGGTGAGACAGGGACACTAAAGGGGCAGGAGGATCTGTCTTGTAGTGCCTTCAGCACCGAATCGTGGGAGGGGGCGGAGGTTACGGGCAGCCAAACCGGGCTGATTGGAGGAGATGATATAAGAGGCTTATAGTAAGAGATACAATATAAGGGGAGGGGACAGGGTGCAGCAAGGAAGCTAGTGGTGTGATCAAACTCCCTGAGAGAAGTGGGCTACGTTGGGGGTGAAGAGGAATCCTCTGCGTTGGCTGTAGTTGGGGGGGGGCTTTGGAATGGGAAGACGAGATACAATTAAAGGTCGCAGAGGCGGAGCTGTACATGGCTTCGGAAGAGGCGGGGGCTGTGGTGGAGTAAGTAGTTGCCGAAAAGGGACCCCATGCAAATAATATCCGGGTTGCCAGGGGGCGGAGCTTGATAGGGACTAAGATTAAGTAGAGGCGTTTGTTGGTTAGGGACCCTGCCAAGGACCGGATTTGCATGGCGTGGGGGACCACAGGTGTATTTATGTACCATGCGGGGTATGGTCAGTTTTGTAGACGAAGGGCGAAGAGCAGGACCTCGGTGAACTAGTGCGGGAGAAGGAGCTAAGTTACGAGGTTTTGGCAGCAGGTGTTGGAGCCCGAGGTAGCGCTTTGGTGTAGAGAAGCGGAATGCCATTAGGTCAGGGGGTCTGGAACAAGAGACTGTGCTTTCGCTTTCAATTGCAGCGCCAGTTAAGTGCTGGTGAGATACCGCACCTGCAATATCAGCGGTGAATTTTGTTGGTGCGTTTGAGGTCAGAGTCTGCATAGGTAGGTGTCCAGTAGTAGATGTGGAGGGCTCATGGTCGTGAGCATGAGATGCGGAGCTGAAGGTTGCCAGGCAGGTTCGTGTGTCACCTGGATACAAGTGAGCATCATAGTCTAGCGAGCTTAGACGAGAGGCGATTCGAGGATAATGAGGGTCAGGGAGGAGATCAGTGCTTGAGCAAGGAGATTTTTGGGGTAGCACATTACTTCCGGAACTTGGAAGAGGAGCTGGAAGTTCAACCAGTTTATAACTGGCTACATTGTTGTCGGGGGCGGCTTCGAGCCCAACCTAACTTGAGGCGACTGTAGAGAAGACCGGAACAGCTGGTATACTAAGTAAGCTACTGTTTGAAACTGGGGTCCCATGGCTTCTGTGCGCACATGTGTCAACGGTGATATGGCTTGTTTAGTTTTCCAAGGGGTTGGTTTCATGGGAAATCTGCAATTGAATCACACCGGGAGTATTGACTGGTGCCCACTGGTGAAGGGAAGAATGGTCCGTTTGGTAGTTATCAGTGGCGGACTCTAGAGGTTTGGAGAGTAGAGTTTCCGGGAGTTGTCTTTGCAGGCGGGTACGAGCAGCTTTGACTTTGACGGTTTGGAGTGCTGGATCCGTTTGAAGGTTATCAGTAGTCGCCTCTAGAGGTTTTGGGAGTGAATTCCTTGTGAGCTGTCTTTGTAGTCGAGTGCGGGCAGCTTTGACCTTTACGGCCTAGAGTGTTTGGGTAGAGGACAGAAGGGCCTGGGATGTTAACGGGCGCGTCGCTTCGTTTTCGTCCCTGAATTGCATTACCATTGGGCAATGCGAGGATGGTTTCGACTTCCGCAGCCGTTTAGCTATACACACTGTCTCATGCATGTTACATGCTGTCAGGATGGCAGCTTTTGTGCGTTCCACCGGAATGTGATCGGGAGCATCGTATATTAAGACCTGTTTACAGCATTCTGTACGCCGACTAATCTCGGAGGCGAGTGTGTCAATAAGGACTGACGCTTTTGCAAGGTCTGGTGGATCACACGTTGCATCAGGGGTTAGAAGGCAGACAAGTGGTTGCATGCTGCGGTAGGATATTAGCTCGCTCTCCATCTTATGCACACGAGCACCGAGATTTGCCAGGTCAGTGTAGAGCTGAGATTCATTTGGTAAAGAGGAGGGAAGTCAGCTACTGAGTGAGGCAGAAAGGGAAATGTCGGTTAGTACAACTGAGTAGTCTGAAGTTAATTGGGGCACTCTATCGACCGGCCTTGAGGAGTGATGGGGTTGAGTGCTGGGCCTTTTGCCTGCAAGGCGCTTCTTTGGACACAATGAGGGGTAGGATGATGGGGAATCATGGTCCAGCAACCGCTTAGAGGAAGCTGGGAGTGGTGGCATTACCCAATTCGATTTAGGTAGTAGTGAGCCTCGCTGGAATGGCGCTGGCAAGCTTATAACTCAGGGAGGCCTAATCAAGCAGGAAAGGGTTGCAGGGATAGTTGAGTGCGATTAAAGATGAGGTGCCGTAAATAAGTAGCTAGGTGCTACACTAGAAGTAGGCAAAACGCTAAGGTGGGGCTGGGGTCCAAAAAAATATTTTTACGACACCTGGCCTTGAGATTAAAGCAGCGAGCCAGCAGGAATCTTTGGATAATTTAACCGAGAGTAAGGAAGTAACAATGCCCTGGCGTGAACGATGAGTTAATTGAGTTCTAAAACTGTACTGCATGGTGGTGTAGCAACGCACTGGGCCTGGACTGGAACCGACATATGACAGAGTAAAGCCACGCACAAGTCAAACTCAAGTAACTGAATGGCTCAGCCAATCATCTAGGCCAATAACAATCCGCGCCTCACAGCCGGTCGGCTCAGTGGGTTAAGCGTGTGGACGTAAACCATTTTCGGCGTCTGGCCTAGTAATACCTCCGGACAATTCTCACCACGTGCGACGCAAGTGTTTGCTATGTCTACTCCGAAAGACATGTAGGCGCACTTTTCGCCATTAGGGGAAGGTGCCAGCTCAGTGACAACCGTGTCAACAACCACTTATATGGCGCTGGCGTTGGAATTCCAAGCATGCAGGTCGCCTGCAAAAACTGGACATAGACTTAAGAGCGCATGCATGGGGTCGTTGACACAGAGCAAAGGGAGTAGTTCCAAACCTGAAATCTAATAATTCCAATGCGGACCGGAGCAGAAGAAGAGTGGCTAGATTCGACTGTCTGGAAGAAAAGCCTTCATCTGGCGCAGAATTTACTCCCTAAATCCCGTGTGCTTCGCATACGTGGAGCAGTAGAACGTGTAGAGTTCGACCTGGTGCGTTCTAAAGCTACTGAGTATTGCGTGAGCCCTTCGTCTTTGGCTCATGGTGGGCTATTCATAAACAGCAAGCCCATAGCATGCCCACCAAACAAAAACGGTTCAGGAGGAATCCTTGGTATCCTTGCGGTATTACTTGTCGTTAAGGGGATCGTTCAGAATGACCGGCTCCATAAAGCTTCGCATTGCTTTGCACAGCATGCTATTCAGGTTAACAGGCCTGTGGCCGCAGGATGATAAGCGGTCATTAGAATTGAGGGTTGGCGTGAAAATCGCCTTCTTCTAAGGAAAGGGAAGGGCGCCCTCGTTAGGGGGCTGATGAAACATCAGCTAAAAACCTTTGGCCAAGATGGGATTCCAAAACATAGGGTTTGTCCCGTGCAAGCTTTAACAACCATCTTCCTCCCTAATAAACAAGCTAGTTAGGGACTCTTCGTAGTTCTTTGCCAATATTGGTTGCGATTTAGTTGCTTGGGCAGGTTACAGTCCTGCGTTGTTCACTGTGTGGGCTCCAGATACAACTATTGGGTCACTTGTTGGTTTATCTAAGGGAGAAGACCCATGCTCGTTGCTTATGCACTGTCTCATGTAACTAAAAAGAACATTTTTATTTTTCCGAGCGAGACTTTGTATCGTGGCCTGCTTGATTAGGGTCGATTCGCAGATTCCTGATCTATAGCGGTTCCGCATCTGACGAAATCCCAGCTGGTCTTCTGGGCCACCCGCCTTCATCTGTCTGAGGGAAAGTTTGTGCCTCCAGGGTAGCTTTGGTTTGGTTCCTTTGGAACGTGCACCGCACCCGCTCAGTGGATTTTTCGGACGATGATCCTGTATGTCTTGCTCATCGAAGCTGGTCCTAGATTAAGCCGGTCAAAGAAAATGTGAAGTACTCAAAAATGTGCGCGGCGAAAGTTTAAACATTCAGGAATCCTGGCCTAGCAGCAGATGAATTTAAAATTCAGTGCACGGTGGTTGCCGTCTCAAGGGACCATTAATTTTCACCTCCGCCGGTGATAGCCACTTCCGGTAAGGATGATAGTTGGCCCGATAGCTGTTCGGTATGTCCAACTTTTGAGTTCAAGCGCCCTGTTGCACGAATTGAGTTAACCCCAATGCTAAATGTCCACTAGGTCCGGTGTATTTAGATTCCATCCATGATGATTCGGGAGCGTCAAACTTACTCACCGGTAAAAGATTTGTGAAGCGGTAGCTGGAAAAGGGCCTTCCAATTTTTGAATAAAGAAAAATCTTCATGTGGCGGAAGTGAGCGGTAACGATAAACGACCCAGGAAGGGGAACCCGTCCAGCACAGCGGACTTTTACCCCACAGTGCACCACAAGATGATGCAGGAGTGGCATCATAGTGGATAGTCAGGACGGAGAGGGTCGCGTTTACGTATTGATAATGCCACGCGCCCTCCCGCGTTTCCAGTCAGCACTAATAAATATATTTTCAGCTGGTGTGGAATCTTGTTCGTTGCACCACACAATCTGGATCGTGCTTAATTTACAGCACCCGCATATGCAGGTGCAGGTAAAAACGCAACATGCCTGAGTTGGTCAAGAAGCCACACATACTTCATCCAATTTAGCAAAATTCATTCCACTATTCCCAGTAAATTGACAAATCTGCCCTCGCATTATTTAATGCTGGTGAGTAGATGGCATGACATCGAATAAGAAGTGTGTTCGATTTGATTTGATCATTTTTGGAGTTGAGTAAACTGGAAGGAATTTCATCCGGCCAGAAACCTTTTGCCGTAAACACTTCATTGATTGCCAAAACACCTCGGAACTAATATTCTGCATGAAATCACATTATACCATGCCGTGCGAGAATTTTGAACCAAGCGGACATAAGCCTTTATTTCCCGCAAGCTAGCCACTCTCTGTGGTGCATCATGAAAGTGTTTGAAGTTCAGGGACTCCGTTAGCTCACGTGGGGGCAGTTTGGGCTTTGGACAATATGCAATTGATGACAGCTTAGTGAGGAATTAACAAGATAAATACGTATTACTCTAAACAGCTATTTTCCATTCGACACCAATCCGCATGGGATGGGCAGTCACCTTTCGTTTGACCATTGCGCATTTTAGCATTCATTTCTTTTTAACACCCTGCAATGCTCAGAAAACAAAAGGATCAGACTGTAAGCATTTTATGAATAACAGAATTCACCACCATCAAAATTAAACATTTCACGATCCATTTCTCAAGCGCTTCTGCTGTCGACTCCTTCATGCAAACAGTTACCAAGCAAGCACAAACTTTTGTCTTCGACTCATTTAGTCAGAGGTAGGGAGTAGATGTGAGGTTCCCTGAATGGTCCTCCACCTCCCATTTTAGTTGTAGAGTGACACTAGGGGGTCCGAGGTTATAATAAAAGTTCAGCTTCACGCAGTTCCAGCGAAATGCTTCCACACGCTTCAGAAAATGATTGTCAACACCCCCTCGTGAAGTTTTATTCAGGGGACACCCCGACTTGTTTTTGCTGCATTCATGTATCGCCACAAATATGTAGACGCGAACAGAAAGCCTTAAAAGGACAGAATTCGAAATCTGAGGCATATTGGTTTCAGTAGATGGATAAACACTGTCGGCTCGTTATAAACCCTGCTGCTAATTTCTCGTTCCACTTCATCGTTCCCCTGATCGGCAGACAATTTTCATCCCTAATTATTCTGCCGCCACTGAGTCATTTTATTTCTGGTAGTCAAAGAGATTCTCAGTGTAAGCAACTGGTCGTTTTCTAGCCGAAAACACTTCCAAAGTTCTCTGATCATTAAGCCAATTTATATCATTCATATCTTGTCCATTTAGTGGTTGTTCGCTACTGTAGTGGTCTGGGTACCCAAAAAAAAGCTACTTTAGGAAGCGTGTGGCAAAGAAATAAATATAATTACTCTGAATTGAGTACACAATAATAAAAAGGGTCGAATGGAACAGACTCACTAAGAATTGTTCTTTTTAAAATAGTTCGTCGTTGGCCCAGGCCAGTGAATAAATAATAATCCGGTCATGGATGTCCAGGGGTCTTCTTTTCCAGGAAGCTCTCATATACAATAAACTCCGAAGACAGTCTGAAATGTTTTGATACCAGAGTTAGCACATGAAGCTCGCGAATAACCGCTGTAAGCGCGAGTGAAATGAAAAGAGAAAATCGGAGAATGCGACCACGCCTGTATTGTATGTAATTTGTACAAATGCGCGTTTTTGTGGTTTTGCGTATTCAAACAAAAATCGTTTATGAAATTGATGAAATACGTAACGTTATAATGAAAACAAAAGAAAGGTACCAAACACCACACTACTCCAACTAACTACTCGGGTTCACGAAATTCAAGGTAAAATAGTATAAGCAGCCACCCGTTCTTCCTGCGTAGACTAAGATATATCCTGCATACCCACTTCTGTGATGCTTTGCACTTTCTAAACTGCGTTCATGACCTCCCGGAAGCTGTGACGTCCTTACAGTGCATATTGACTTGGTGAAGCGCTGGCTTCTGGTTGTCGACTACATTCTCAACAGTAGAGATGTGTGTATGTGACATTTGGCCGTTAGTCTAGAAGCGCCTTCATGATGCATGAAAGTAAGAGGCATCGGGTAATGTCCAGGCTAGATACGAAGAAGGTCCTAGACATCTTTCTGTCTTCCGCCATGTACTTCACACTCCATCGTGCAAGAAATTGACACAATGTACATTGTCATCATGAAGGTTACCATACGGCACCTCAATCGTCTGGCTTCGGCGGATTTCAAGAAGCATTACGGAGTATGTGTTATATGGCTTCCAGTTAGTTAGTTCTTACTGGATTACGGAAGGATTACTACCGGTTGAGCGTGCCAAACGTCAAAGAAGTTTGGGCCGGTTTGGTTGTTGGCCTTCGGTCTACGGACTACAAAAGGCGCTGGAAAGTGCATGATCTCCATCCATTGGACTGCGGGCGCTTGCCTGGGAGCCCAATTACAACTCATTCACCTTTAAAAAGCGGGTTGGTTACATCATTTCTCACCTTTCACCACAACGAAAACTGTCGGTGACATGAAACTAGGACGTTCAAGGCCACGCGCTTTCGCACGGCAAACATGCTTTACCTGTTAGAAGCGTGTATAACAGCTTAACCAAATGTGCTAACGCTTCTAGGTCCAAACCACGGTTTGATGCGTTTTTAAATGTACGGTTCCGTGACTTGTTCACTTGACGAAGCGTTTGTTTAGCACCACAAGATTTGGAAGCAGTGTTACATGAGACTTCTAGCGTTTTCCTCTCAAACGCAGTGCGAAAACCTAACAGGTTCAAAACACTGGTTCCTTTGATCCAAGAAACTTGGTCAAGCGCCTCGTACCCGCTCATCAATCACTGAATCACTGAAAACCTGTTGGCGGTTTAAACGCATCAGCGACGCATACGCATTTATCAGAATCAATTTGAATTCAAGTTTGTGGGAGATGGAAGGTAATTTATCACAAAATTCTGAGGCGCCACTGGCTTCCAGGAGCAAGAAACCCACGGAAGTTAAGTGCTGCTAATGAATCTCGCTTGGCGTTGCTATCACGAATGCGTGAAGCCAAAGAAAAAGGAGAAAAACTGCGCATAGTACGTTTTTCACCATAATACTCATTGTCCAAGGAAAAAGAGGAAGAGTCTGTGTATGTGACCGTGGATGAGTCCGAGTATGCTAAGCTGGTGCAAAAAAGGTTGGAAGATGATTGGATAGTTGATGATGGTGAGTTCCTACGTGGATTGTCTCGTACTGAATATTGCTGGATGGTACTCGATGTTTCATTATTGCGATTATGTGAAACTTGTAAAGAACCTGCTCATGAGCGCCCTGTAGTAACACTCAAATTTTGCAAAGCAGTTAATTGCATGGGACCTTTGAACCTGATGCAGAGCGCGCATTCAAGTTCTTGCATAGAGTTAGGGAGAGATGGTGGAGTTAGGTGAATGGGGACACAGGTACAGGCTTTAGCCTTCGAAACAATTGATAGCTGTCAAATCTTGCGTTGTCCTTATGCAGAAGCCAGTTTGTTGATCTCATAGGGGAACATCTTCCCCAACTAAAAGCAACACTCACCCGACGCCCCACGCCTACCAAAGTGGGACAATTACAAAGACAGCGAGCCACAAATCTCGAAAGTTAGCCTGATGTCGACAGATATAGTTCCCGCGGTGATTGAAGCGCTGCGGGAACACTGCAAACCGCCCCCAACTACGTATTTGCTTGGCGAGAGTCATTGCGGTTAGCCTCGGTAACGAAACCTCGCAAGCCACCCACAAGCGTTCCATGCACACCGCCGGCCGGCATGTTGCTGGTGAACCCACGCGCCACGACCCCAAGAACCGGAAGTTGCAGGCTAACTAATCGAAACCTGGTTAGATCCCGACTTCCCCTGTCATTGTAATGTCACGAAATAATCAGATAGGGAACAACTCCATCTGCATTACATTCGACCAGCCGAAACTTCAAATCTGGGACAGTTTTGCAGCCTGCTATTAGCCTACAACAACTACATAGTGGTGATATTTTGCCCCCCCCCCACCCAGCAGTGCAGCGACTAACCACTCCTTCATTATAACGACACTCCGAGACATCACATCCATGAGGCATTCACACCCATTGATAATGGGTGATTTCAACTTCCCTCCCTCAGGAACTGACTACCCCGTGCTTCCTTCAAGTTGAACGGCAGTTGTGCACCGAAAGACTGCCACAGTTGAACGATTTGTTTAATTTATTACGCCGTGGACAAACTTTTGAGGAACAACCTCAAACCCTAATCCACTCAGTTTTTCTCCTCAACCTCCTGGGACTCCCAACCCGCTACCGTGGCTTGGCTACCACGCCACTTCCGGGCCTGGTCTTAACCACTGAAGAGCTGATGACTAAATCCATCAGTCGCCAGGCGCAAGAACATTATCCAAAAAATAATCGTGGCATCAGGCTGGTATCCTTGGCATCCAAGGTACTTTCTGATATTACTTTGCGAATGTTGACCGACTGTCGGGAGAAACAAACTCGTGAGAATGGAGCTGGGTTTAGCCCTGGTTGAGGATGCATCCACCATATCTTTACTTTGAGGCGCGTTCTCGAACAGGACACCCTTTCAAATGTCACAAGTTGGTCGCTTTTCTTGATGTGAAAGCTGTCTTTGACTCCGTTAGTCGTCAGAAACTGATGATTAAATTTATATCCCTTATGATGGCGCTATATGTGGGCTGCTGCAGGCCCGTGCACTGGTGAAATCAGTGCACGGATCTCAAAAACCCGAATCACGTCTTCCAGTTTGCGTCACGTGGCGTCAAAAAGCTATATCACTGGGTCTCAAAGGTCGTGTGTGCCAGGTTACAGCAAGGACCGTATTGTTGTATGGTTTCGAGACATGTCCTCTGTGGACGGATGATGTGAAGCCTCTTCGGGTTTTTGACCACTGATGTCTCAGAAGTGTTGCTGGTGCCTGATGGCGTCAACGAATTCGTAATGAGGTAGTTATAAAACCGGTATTTGCTTGTATAGCAGGTGCTTCAGTCGTGGAAAACTTCCAACAGCACGGTGGCTTGGTCATGTGCTACATATGTCGAAACGTCCACCGAGACAAGTGTTGTTCTCTGTACCCCCTTCAGAATGGGGCAAGTCACTTGGTGAACGTATGACTTGGTAGCAGGTTGTGATAGGTTATGGAGAGCTTGGGCGTTGTTGGTACCTTTCAGATCCACCTTCCAGGAAAGGGTCTCCGTGACGCCTCTCCACTTGGCTGGAGACATTAAAAAGGTGGTTAATCGGTGTCTGGCGTTCGTGCTTTCATTTTCTTTCCAAATTTCCTGGTTGAGCGCTTGGTGGTGTGGACACCTCAGTGAGTGATGGGCTAGCTGACAACATTAACTGACCTAAGTGATCCTGATTCATGGTTCAGCATGTGCTTCACACCTGCGTAGTGTAAAGTGCTGGTGCAGGACTGGGTGGGCTTGCGGATGAGCCGATTGAGGTAGTGAACAAATTTGTCTACCTAGGCAGCTCTATCAGTCCCGGTGGTCTAACCGAAGAACGTATTTCCACCCGGATTAGGAAGGCCGGATCAGCTTCTGTGAACATTCATCACCTGTGTCATAGGTGTGACATCAACTTATCTGTCTCTGGTCGGGTTCGCAATGCTGTGGTGCGCTGAAGACGTTGACAAACTTAGTCTTTGAACGTGGACGTCTTCGCATCATTGTCCGAGTCTGGTGGGAACATCGGACTAGTGTTGCTGAAGTACTTCGAGTGGTATTCGGAAGAAATAACTCGGCCACGATAGATGAATTGATCACACTCCGTACGTTGTGCTTGCTTGGTCACGTGCTCCATATGCCGAGTGGTGGCTCCCTCGAAGATCTCTTTGCACAACCACGCGGAGGGTGGAGACGAGCCAGGGGAGATCAAGCATTGACTTGGCAGCGGAGTGTGGAAGGCACTATCGGCAAACTCAGCTGCGCTGGTCATTGCCCTCTTCCTGGATGAGGACCCCGAGACGGGATATATCAATGGTCAGAGAAACTGACAGACATGTGCTCAATGGCGCGCATGCATCCAAGCTGTTTTCTCCAACGCATGGCTCCCCCCCAATATCTTCAATTGAAAGTCCACTGACACACCCGTCTTCACGCATCAATTATATCACCTACCGCGTGCAATGCGTAGATGTATACCCCACCTCCACAAACCATCGGTAAGTAAAACTGTGGTAGCTATAACCACTGTGCGGCAAGCGCGGTTGTTTGCAACTGAAGATGATGATGAGGCTAGTACCCGGTCTTTTCCCCACCTACTCTTTTCTCTTTTCATTTTAAGGCTTCAACTACAGTTAGGTAAACTTTTTGGTTGTACAGCAGTAAAGCATCGGTATCAACATTGATGTTGCTGTCTTTGATGATACTGATGACGATGGTTGCGTACGGGCATACAGCAAGCTTTCGCCTGAGTTAACCACGTCCAGTGCTGTAGGACAAGACTATCCTCTCCTTTCCTCTTCAACTTTGTTGTGTGGTGCTTGGAATTTCTCTGCCTCCCTCTGAAACCTCGAGGGTCGAAATGCTCCTTGGACGTTCGCTCACAGACATTGAGTATGCGGACGACATTGCTTTTGTTGGCTCAGATCCATCAAAGATGCAAGCCATTTTAAATAACCCAAATAATTCTACCGCATGGTTTGGTGTGGGCTTCACATCCGTAAAATATAAAGTGTTGCTACAATACTGTGTGGAAGCAAAAACAAACCTCATGCTTGCAGACCATCCAGTCGACGTCATGGATAAATTTGTTTACCTAGGCAGCTATATAAGCTCTGGTAGACTGGTTGCAGATGAGAGTACTCCTCGAATCGGGAAGGCCAGGACAGCTTGTGCCAATCCCCTACACCTATGGTGTCGGTGTGACGTCAGTTTTTCTGTCAAGGGCAGAGTATACACTACGATAGTGAGATCCATGCGGATTAGAAACCTGGCCTCTACGCTCAGTGTATGTACGAAAGCTGTCAGTGGTTGACCGTCGGTGTCTCCGAGTCATTGGTTGGGTCTGGTGGGAACATCGGATTTGCAATGCTGAGTTACCCCAGATGGTCTTAGAAAGAAGGAACTCCGCGATAGGACACGTACTCCGTATGCCAGAAGACCGTCCGCCTCGCAGAACTCTTTTCGCCCATTCCTGCGCTGAGTGGAAGCGACCGAGAGGTGGAGTGTATAACTTGACAACGAACTATGAAAACACTAACCAGTAAACTGGGTCGGCTCGACAATTGCTGCCTCCCTGGATGGGGACTGGTGCTCACCAGTGGTTAATTACACTGGCAGTCATGGCCCAATCGCGGTCAATGGCGCTCATGCATCAAAGCTGCCGCCTTCAATGTGTATCTACCCAGTTGCCGAACTGACCAAACATGCCATAGTCTCCAATGCTTGGTTATATATATTCCAAGCCCTCTTACTTTTCGGTGGTCGAAACTGTAGCAGCTGGAACGTACTTACCCTCGCTACATCGTTTGTTGCTGATGAACTGACCGATTCACGGTGCCTATGGACAGTGCTGAACGATTGCTTCAGCTGTATACTGACCGCATACTTTTTAATTACTGCTGTCTTCCGAAATAACCGAAGTCGTCTGGTCACGCGGTGACCTCCAATGGACTCAAATTCACCACATCGCGATCAGTTGCCGATGGCGCTTGTCACTAACTGACTGCACTTGTCTTGGAAAAATTGTGCAGATTCTGACCATGCACTCTTCTGGAGTCGTTTCCTTCTTTGTTTTCCAGGACCGCCTAAAGGGCAGACAAATCGCTTTTCAGCTGAGAGACTTGCAGATTCTGATGTTGGAGGAACTTAATGAACTCCTCTTCTGGGCTATTTTCCAACTGCTCGAACGTCGGAAGCCTTCGTATTGGAATGAGTTCTCCATACCTTTACACACTGTCATCAGTTATGCCTGTGGCACGGTGCTACTAGGTCAACTTAAGCACTGTATATCAGACAGAGCAGTGGTACTGGTTGAACCTAGGAGAAATGTCCCCGCCGGTCCCGAACATAATTTAACGCGATGAATTATCATACGTCAAGTGAAAGTAAGCGCGCGCGCTGATCGTGGACACGGAAGTCCAAGGAAATGGAAGAAACATAGATAACAGGAAATGTTCGAAAATTGTTTCACTTGATCCGTGAGGCAGGTTCCGGAAACCGCCGGTGAGATAAACCAATAAGGACCAAAGTGATGCAGCTATCTTGGATAAAGAGGGACGCCTCGACCACCGGACCGAGCACTTTGAACAACATTTCTCATGGCCACCTGCTGTCACTAATGTGAACCTTGGTGGTTTATAACTGCATATGTCCTGTCAAACGCCTCCGAGCTTTTGGTTCGGATGACTTCCCAACCACAGTGTTCAACAATGGGGGTGAAGTCCCCAGTCAGTGCTTGCCTGGTTAGTTTACTTCCATTTGGGGAAAGTCGACTCTCCCAGACAACGTGATGATGGATAGTACTACCCATTTCCAAAAAGGGGCCCGTAATGATTGCGGTAATCACAGGGTAGTCATCTTGACTCCAGTTGTAACGAGATTGTTGTCGTCGCCTTTTGGTCGTCCGTGAAGCACTTCCTCAAGAGCAGCGAGCGGGACTCCGGCCTGACAGGGGTTCCGTTGACCAAATCTTCACATTCCGTCATATGGTAGGACAATGCCATACGTATAAACGACCCACAATTTTAGTATTTCTGGATTCCCAAAGTGCGTTTGACTCAGTTGACCAATCTGTTCTCCTTCACACACTTGCTCAGCAAGCAATGCCCCGGGAGATTGTGACCTGCATGGTTGTGAGGGTACACGGATAGCCCTGCAAAGCCTTCAGTACACAGTGTTTCCGACAAGGATGTCCACTCGCTCCATTCCTACTTGATTTCGTGATCGTCGATATAGCGAGACTAACGCTGTATTACCTTCAAAACCGTGGTGTTCAAATAGCCTCTAACGATCTGGGATATGCAGACGACGTAGTTCTCGAAGAGAAGAAGGTGTAAGTCTGTTTTGTTGAGCTAACCAAAGACATCTCGTCTTTTGGCATACGCGTATATGCTCCTGCTCCTGCACATGCAGTTACTGAACACCACTTATAACCCAAGGAGAGGTATACTAGTTTGTGGGGTGTTTTACTTATCTTGGAAATTGTCTGAGTTTCGATTGTAGTGTAACAGATGAGGTCAATGCACGAATCTCTAAGGCTCAGGTCGAATCTGCTAATCTGAGACACCTGCGGCGGCGTATCCCCGAATCTCAAGGGACCTGTGTTCAGGCTACATCACGGCTGTTTTATCTGGCTAGCCACTTCGAGCAGCCGAACTAAGACGTCCTCAGGTCTTCGGCAACCGTTGTCTCAGTTAGTGTAGGCTGGTGTCGCCGAATCCGCAGATAGACAATTAGAAAACCAGTTTTAGGTTGTACAACGGTGACTTTAATCGAGGAATGTGTCAAGCATCAAGGCTGCTGTGGTTTGCTCATGCATTGCGCACGCTGAACCATCGTTTGCCGAAGAGAATGCTGTTTTCTGTGCCTAATTCTTGGAGGTGTTCAACCTTTGACCTGGCCGGTCAGCGTAGATTTGACAGGGTATAGCACCATTCATCCTTCAGTCACGGGAACCACATTACGTGATCACGTATTGACTGGCTGCTTAGTGACGGCTGTTCAGATGTCTTTTAACCTAACTTCTCGAAGGCCTTCTGCAAATTGCAGCACCATATTCATTTGCCCAAACTAGCTCCCTATGGTGTCAACGGCTGCTCAACTGGACCATGTCACAACCTTTGTCAGCCCTCTGTGCAGTATTCCAAGGCTCATTCTTCATCAACGACCTAATATCAGTTTCGATGCCACCTGTTTGCCGACGCTCCAAGCTCTCCGGAATTCCAGAAGATCCCTTGACAGCCTACAGTTGACCACAAGCGAGTGTGTCAGATGCTGTCTTTACACCATTCTAGCCTTTGCTCGTATACTTTAGGCCCGCATAACTTACATGCAGAATCGAGGGGGCGTATGAACTATCGTCCAACACGCTTTGGAGAAATGCTGCACAGCTCGGTATGCGTTTTACACCCGTAAAGTGTAAAGTGCTACTACAAGATTGGGTGGGATAAAGTCCAAATCTCATGCTTGCAGGTGAACTAATCGATGTGGTAGACAAGTTCGTCTACCTGAGCAGCGGCGTAAGTCTCGGAGGACCGGCGAAAAACGAAGTCACTCCGAATTGGAAAGACCAGGTCTGTTTTTACCAACCTCCGACATTTGTGGCGGCGACGTTCAGAAGGGTAGAACAAGTCGACGTTTATGGTCTATTCACCAATGACACGGCTCTCCCTATACCTACCTCATCTCCGGTGAATTAAGTCGTAGCGGCTGGACTCACCGTAAATTTGGTCATTGTCGAAAAAATGCACCACTAGTAAGTACTGGCACTCATTTATTTCTATCGTTCAGCTGTAACACCCTTTCGGTGCCTAGTTGCCATGCCATCCGAAGGAAGCACGAGGGCTGGGGTACTGCCAGGTTGCCCAAGCCTAGACAGGGGAAGTCGAGAGGCAGAGGTCGGGTTCGAACCACCGACCTTCCGGTCAGTAAATTCGCGCTCTAACCACTGAGTCATCCCGCCCTCTACTGGCACTCAACTACCTAAATAACCTTGGTACATAATTTAGAGCCGCCTAAATTGAAAACTTATTGAGCCGTATAAAGTTTTTTCAAGACCCCTTCGTTTCACTATCATTACTACTATTATTATTATTATTATTATTATTAATGTTACTATTAGATGGACTCGGCTACGCGGATGATGGGCGTGAAATTTTCGATGACAACGACGAGGATGAGGCGGTAGATGACCGTGGTCGACGGGCAAAACGCAGTAGCAAAACCCAGTCTCACTCGAAGAAGACGCGCTTGAATCCGGATATCAGGGCGACGGAATCAGCACCACTGCGGCCAGTTGTCGGGCGGGATATTCGTAGTCTGTTCGCTGCCTCTTCTGCTCAGAACTCATCTACGAGAAAGCGTAAGGTGGGTTCACTTACCACGGGTGCCTAATCTCAGCATGCCTCCGTCTGACTCGTTTTTTCTTTAGTGAAACCCCATGTGCATTCAACGTTTGTATTCACGCGCCCCAGAAACCTTGTTTGTTTCAGTCCAATGGGGTTCGGTGGTACATTGCGTAACAGGGAATTCTACCACCGGTGGGTATCACCAGATCTCAGTCAAGGTGGTCCATCCTCCCGAACTCGAACCATTTTGTATTCAGTTCGGTTTTACAAGGCTATTATCTGGAACTAGACAGTTTCACTACCCCCCCCCCCCTTTTTCCCAGTTCCACCCTAGGATGGGGAGCTCCACCTGAAGAAACAGTTTTGTTTCGGGCTTGCCAAATCTACCGTTGATTTGAAGGATGAACGAATGGAAACGGGAAATTCTGGCCATTTTATACTTACTATTCCTCCCACCTTCCCAGAAATCAGCAGACGCGGCTATTGCTTGGCAATCGAATTCTATGTACCTGTGGTAGACTAAGATGTTCCAAAGCCCGGTTATTCTCTAATGGTTACCCACGGTGCGCATTCTTGCTACTGCCCTTGAGCTTGGCTACTAAACTTTCCTTACAGATGGTGCTTCTGTGAATTGCACGCGTTACGGCGAATCGTGAAGTATGTTGTGGAGCTTGGGCTCACTTGCTGTTTCCTGAGGATGCACTCGAAGATCAGTGCCTCTCAGTTCGCGCACGTCGGAATCATTTTGCTAAGCGCAGAGTAAATTGTGCTGCCTCGTGTATGTCATTCTAACATGCGTGATAACACGCAACTTTATTATATTTTTGTAGAAGTTCATTACGGACCAATCTTGGTTGGCCACTCCTTGGTATGATCTAGTAACCCAACTTTTGGACTGGTAATCAAGTACAATTTGTCCTTGTGGTGCTGTGTGTCCTAGTCTGGTTAATGGATTTTCCGTAACTACTGGCATACGTCCAACGATGGCATCGCGACTGGCCTTCAAACTAAAGTCACTGACCCCGTTTAGTGGAAGTTGTCAGAACAGCCTGCTCTACTTGGTTCGTCGCAGAATCGGACACCGTTGCTCCAGGATAGGTCTTTTCACTATTCTGTCACTGATTCTCTTCAGACGACACGAATGGCGTATGAGGTCCCATCTGGCTCTCGACCGATCAAAATTCTTAAGGTGCCCACCGGCATACGTGACCATGGGTGCACTGGGCATCCTCGGTGGCACTCAGCCATCCAACAGGCTTAGTAGAGCCAAGGTCGTGGTCACTGGCTCCAAATGAACACTTGCCACCTTGAGAGTCAGGTTTTTCCAACCGAAAGTCCCGAGTGGGCTCCCTAAGAAAGTTCTGTACTCCGAGCTTGGCAACCGGGTGGTATTCAAACACCCAAACAAATCATGAACACAACATATTCTGACGTTGCTCTCGGGCTGCTCTCACTCTGTCGAACACTAGCCGGTTGCGTGCACACCTGCTTTTTTTCTACTGCTTTTCTCCCGGCTACTCACCTGGATTGTGTCTCGAATGCCAACATTCAACGCGTGCACATGGAGATTGGGCGATACATACGAGTGCACTGTAGTCACGCTGCCGCATCTTATTTGACGAATGGCGCAGCTAGTTACTTCAAGGTCACCGGCGTGTGAGTAACTACCTATTTCTCCCTCATCTTGAACTCATAATGACGTTTTTTTAGACGGGGTACTAGCAGTGGGGAAATTCCGGCATTCGTCCACGCAACTCCGCATTTGCATTCTCCGTGGTTAACATTCAATGTCAAATTCGGATACCTTTCGCTCTACTGATAGGCCGATAGGTTGGGCTCGAACCACGGACCTTACGATTAATAACTTCACGCCTTAACCACTGAACTATCTCGAGCCCTTTTTTCGACTGGTACTTCGGCCTATCAGTTCGGTCGCAATCGGATAAGGGTGTGGAATTGCGATTAGGTTGCCTATACCTTAGTTGTATCGATCCACACTCAGCAGTTAATCAATCCTTTGCTTTGGTTCCCTTCTTTGGTACGGGGTTCTCACAAAACGTTGTTATTATCAAAACACGGCGTCTTTCAAGATTTTTCTGGAAAAGCCACGCACGGTAGAGACGTTTCAGTTTAGTGAGTTATTTGAGACTACACTTTACTCGTCCACTTTGTTTGGACATTTTCTTACAGGAACCCATAGAAGCAACTATCGATCCCAACTTGGATGACCTGTTGGCTGAATTGGAGTGTAACAACTCCGTGCCGGGGAGATGTGATGTTGTACCTTCACTTTCTCGTCCTACCAGATCTCATAAAGTTAAATCACGGAGGACCCTCCCCAGCCAACCTTTCCAGAGCTCTGAAGAGGATCAGATTGCAGCGGAATCGGAGAATTCCGATGTGATTGATGTGGGTAGTCATCGCGAGCGAATGGTCAAGAAGCATAGTAGTCGCACTCCTGTTGTGGAAGCAAAACAAAAGAAACCCGTATCTGATGTCGGACACCCACCAAAACCTCGTGTGACAAATCCGTTTTCGACAGAGAAACAACCGAAGCTGAGGGCTGCTCCAGTGGTTACTGAAACGGTTACGGATGATACTGGTATGTTTGGGTCTGTAGAATCCATGGAACCTTTATCACATACTACCAAAACCTGATATGCCATTACTCTCCAAGACTCTCAATGTCAGTAGTCCAATTATCGGTGACCTGGTTGCGTTCGCTAGTTGTTGACCTATTCTCCAGACTTAACGATTGATTTGATCTGTTGCCTTGACCTTTACCTAGACATCCTCATCATTATCCTCGACAGCACTTGGATGGTTGGCATCTGAATCGAATTTACGCTAGTGGTCAGACCACGAGCGCATAGTTGGGCGGGTTGTTCGGAGCCAAATGTGGTGCCGCCTGCAAGACCTTGCTGCCGAACAGGCAGAGGTGTGTTGCAATCCATCAGCTAGCCTAAACACGGCATCAGTTACTCGTTTATCATGGAGTCGCCGGTGCCCTTTCCCTCTAGTTTCAGCGTAACGCTGTACTTCGCGCATTACAATACCCTACAGATGTTCCCGAGGATCAGCAACCAGTGAATTGTCAAGGTAGTAACGGATAGCTCGGCTGTATCCCACTAATCGTATTATCATGTTGTCGTCCTTAGGATGACCCTGTTTGGAAGATGCCGATTAGAAAATCGAACGAATTTACTTCGGTTCCAGGTTTTTAGCAGGTAGGCCGGTGAGTACACTGCTGACCGATTCTACGAAGACTTCTGCAGCGATATGCTGGCAGTAAATATTGTCGCTTACCAGCCACCTCACCGCGCTTACTGTAGTTGTATGCGTGGTTTATTTGTGAGCGCCGTGTCAACTCTAACCACGCTTACTCTGGTTAGGTCAACCTTTCTGCCTTCCCTCCACCTTGTTGTCCAGGTCCTACGGTCACTTTTACTTAATGACCCTGATCCTATAGGAGTTACTTCGCAACTTTTTTCAAATTGGTTTGTTTCACACCTAATTCCAGTGGGTTACGACTACCGTTAAACAGTATTCGTGTTCAGGTAGTGTACTCATAGACCTCAGAGGATTTTCGGACAACTCGTGGGATTGATATTCAGTGGACTGTTCATATTCTCTTCTACTACTTTATTCTGTCTCCTCTCAGCCTCCCCGGAGCCGGACACTGTTATGGCTGAGATGGAAGTTAGCGTCGCCGACTTTGAGGATGATTTTGACGTTCCCAATGAATCATCCAAACCAAAACCGGAGCCCATATCCCAACCAACCTCGGACGAATTGGTAAAAGCCGTTAAACCTGACCAACCATCGATAAGTTGGCTTGCAGCAGAAAGTGAAGCAACTAAATTGATGGAAGATTCCGATTGGAACGATGAGCTCACGACTTCCTCGGTTACCGCAGACGATGGACTGCATTTCTACTGGTTCGATGCCTACGAGGACAGTCGCCATCAGCCAGGTTAGTCTATTTTGGTTGTAATCCTTTTTTTGATAGAAAGTCATCACATTGTCGAGTGTGATAAGATTCTGAAAAAAACCAAGAGGTATTAGCCGGTTCTGCGGAGCCGCGTTTATACTTGCACATCATAAAACAGGCTTTCAGCAGCCTAGAGAATGCATCCATTCAGCAGCTTCTGCTGCGATGACCGAGCCCATCACGTATGGTTTTCTGCGCGCAGTTAGGGATGGTGCAGACAGCTTGATAAAGGCTATGTAGCTGATGTCGAAGAGTCTGGGTGTTATCGCCTTGCTAATCGACCTCTTGGTTGACTGGGTAACGCACAAAGGCGTCAATAAGCACCACAGAGCGGATATTGGATAGTATAACGTATCGATAAACTGTGGATCACCGCAGTCTACGATAAGTCCGCAGTGGACTCTATCAGCATACTTCCAGCGGCGGCGTAGGAATCTGCGTCAAAACTGGAGTCAGTTTGACAACTACATTCTCTCATATACGACCAGTTGTTGTGATGGAAATGACCTGTTCATGAGTTCATGTATCGCCTTCCGAAGTTCTAAGCCAAACACCAAGTCATGGATGGCTTGAATGCTATCCGCTGTGTGTTTGTGCCCCTGAACTGCGCACTATATCACCGGAAGGAGACCATTTAGAAGACGAAGGCTTGAGCCTATATCCTTGCCATCAACCCATTTGGTCTTATGCCTGCGAAAACTAGCTGTTGCTCATTTCGGACACCCGCATGCTGGCGGTTTCTGGCCATTGGTTGCGTCCTCAAGACCATGCAGTGAACGAGAGTAACATCGACTAACGTTCTAGGCTTCGATTTTTCGGACGCGCTTCCCGCAACCATGATATTTACAGTTAACAATACTCTCATGCCAGTACGGCAGTGAAGCATCAGTGTCAACACTGATGTTGCTGTCTTTGATGATGATGATGATGCTTCCCGCCGCCAACGAAGTCTGAGCGTTCCCTACTCCAAGTTATTACCAAGGTATGCATTATTGTCTTGGAAGCCAGCTGTGCTGTCGCTGTTTTCGTCTAAACTTTGCAAATCAACAGCGTTTCAACACCATGCATCCTGCGGGCTACACGGTAGCTACACACCACAAGGATTTCAAAAATGAACTGACCCGATTTGTCCCTGTATAGCTGATCAGATTCAGTTCAGTTCAATTTGTAAGCTCTGAAACGTGTTCCGCTGTACGCTGATTAAAAACACAGTATTTTGGTTAATCGAGGATTAGAAGTAACTAGGGGACATCCGTGCATTGGAGATTGCCTACCGGTTAAAGTGCGAGGCTACCGGGAAGCAGGAATGTGGTTTAAAGCCAACTCTGGCTTTTCTATCATTCCCGTCTTATTTTTGTTTCTTATTTTTTAATCATGTATCGGCTTGCAGAGTTCGTTGACGTCGAGTTCTTTCAATTTCGAGCTGGGAAGTCTCGCTTTAATGCCCGCTCACCAGCGGCTCTGTGATTGGGCTACGCCTATCACTAACCACTGGTGTGTTCCGGTTCTTGTCCAGAACGGACGGTAGTTTTCTACGGAGTTTTTGGGCTAGGTCTTCCGTATAGATTGTCTGCGGTTTGTTCTTTTCCGTAGCTCAAATCTGTTCGAATTAGACCATCCTGTGGGGTGCAAATCAGGTGTCCTAACTAGCGTAGTCTCTATCATGGACGAATTACTTCTTCCATGACCCTTCCGATATACCTCTTTTTTTCTACGAGACCCGGTTGATCCGTTTGTGACACCAATGAAAGTCTTATTGCGTCTTCGGCACTTACATGTGACATTTCCGATCCAGAAAACAGCATGGATCACATAATAGCGTCGTAAACTTTACCCCTGTCGGAGAAGCTTACGTGACGACAGAGCCGTAAGTGTCAAAAGTTGAAGAAAGCTGTCCCAGTATCCTGGATTCGGGAACCAACTTTGCCTTTCGCCAGTCAGCCTGGACCTATTTAGCTGCCATGTCGATGGTTTCGTCTGAGAGCACGGGGACTGCGTTTGATCCCACTCAATCTTGCATTTACACTTTGCTTTGCAGTTGTGAAGCATATTATATAACGCTGGGCCGAATTATTTAGGCTAATTAAGATTATCTGTATTTTCTAGGGGACTGTTCGAAATGGAGCACTGCTGTCAACGCACAATGCCTGTGAGCGTACGTCCCAAGAGTATATGTAAGAGACAGGTAGGGAAGATTCGAGTGGAAAGGGAAGTGATAAAGCCAGTCCTGCCTGACACCACCAGATGGGAGCCTGCCGTAAACCCGTACGAGTCCATTGAGGGGTACCCCTGATCTACGGACTTTGTCACAGTATCTGACGATCAACGGACTCGAAAGCAGCCTTCATTGGAACTAAACCCAACCGTTGTAAGCCAAACAACGTCTGTCGGGCTCACTTCACTCATCTGGATCGGTCGGGTGGGGGGGGATTGTTCTCAAGTTTTCTCCTTTGTTTACCCTACGGATTTCTTGCCTCAAACCTATTGTGAGCTATGGGCCACCCAATTGTTTCAGCTTCCCCGCTTAGTGCATAACCCTGTTGTTTTTATGCCATTCACGTAGTCCGGTTTCACAGCCTTCCATTTGTTCGATAAATTCGGTGATGGATATTAGTCCACTGGTTTTGTTTAGCGAATCGATCAAGGTAGTAAAAAAAATTGGCGCGGTATACTCACATGAAGCATGCTTCAATATTTTTCCATGACTACTTTGCGCTTACTTTCACTGCAGGGGTTGTCTACCTGTTCGGGAAGATCAAGGACTCACAGCGTCCAGGAAAATTCACCAGTTGTTGTCTTCGTGTGAAAGATTTGGAACGACGTATCTTTCTGCTCCCGAGGCCGGAACTGGTGAGTATTGTGGTCCGATCCAACTGCTCGTGCAATGCTTAGCTTGTTATTTTTTCAACGTTTCTTAGGGATATCAACATACCTATCTTTTTGTTCTCTCTGTCGAAAGTGAATGCTGTAGACCTGACACGACACTTTCGGGCTGTCTACTGGGTTACCCTCTGTTTTTTGGTCCTGTCGTACTCTGGCGGTGTCATGCAGGATGAGACAAACAACCCTTGGTCGGATCTCGAGAAGCTTAGCCACGCTAACTGGTGGGCGTAAGGAGCCCGAATGTGTGATCCTTTGAGTATGTAACATCCGGTCTGCGCATCCGCCGGCCAGTCTGTGCAACTGTTGAATTTGATTCAAGATGTATTTCTTGGTCTTTCCAGCTGTTGATTTATTCATCTGATTAGTCATTGATTCTCGCGGGCCACCTGAAGCAAACTGGGGGTTTGAAATTCACGATAAAGGTAAAAACGTAACCTTATCCTGAGGACGTTAGGTATGTGAGCTCTGGCATCCTTCATCAGTTGAGACCCCTCATCCTTTTCATGAGAGACGAGTGTCGTAATTGTATTGCTAGAACGGCAGGGTTTTTTTGTTCCGTGACCAATAAAAACAGTTAGTCTGTTGGTAAGTTTGCCTTCTGAAAACCACAGAACTCAAGCAATCCCGAAAAAAAGAAAAGTTTTGTAGCCACTTGTCTTACCTTGCGGTTTGGCTGAGTGTGCAGCAGGAGCAACTGGTTTGGTCACAATAACAACCAGACAAAGATTCGCCTAATGGATTTAAACTCAGATGCGTTTTGGTACGGGTATGAGCTTTGCAGAGGACTTTGATATCAGACTATACCAAGGAATGCTCACTGTCTGATAGTGAACGTCCGATGTACAAAAATATATTCCACATGCGTATCTCGCTCTCACGATTTAACTTCCCGGAAAACGGCTTATCGGACGCAGCAAGCAACCAAACGTCCGCAGTACAGGCGATACTCAAAAGTTTTGATAGATTTCACCGTACAAGTGTGGTCAATTTGGACTGTGGGGCGAGAATCACTGCACAGCTGTGTGCTTGTTGGACATTCAGCATAGGTTGGCTTCGCTTGCGTATTAAAGTTTCATAATCTTACGCTACTACGGAAAATGATAAGTAGTCTGCTCAAAAAGGAAAACATCTCATCGGTTGCATGGGTCTTCCACGCTAGAAGTCGTCACTCGAGAAGCCCGTCAACACGTGATGTATTTCTACAGCGGTTTCTCTACAGCAAATTGCCGCATTTCCTACCAGGTCACAGTGAAGTCTCGTGATGGGGCAAGCAATGCTGACTCTGGTTGATATCCCGGCTAATCAGAGTGTGCTCACGTCAGTGACTGATCCGCTGGGTTGTTGTTCAATCAGGCTAATGTTCGGTACTCTTAGGCGTCCGCCTGTAAACAGTGAACGAAAGAACATCTTTCACTTATTGATACCTCTCTGATGAGCCACTGGTAAGTCAAGGTCTCTCACTCTATCTCTTTCAATTGAACAGACATTCCTTGCTAACTCCACCATTAGCGGCGAGAGATTTTCCAAAACCACCGTGCTTCAAAAAAGGAGACGGTTCTCTTGATGTCCCAGATAGACAAACCCCACTCACCATCCCAGGGTGAGGTACGCTACAGCACCCCCGTGGAAAGGGATAGTTGGTCTTTTCTGAGGTGGGGCGAGGTGGAAGGTCGCATTCTCAGTCGTAGCCGACGGGCAGCGCTGCTGTGGACTTTCCAAAAGAGTGGACGGTTTTCGGAGGAATCGCTTTCTGAATACTCACTGTATTTGTTTTGTTGGGAGCAAGTTTTACTATTTTTTATATTTGATAGACCTTCATTTCGTCACTCTCACTTGCTTACTCTTGCACCTGGCTGCTGAGCATATCATCCGCCTTACCGTGTTGTACTCATGACAGTTACACATGAAAATCAAGCCGCATGTAAGGGGCAGTTTTTGTGTATGGCTGAATCTGAACGTTTTCACGGCTTTGTGTTCTTTCCCAGACTGACGGGGCAGAATCGGGGTCCTTCATGAAAGAGGTTTACACGGAATTTCGGCAAGTTAGTGCAGAGCACAAGGTTGGAAAGTTCCGGTGTAAAGTAAGTCCTGCTTCTTTCTCGTCCGTTGTTGTGCTGGCTCATTACAAAATGTCGTTAGTATATCTTTGTTGTTCAGCACTGTCTGCTTTAACTATGAGCCTCGTTCGCAAAACTGTTTCTCACAACCTTAGTGGAAATTATGACTTTGTCGAAAGTCCCACCGATGGTACGATACTTCCCTTTACTACTAATGATTTCCTCGCATGGAAGTATGAATGGGCTCCAAGTATGCTCATAAACAACGACCAGTAGGAATGTCCGAGCATTGCTAGTTTACCTTGGATAATAATGGAATGAACGGAATCAACTTGGATAATCGGCCCTTTGCTGACGTTGGGCAAGATGGTTCGAACTTTCATGGTACCGAACGTGTTTAGTCGCAATAGCTCTCTTGTCAGATGTATATAGTACATTTATGTTGGATATGGCATTTGTTCTGGTTTGTCCTGCTTATACCAACTGCAATTTGCTTTTGCCGCAGCTGTCTACAAAACGCTACGCATTTGACTTGGCTGACGTGCCTGTTGAATCAGAATACCTGGAGGTACGATATTCGGCTTCCTGTCCGGCTCTACCAGCGGATCTTCAGGGTAAAACGTTTTCCCACATTTTCGGGACCAATACGTCGTTGTAAGTCTGAGTTCATTACGATGGCCTACTCGTATGGTATGCATCGCCGAATTTGACAACCTGGCGATACCAAGCGCCTTCGTGAGTGTGGTTGTGGTATAGATTTAAACCAGATGCAGTGTATGACACCATATTTTCCGCAAAGTTTGTGTAGGCTCTTCAGACTGATTCTTTATTTTGTCGTCCATGACTCTGTTCGTATCCATCTAAGTGGATTATTTGCTCTGCGAACCCCGTGCATATCTCTTCCATAAGGTTCCTCGTGACTGAAAACCAGTCACTTGTTTACTTTACTTTCGCTGTCCGCCATGGGCATGGGGCGGGTTGTTGTATATCTCGAATCCGCCCAAACACGATGGTTGGTGACAAGGTTCTACCCCATATCCATCTGATGGTGGTTCTATTGGCTTGGGTCGTAGACAGCCGACAGACCCAGACATTCAACTCCTTGCTTAACACTATCGATCCGAGTTTTCAGCTGACCGCTTCGACGGAAACGCCAATCTTGACATTGTTTAGGAACAGGAGTAGCTGCCATCAGCGGTCATCCGAGACATTCGCATTCAGGGCACATGATTGGCGTATTCTGTCCAGTCTCCACGTGATGATGTCCTTTGAAGGCTTGTCGCTCTATCTAATCAACTGCGAAGCGGAACAGTATAGAAGACAGTGGACAACCCTGTCGAACCTTAGACAAGTCGAGGACGAATGACTTTTCACCATACGTACGGTCGCGTACCTTCTTTGCCGCATAAGGCCTCAACAGCCGTCATAGCTTCGTAGGGTCTCATTCGGTTGTATCCCACAGTGCTCCTCGATTCACAGAATTGAACGGCACAGCAGGTAGCAGTTGGATGTTGATATTTGTATGGTTGTTCCAGAATACGGTACAGTGCGAAGGCAAATATCAGTGCACTCTTTCCTTGGGTCGACACCTACTTGGCTTGGTCCGATGCGTGGTGGTACCACAACTTTTTGCACATTTCAAAGACACACCCCAACATCAAATTTACTCATGAGTTACAGCAATGCAATATTGCCTCATTGTTGGGTGCTTTACTTACACACCGCAGCAATATCATCATCATCATCATCATCATCGACAGCGTGACATCAGTGTTCAACACTGATGCTTCACTGCCGTAACCGCAGCAATAGGTCATTATCTATCCAATTTTTGAGTACCGTTCCACTGGAAGAAAACAAAGTTTAGTCACTTTCGTGGCTAAACACTACCCACAAGGTTGATGAAAACTCTTTGGCTTTATGAGCACTGTTCCGTCGAAAAAATACTGAGATACCTCGAATGTCATACCAACTGTAACCTGAGGCGACCTTTGTGAAGCATATTTAGTTGAAGCGGACCATCATAAATGAGAGGCTCAGCTGGGATTCCATTGAGTCTCCTGTGAAAACCAAATTAGTGTGTAAATGTGTATGTTTTGCGAAATTCACTCGTGTTTGACATCAAGGTTCTACGAAATAGGTTGTACTGAATAGTAACAGTTGATGCTTCGTACAATACAGCTTTACATTTACTGTTTCAGAGAAGCATTTCTCTCTTAGCCTTCCATTTTTGAGTGGCACTTGTCTCAACAGCACATTCAAGTCGGTCAAACTAGGAATCGCATTCGTCAAACGACTGGTGGTCTTTCAACACCCCAAGGATAAATTTCCTCACGCGGCCACAAGCTCGTGCATCGTCTTTTTGTATATAGTGATCAACTAGTAAAGAGGGCAAGAGAACATAAGCTAGTGTGGTGGCCAAAATAAGAGGGATAGAAACACAAAGAGTGCGTAGTTGATTTCCTCAAATGACTTCCTGAAACCAGAATCGGCCTTCCGGATTGTGTGTCAGGTGTCCCAACGCACACTGGTGGATATCAAATGAACTACGTTAAGTACAACTGAAGTCATGGTCATTCGTCTTTATAGTCATGACCTGCGTAACTAAGAGGAACCTATGCGAGACTTATCATCACTCTGTGTCAATCATACTCAGTCTGCACACGTTTCTGGCCGACAACCAAAAATGATTCACGTCTTAAAAGGGTATACGAAATTTAGCTGACCCCATCACCAAAGAACTGCGATCTGATCGGTCGGATGTAGAACACCAGATGGTTTTGTTAGGTCAAATGGAATTAATGTAGAGGAGGGAAATGAAATCCGTGTGCACATAATTGAGGTGACGTACATGAGAGCGCGTGACACTGCATACGCACGAGGCTCTGAAGCAGGCATTTTTAAACGGCGATTTCGGCACTACAAGAGAAAATAAAAACTTCCAGATCATTCGTAATCGATGTGCTTAATTTCTTCCCGATATATGTGAAATTGTGCTGGGCAATTTTATAGCTGAACAGCAAGTCGAGCCTCTTGAACAGAGTCGTTGAAACTCACTGGGCGCTAAGTCATTTCACATAATTCCTTACCACAACATCAACCGCGGACTGTTCAACTAATGATGGTCACTTGATATCCTTGTTGTTTAACGAAAATTTATGATGCCAACACTGCTATTTATTATTATTACTAATTATTATTATTATGTTTATCACCGTATCCCACTTCAGTCTGGAAAATCTGATTCTTGAACTCCAGCTGCGTGGACCTTGTTGGCTGGTGGTAAAAAATGCAGGTATGTGTTCTTCTTTCCCTTTTCGTCGTCCATGGAGTCCTCCATGGATGTCCATGTGATTCCAAATAGATCTTGGGTCAGGATGTAGGAAGAGTCGTGATTCAAAGCCACTCTTAACCCACCACTATCCCAACCCTCATACTTCGTTCAGGTTAGATGACGGCTGTCCATCTGAAGTATGCCCGTCACAATTGATTCTGATTCGTGAGAACCAAATCCTTACCCTCTGTGATAGATGTTCGTTAGAAGCCGACCAATAATTTCCGGTGAAGCGTGTTCATGACAGCACACTTCATCTTCCTCTATCGTGGGGTAATTTATACCTGTTAACCCTGACTATTAAATTTTTTGTCCAACAATTTGGCAATCTTTTTTAAGCTCCGTCTCTTCCATCTTCATTTGTAATAAACAGCACCGGTCCAACCACAGATCAGTTGGTGCCAGACAGACTTTGAAGTCAGCTGGCAGTCAGGAGTCAATTGCCCGGTTGTGAAACTCAGCGCTCTTCTGGAGCGTCAACAGGCTGAGGGGCACGCTTCTGCCGCCACGGTTCCACCTGCTCCACCACTCTGTTTGGTTGCTGTCAATGTGAAATCCGTCACTCAACCACAGGCGAACCACTCAGAAGTTTGTACTATCGTTGTTTTGTTCTAGTTTGTTATGATTTGTAGTAGATAGTCCTATCATGCTTCTTTATTCTGTCTGTCTTTCTGTTTTCCAGATAGTATCCATCGGCCTTCTAATAAATCGTACCTACTCATTAGATCGTCCCGTCGGGAAGAGCCTATTTCAATCACACTACCTTGGTAAGGAAAATTCTATGTTGCAAGCCAAATTTCCGTGGGTGGACTTTTTGCTCTGTCAGTCAATAAAACTGGCTTTCCCCTTTTTATGCCTTTCCCTAGTAATGGCTCCCCCGAAGGACGCTGCTCTGCCGTATGATCTTCGAACAAAGTTACCAACCTGGGGCAAACAGTATGCTCCACCCCCGAACTCTTGGATGTCGAATCAAGAAGAGACACCACAAACCTCTGGGACCTACACCTCCTCAGGTATTGGAGGCGGGGGTGTGGACATTGAACCAAACGAGCGTGCTCTTCTCGGTCGTTTCCTCACTCGAATTCACAAACTCGATCCCGATATCTTAGTCGGTCATGACCTTTGGGGTCATCAAATTGAACTGCTAGTGCAGCGTCTGAACGCGAACAAAGTACCCCATTGGCATAGAATCGGACGTTTACGTCGTTCTGCCCAGTACTCGATTAGCGTCAACAATCGAGTAAGCATTCTTTGTGGTTATTCGCTTTTTGCTGCTCAACCTCTTGCAAACTACATTGTATTCTTTCGTTGAGCTCGAGGTAACTCGGTGGCTACTTACTGACCGGAAGGTCCATGGTTCAAACCCAATCTCTGTATGTGGACTGTTCCTATCTAGGCCTGGACAGTCTGGTAGCATCTCAGTCCTTTTGCTTCCTTCGAATGGCGTGGCAGCTAGGCACCAAAAGGATGTTACAGCTGAACGATTATTTATTATTTAGTACCTTTCCGTAATATTCAATAAGTCCATATTGCATGTTTTTTTCGGTTTTCGGGATAATCTCACTTGAATACAGCTTTTGCAATCATGTATTTACTTCAGAACGCACACACTGCAATTCAATTGTTTGCCACCATCGTGTCTAAGTGCTGAGTTCCCTAGTCATGTTGTAGGTGCTGTTGCTTTTCGGTTAACTTCGTGCGTGTTGCTGACCGATTTGGCATTTGTTTTCATCATACCGCCCAATAGTCTTGGCTGATCCGCAATTCAATGCCTGGACGTTTGGTTTGTGATACGCGCGTGTCTGCCCGCGAACTGGTTCGTTCGAGGACCTACAACTTGAGCGACTTGGCCAATCAGGTGCTTGCCGATGTGGGAACATCTGGATGTCGCCGTCAAGTCCCACCCTACTTGTTGAAAGTACTCAATGGTGGTTCGAGTGCGGATGACGCCTTGGGAAGTATAGGTGTGGAATTGGCCGATTTAGAGATTGATTCTGCTAATCTGCGCTGCCTGTTTGCCACGTCCGACTTGGTCAAACAACTTATTGATTTTTGCCTTTCGGATGCTCACCTGGCTCTGCGGTTGGCTCACCAGTTACAGGTGAGTCTAACATACTTCTGGAGCACCCATTGGTTTTAAACCACCATGTGTGTTTATTGACCTCGTTTCATTGTTGTCGTTGCTTATTCTGGCCTCGGTATTGAATTCGGTAGCATGAACTTTGATGCGAATGTCTCGAGCCGACGCACATCTCTGACTTCGCTTCATTTTGAATTTGTGATAAACAATTTTTGCACTTTTATTGCATTTGCTGCAAAACTGTGAAATTAATTACCCAGTTACTTGGGTGTCGTTTTAGGTCTTGCCCCTAGCCATGCAAATCACCTGTATCTGCGGAAATGTCCTGAGTCGTACTCTCTCCGGAGGTAGGGCGGAACGAAACGAGGCCTTGCTTCTTCACGCGTTCACGCAACATGGATACATTGTTCCAGACCCGCCGACAACTGCACGACGTGGTCGAGGTACACATGCAGCGGGTCAAGATGACTGGGACGTGGTGGAACATGGTGACGAAACTCAACCTGCCGCTTTAACTGGAAAGCGAAAGCCCGCGTACACTGGTGGTCTGGTGCTTGAGCCGAAGAAAGGTAGGCCTGTTCATTTTTCTCGGTCGCACACGTGCTCGACTGCATCTCTCTCGGTAATCTCACTTTGTTCGATCCATATGATCCTGTTTTGAAAATGTTTATGGTGTGTCTAGGTTACAATGGTTACTTCAGGATCGTTGTAGCGGCGGTGGGGGGGGGGGTACGGTCTGTGCACCCTGTTTGTTCACGTCTTTTCAACACGAGTGGTCGAAACCAAGGACCACTGAGGATATCCTGCAGTGAGTATGTCTGGTAAACCGTCGATTCCGAACTCACCTACTTGCTTATACGCAGTCCAGTTGCAGTTCATCATTCAGTTTTAGAAAATGGGCGATAAGGGTCTTGAAGCAGTTCGATTGCGAGGAAAAGGTAGCGAATGTTTGTGCCAGAGCTTAACTATCGCACTGATTTCCGACAAAAGAAGGTTGAATTTGATGACAGACGTAGCGAGCACGGTGACCTAACGTAAGGGACATAATTTCAGAATCGCTTGTAAAACCCTCGCAGGAAATACAGAACGATTGTTAGCTTAAAAAGACGCTAATTTATGTTTTTCGTGGTTGGTATTCGAGTTAGGTCAGGTAACTCACAAATGAGTTATCTGTAATGTTCTAGCTGGTCGAAGAGTCGCCTCCGTCGGGGGGGGGGGTATTTTGACGCCCCCGGCAAGTGTGTGTGTGTGTGCTCAATGAGAGGTCCCTTATTTGGTTGAGTAACTTAGCTCGGAACTTAAGCTTTGAAAACTAAGTCAACTATCATCACTATCGTTCTTCACAGGTTTCTATGACAAGTACATTTTGCTATTGGACTTCAACTCGCTATATCCATCAATTATCCAAGAATTCAATATTTGCTTCACAACGGTGGACCGGGAGCTTGTCACGGGATCCGACTCGAATGTCGCAGAGTCGGCGGATGTCGAAGCACCTCATTCGGGGGTAAGAGTTTCGGTTTATTCTGCTCTTTCTACACATAAGGTTTCGGATGCTTCGAGATCATCCCGTCAGGTCAAGCTGCCACGGTTTACTGTTTGAGGCCATGTCTTTCAGTAGCGAATGTGTTTACACCCTTCCTGGCTAAAGTTCTTTCGAGAACCATATACTTGCACTTATGTCTGTTTTTTTTTGGATCTGCGACCTTCCTCGTCGATGATTTCACCGTTCACCGTCTTGCTAGATAGGCCTCAGTCATTCACTTTGCACGCTGATTCGTAAGGATACAGATGTCTTTTATCATGGAGGGAGACATTTTTCGTACTATTTTTGTGGGAAGGATTTGGTACAACGTTTGGTAGTTCTCTCCCGTAAGAAGGACCAACTACCCAACAAAGTAGCCCAAGTGTTCGTGATGTGTAACCCCCTCGCCCCCTTGATGGCCATGATGCAGAGCACCAAGTAGGTATCACTCGCAAACTGCACAGACGATTTTGTTCCGGATGTGATCCGAAACCAAAGACATTTTTAGTGGTATGTCACTCCTCGAAAAAGCTCAAAATACTCTTAGTCCTCTGCACACAGAAAGTGGTATGCAAAGGAGTGATTTGTTCAACGTCAGTTAACGTTCGAATAGTCCACCAACGCGACACCTGAACTGTCCAACAAATTTCGCAAAGGGAGCCAGTATGCCAGAGCCATACACAGCCCGTGCATTCGCATAAGCGTTGCTGTGATGACTGAATAGTCCCATCCTCTGAACTCATGCAAAGTTGCGAGGTCTCACTTGGCAGCCCACGGGTGATATGAGAGCTAAACTTCTTCACACGCACGTTGCGGGTATCGTGTGGACAATGCACTTTCCCACAACTGAGCGAAGCCTACACTCAGCTCATACACTCAGCCAGGTGACATCGTGACAAGTATCCTGTCTCTGAATGTGTTCGTTGAAGGGTCTTGGCTATGAACTCTCTCCCTGCCCCCAAACCCCTTTCATGAGTAGATTCCAAATATCTCACTCGGAACACTTATTCGGGCAGTCACCATACTGAAAGTTAAGCTCACCCTTTCTGTGATTTGGGTTAACTACGTTTTGATAAAGTTGATTCTAAGAGTGTACAATGAGTGGTGTTGCCTCTTTCTGTCCACAGGCCGCCGATTTGGATATTATGGTTGCTTCCCTTCTGGCCACAGTGCAAGGAACTGCAGGGGGTTCGACAACTGTTACTGACCCAGGATCTCACCAACTTCGCCTACCAACCGCTCAGACTCCCGGTCTATTACCCGCCGAGATTCGTCGTCTAGTCGATTCACGTCGCGAAGTGAAGAAATTGATAGCAGCGGCTTCCAACAGCTCCAATCCTGATCAGGCTCAACTAGCCCAATGGAATACTCGACAAGCTGCACTCAAACTGACCGCCAACAGCGTGTACGGCTGTCTTGGTTTTGCCGCCTCACGTTTTTGTGCTCGGGGTTTGGCTGCTCTGGTCACCGGACTAGGTCGGGCTGTCCTGATGAACACGCGAGACTTGGTAGAAAACATGAACTTTGAGGTCAGTTTTCGGCTGTGGCATTTTTTGTCATGCGGTTACTGCACCGCCCACAAAAGCTGACAGCTGTCTTCCCCGGAGGAGTAATCCCTTCAGAGTAATGAGCCAAGTGGCCCGTTCCTGATATTGTTCCATTGTGAGAGCTAGGAAGTTCCGGAAATGCTAACGGTCTTACCACCCAAAGTGTAAACACATTCTATGGCCTGATAAGCTTCGAGCGAAAAATGTACCGGTCAGGGTCTTTCGATGGATTAGTGCTTTGCGGTAGTACTTCAGAAACAGTTGTCATCACGTACTACGTGAGTCTAATATGATTTTATGTTCCGTAAATAGATAAGCTCATTAGCATACGGAATGATGTGGTTTAACCGACCAGATACTTCCTCATTCCTCTGTCACACATTAGTCGTGGTCACTGGGTTGTTCACTAAGCCAGTCAATTCAGTTTTTAAAACGTTTCATCACCGGTCGCATCATCAGCGCACTGCGTCAGTGAGATCACGCTGAGCGGTGGTGTGCATACGTTTATATATATATATATATATATATATATATATATATATATATATATATATATATATATATA